>SNVD02011181.1:0-548437 GCA_013180625.2 Boswellia sacra
TTTACCTCGATCTTGTGAAAAGTTTCCAGGATTTCTTGTTTTGTTCCTCCTTCAATTTTGCAAATCTACTAGGAAAAAGTGGAGGAGAAACATATGAAGGAATGGGAGTTATAGGATTTACCTGAGAAGTCAGTGTTTTGTTCATGGTGGAAGTGGTGTCATCTCCTTCATCAGTTTGTGATTTCTTTGGCAGGACATCTAATTGCTCTTCATTTTGCAAAGTTATCGCACAAGAATTCTCTCTTGGATTGATCATCGTTTGAGAAGATAATTCTTCTGAGCCTTGGCCCTCGAATTTGCTCATGCTAGTGGCCAATTGTCCCATTTGATTTGCCAGGTTTTGGATACTTGCCCAAGTTTCCTGCTGGAATTGCATTGTGTTAGTGGCAAGTGCATTAACAATATCCTGGAGTGACATACCTGAGTTTTCTGGAGCTAGTTGTAGTGCTGGTTGTAGCATTGGTGGTGATTGCATTTGAAATGGTTGCTGCCCTCTAGGTTGATTAAAACCTTGTAGTTGATTTGGTATGGCATTTGGGACGATTGGTTGATGATTCCAGTAACTGAAATTAGGGTGATCTTCCCATCCAGCATTGTAAGTGTTAGAGAAAGGATCATACCATTGCCTTGTTTGTCCTGGAAATCCACCTATGGCATTGGCTTGTTCCATATATTCTTCTTGTAAAGTTGGATACCTGTCTCTTATACACATCTAGATGTGTATAAGAGACAGGCATAAGATTTCTGCATATGTCCTACAGCCATGTTTTCCACAAGAGAGGTTAGCTCAGAAAGTTGTTGTTCAATGTTCAGAGTGCTAACCTCATTTACTCTCCATGGTACTTGTGGCTCAAATCCGCTACTGAATTGATAGAAGTTTACTGCCATGTTGTCTAAACACAAACAATCAGAAAAGAAAAACAAAGAAAATATGAATCAACAATGAAAACAAAATAAAAAATCGATTAGAAAATCAATCCCCGGCAACGGCGCCAAAAACTTGATGCGTTCGAAACTAGCAAGTATACTAGTCGCAAAAGTAATAAAGTGATAAGTAAGATATCGTTCCCACGAGGATTGATTCTAATTGAATTTGTTATTTTACAGCAAAAATAGAATAAACAGGGGGTTTTTGTTGATTGATTAACTAATGAAATATTAATGTAAGTAAAGAATAACACAATGCTAACTTAATTGAAGTGAGAATTTAATCACTGACGAAAATCTGGTTAAGGGATTATTCTCTACCACAAGAGATGGATTTGCGAATTAATCATAGAATTGTCATCCAATTACACCATTGAAATTATCAACCGTAGATAACAACAAACTCTGTTATCCCAATCTTTCCTTACTTTGTTGTTAAATAAAACAGGCTCTTTATTTAATCTCTATCCATTAAACAACCTAGAACAAGCTCTCTAAATTTAATTCAATGGATGCATTATGAAAGAAAGACAGGTTGATCTAAGCAATAAACACACAAGCTCGGATTATTTAACTTAGGTTGTATTCTCCAATTGCAATCTCTGATCACAATTTTGCTACTAAGGATTAGAAATTCAAGACAATTACGGATCAAGATTTCTAGTCTAGCAATAGACAATATCCAGATTATATTCAGTTGGCCACCCAAATACAATCCAGCAAGCAATCATAAGCATTAACATGGGAAAATACAAGCAACTTCAATTAGAGAATTGGATAACAATTCCTTGCACAATCAATTCACAAAAACCATATCAAGGGCTTTGAAATCACCCTCAACCAATTCAGATTTAGTTACACATATTCAGACACAATACAAATACAATACAATACATAGCAATTCCAGAAAATGAAAGGAAAATGAAAAACTTAGCAAATCTGATGAAATCTCTTAGGATTTGTAGTTCTTCCTCTTTCCAAGCCTTCAATCTCCTTCAAGAACTCTAAGAGATAAGAGAAATCCAAAGATGCAGCCTCCTCCACGTTCTCCCCTCTTCAAGTTATGAAAATAAAACCCTAAAATGTGTTTAAATACTCTACTACAGTAACCTGCTGCAGTGTCCCGTATTATACATGCTACAGTGATTTGTGGATTACATTTCTATACTTCTCACACTGTTTTGATTACAACTTTTGGTACACTGAATGGATTTATAAACTATAAATTTCTCCAGAAAATAGACTTCGAGAGCTTTCCAACTGTATATAATATGTCATCGAGTTCATTGTATACAATACAATTAAATCCGAGAAGATGGTTGACTAGCATAGGTGAAAATGAAGGGTTTTACTCCATTTTTGTGCAAGTTGCTCCAAAACTCCTACAAATATCAAAACCACACAAAAACATAAAAATACCAAGGAATATAGCAAAGAAATATAGATGAATTGATATGAAAATGATACATAAATAGACACCTATCAGTAATTAACCATACGCTTTGTATGATGAACGATGGTTCCAAACTTCATTCTACAATGTTTTCCGAAAACACAATGCTCACAAAAGTCGAGTTTGGAAATCTTCTGGTCACCAAGTAAACCTTGTTTACTCAATTCTACCATCCCTTGTTCACTTATATGCCCTAGACGCATATGTCACAATTGAGCAGTATTAGATTCTGTATTTTCTAAAGATGATATACCAGCAGCACTAGTAATAGTACTTTCTTGAAGACTGTACAAGCCTTTCATTAACTGTCCCTACATAATAATTAGAGCACCTTTAACAACGTTTAAAACTCTACCTTGAGTTGAATACTTATAGCCAAGTGAGTCAAGAGTACTCAAGGATATAAGGTTATTTGCTAAAGCTGGAATGTGCTGCACATTAGTCAAGGTTCTAATAATATCATGATGCATCTTGATTTAAACTGTTCCAATTCCTACAATTGGACAAGAAGGATCATTGCCCATCAAAACGGAACCACTAGCCGGTTGATAAGTGGTAAACCAGTCCTTGCTTGAACACATGTGGAACGAACAAGCCGAATCAAGAATCCAACAGTGTTGGCATCGACAAAAGAATTAACCTCCCCAGACCTAGACGTTTCATTAGTCTTTTCAAACTTTTCTCTTTTATTCTTGAGCTTCCAACAATCTTTCTTGCGATGCCCCTTTTTATGGCAGTAATGACATAGAACATTTGCATGTCTTGACTTGGACCTGGAAACACCTCTGGATCCTTTATCTTTAGGTCATATTTCTTAAGGTCTTCCTCTTGTGACAAGACCATTACCTCGTGTATTATCTCTATTCCTAAATAGCTTCTTTCTTAACTCTTGTGAGTTTGAAGAATGTTTTAAACATTCTCCATGGAGATAGAATTTCTGCTATAAAGCATTGTGCTAACAAAGTGATGATATGACTCTGGCAATGAAGATAAAAGAATTATACTTTGATCCTCATCTTCGAGCTTGATATCAATATTTTAAAATCCATGATGATTTTATTAAGCTTGTCAATATGCTGTTGAATAGGTGTACCTTCCGCCATCCTAACAGTATACAATCATTGCTTCAAGTACAAATTGTTAGTGATAGATTTCTTCATTTATAAACTCTCCCTCTTGAGTCATAGCTTCGTAGCGTCTTTTCTTCTACAACTTCACATAGAACTTCATTAGGCAAGCTCAATAAGATTTCACTATGAGCTCGTTCCATGATTTCATCTTTTTCTTCTTCCGACAATGTGCTCGATAATTTTTCTTTGCCTTTTGCAAGCCTTGTTGAGCTAACAAAAACTTTATTTTAATTTTCCAAAGATGAAGTTATATTTCCCATCAAATTTCTCGATGTCATATTTTTTCGTAGAAACTTTCGCTACCATTCTGAAGAAATTATTGGCTTGCAAAACTCAGAAAACCTTACTTAGAAAAGTAAAACGAGCTCTTATATGAATAAAATACGCTAGGAAAGTTTCCAAGAAGACTGGAGTGATCACAAATGATCCCACTTAAAACCCAGACTCCTTAGACTATTATAGTCTTTTTTATAGAACTTTCGTAGAGATGTATTCTACCACATGTGTAACCACTCACCATACTAAGCCAAGCTTCTCCAAGTATGAAGTTCACAACTCCTACAATGGACAATATCTTAGATTTGAATAGTACATATAGGTGAATAGTATTATATACGTCAATAGTACCTAATTGTACATGATCAAAAGTCAGGCTGTAATACTAATTTGTTGTGACAAAGGTCGATTTATGAGGAAGCAAAGTGAGGTTAGTAGGGAAAAAATATAGAGAATAGCAAAAGAGAGCATACAATAATTGGTTCAACTTTTACGTATGTCCACGAGCAAAGATAGAAGAAGAATTATACTAGCAAAATAGAGTATAAAAAATTGAGGAATTTTCCCACAGGTCCAAATCCCTAATTACACCTAAGACCTCACACTCAAACAAAAACTCACAAACTCTCCAATTGCTCTTCACAAGAGAGGAAATGGCTTGGGATGATTTTTTCTCTTGTATGGCACCTTTATTTATGGTAGAAGGAAACCAATACATATCAAAGTTTGTAACAAAAGATACATAAACTTGCCACCAAAATCAGATTTTATTTTGACCTTGCAAGAGACAAGTTTCTTCCATTTTGTGGCATTAATTGCCTTTGCATGCGCCATCAATTCAAGCAATTTGAAAACTTGAAAAATAAGGACACAAAATACATGTTTACGTATGAACCATGCATCCAAGTCAAATATCTTATGCTTGCATTTATTTGGATTTCTATATAAGCCAACTTTTCAACATTTTGATACAATGAATTACACATGATGACTTCATCTATATGCATATGTACAAAGACTAATTGTATAATAATGTGCTGACTACTAATAGACTAACAACCTTTTCTTAACTAGGACTAGCAGAGAACTAACAGCATGACTTATAACTTCTAGAACATAGCTTCTCCGCTTAACAGGTTAATATCATTTACCTCTTAATTAGTATATATCCGTGTATTACATTATTTGATCGAATTTCTTCTTCATTCTTTTCCTATTGTAGCTTCCATTTCTCAAATGGAAGAAAAATGCATTTTTGGCCGCAATTTGCAATATGATTCAGATGGGACTTAATGTTCCATTTGCTTTATTCATACATTCCCAGGTATATACATATTCATCCTATAAACAACTACCGTGAACTTAGTATTTATATAGCAGCTATGATTGACTGAATAACTATATTATTTTTCCTACAGGTAATTAACTAGATTTTCCTCGTTACATGTCTTCTCTATGCTCGTAACTGCTGAAGTTGTTTCATTCCTATAGAAATACATTCTAGGTAGACCAACAGTGATTACAAGATCATTGATATTCGCAATTGCTATTGTTATCTTCTTTTCCACTATTCTGGCACTACTAAAGGTATTTCAGATGGACTAGGCCAGATCTTCTTATCTTTATTTGAATAAAGGGCAAGAATATGATAGGTCATCAAAGAAAATATATTGAAAGAAGAAATAAAAACAAATCGTAACCCATATTAAAATGTTAGTTTACTGATTGATTTGTTTTGGTTCTCCAAACAATCAATATCAGCTTAGGGAAAGAAAGAGTGAGTAAATAAGAATAAATTCTATTAATTTTCCTTCATTCAATTATAAGAGAGAAAAAGGTAGGAAATTTTGGATCCTAAAAATCGACAAGAAGGGAGAAATGTGTTGGAAGTGTGACCAAAGTCGTACATTGGCTAGACAATGGGAGGATAATGAGAATATAAGTATATATAGACAAAATCTCCATTAGTATGAGGCTTTTTGGGTAAAATCCAAAAGCAAATCTATGAGGGCTTCAGTCCAAAGTGGACAATATCATACCAATGTAGAGTTTTGGAAGGTCCATCGTCTTAACAAAATGATTTGTTTGTCTTCTGATCATTATGTTCATCTCACATGCTTTGTGTTCAAATGTTGTTAATGCCATACGGAGCTGCTATGATATTTGAAGTTTATTCATCTTTCCTACCAAGCAAGCTTGTCACTGTAAGAGTCGTGATTATGCAACTGCAATAAGTACTTGAGCATTTGTACATCAGTATATGCTGGAAATTTCACAAATTAAGATTTATCTATTGTTTTTAATGGGAGGGGATATTTTAACACAATTTGTTGACACAAATTTATAACCATCGATTTCACAAATTCTAATGGTTGAGATTGAAGTCAACAATATGTATTTAATGCTGCCAACTCATTAATCATCTCAACCATTGGATTTTATAGATCAATAGCTAGAAAATTGTGTTAGTCTTGTGTCAAAAATCTTGTGTTAAAATATCCTCTCCTTTTTTAATATGCAGATAGTTAGCTATTGCACACTTGCTTCGTTTCTATGGCTTCGAGCTCATTCTTTTGATCTCTCCAGTAAAGCATCAATAACTTCTTTTTACATGTTCATTTGTAAGGCAAGTGATTCTATCTCTACCGCTACCTTACACTTCAATTAACAAAACCAAGTTAAAGATGTTTAGGCTCTGGACAATATGTGATGGATTAAATTATTTTTATGCTGTTAAATTTGGCAAATTGTCAGATTGCTCAAAGCCACCAAATTGATCAATTATCGGCTAACCTGGCATCTCAAATATAGTTCTTAGATTGCCATTTTCATTAATGAGTTATTAGCTCCAAACTGACTTCTTATAATGTTATTGCATCTGTAGTTATTCTATGCTGAATACCTCCTTATTCTATTTGTACGTTGACAAGAATTGAAGGGTCTGTGGTGTCTGTAACAGATCTATACAAAAACATATACATTAGTGTCCTGTTTTTGTAAGCAGAAACGATGTTTGAAGTCTATAACAATAACTAAAAAAATTTGACTAATTTGATTACATGTTTGGCATTGACTTAATCATGCAACAAATAAATATATTCCATTTTTACATATTAACTAAGAACTACCTGCACAAGCCATTGAAGTTTTTAAATGTGTTATAAGCAGCAATAGGCAACAGCCAAGAAAACATATTCTTTTGCTCGAGCTTTGTATTCTCTGATCTATTATTAAGCAATAAACTTCAACTCCGTAAATTTAAAACACTCCACGTGAGGAATCGAGCTGTAATAGGACGCATACTGTCAGATTCTACACTATAGTGGTCCATCACTGATAAAAGAGTTTCCACGCACGTCACTCAACCATCTAGTTCAACTGGTAATAAAGCAGCTTCTGATTGCAACAGACGACCCAGATCAACCTTCAACGTATTGCAAAGAAAGTTGAATCGACAATATTCAAATCCTCACATCTCCATGTTCCTTATAGAGATTTGATACAATAGCGAAGATTTAGTCTTAAAATAATAAAAAATCAATTAACAGAGCAAATGCAAGACAGTTAATTTAATCAAAAATCAATTAGCAGAGATTTACTCTTAAATTTAAACAAAAGCAGAAATTTAATGACAAAAATCAGTTTACAAAAGTCAATGTAGCAAATTTAATATTGAGAGTGCAATGTGGGAAGCCATGTGCAGATGTATTTTAATGTGGCCATAGATAGGGTGGCGCAGTAGGAAATGAATCCTCTCCTAATAAGATCTTTTAACTAATCTTTGTAAGATCCAAGTACCTAATGGCAACTATTAAGTTCATTGGCTGGATTTATTTTTATTACTTTTGACCTCCAAAATCTTTGTAATATTATTTCTGTTACTATTAAGTTCATTGGCTGGATTCTAAAATTAATACAATAATCATCATGGAAAAATAAAAATCAATCACACATAGCTGCATCAATGTCTCCCTTTGGCACAGATTCTGAATTTTTTTTTTTAAAGCTTTCTCTTGCATTTTTTTCTCTTTCTTTTGGGCTTTTAAAAAAGAGTAATATTACACTTATAAGACCTATGTACAACGTCTGTATATAAAATAGATGTAACACTACTCATTCAATACGACATTACTCATCAATATTTATTATCTTCACCCGTATTAAACTAATAATTCTTGTTTTGATAGCCTTTCCCATAAAAATTGCTTTTTATTTATAAAGCTATATCTACTTTTCGATAAAGGCCACGCATGTCAGCTCAATGTCAAATATCCAAGGGCTATGACTCCACCAGAGAAAAAGTGGATCTTTTATACCGCAGGCTGCAAAGTTGAGCTAGAAAAGCAAAGAAGTTTAATAAATTAATGCTATAGGGAATTTAGCCTTGAAAATATGTTAAGAGTATTCATTCCTTATTGAACCTGTAAAGCTTGTTTTAAGAGCATTAATTTCTTATTGCAGATGAAATAGAAGCTTTAGGGATGGATAGGTGCTTCAATTTGTATAAAGTTCATACTTTAATTTTGTTAAGTCAACTCATTCAACATTAATTATCTTATTTATTACATTTTTATTACAATTACACCCTTATTTAATTTTGAGGTGGGGGCTAATGAGATTGAAAATGGAGGCCGAGCAGAACTAGTCATGAGATAAACCCTCTACAATTGCATAAGTATTAAACACAGAGACCATACAAGTGAAAAAAAAAATTAAAAGGAAAGGAGAGGGAGGATAAAGATTAAAAAGGAGAAAAGTTACAGGCAGTGGGCACAGTTGATTGTGGTAATTAATGAATATTCTATACTTCAATCAATTCAAAGATAGTATATTTCACCGTTTAGGAATATTGTACAAAAGTACTATATACTTCAATTTTATTGCACATGCAGAGAGACAGAGAAAAGAGCAAATATGAATTACTTGCATGTCCACTCAAACTTCTGTGTCGAATATCATATCAAAGTGGGAGGTTTGTATGTTGCTTTACTTCCCCTGTGAGATATACATGTTTTCTCTACTTCCCCTTTCGATGTAACGCATTCATAAAAGAAAAAACAAACAGTGAATGTTCTTCTCAACTTATAATAATGTTATGGTCATTAATTTTTATTTTAAAATTTTAACTATTAAATTAAATGAGACTAATAATTATAAATTTGTATCAAAATATTTATATCAAAAATTTAAGTCAAAAGATTCAAAATAAAAATCCAAATAAGCTAGTAGCTTGCTAACTGAATGAATTGATGAAATTGAAAGAGTTGATAGATAGATAAAACTTTTTATATATACAAATTAATCCAATCCAATTCAATCTCAGTCTTAATCCTAATCTTAATCTTAATTCAGTTCAGTCTAGTTCAATCCTGACTTTCAAACAAAGCCAAGTGTTTATTGATTTTCACTTACGTACTCAAGCAAACACTAGCTCACTCACACGTGGGACAAGCGCTCATTAGCTAGACTTGACTTTCTTTTAGGTTTAGATTAGAAACACTCAAGCAAACACTAGCTCACCCAGACCTCATGACAAGTGCCCATTAGCTAGTTTTTACTTTATTTTAGGTTTAGATTAGAAATTACAGTTTACGTAAGTGGATGTAAAACGTGTTTATGGAGGGGGGGTGGTGGGGGGGGGTGGGTGGAGGGGGGCGGGGGTGGTACTGTTTCAAGTCATATGGGTGGCTTGAGTTGATTACAGATTTGGCTTTTGGGTAATTCGTCATTTGCCAACCACCTAAAACCCTGTTGTAGGTAATTTGACTTTTGGGCTCGAGTTGATTCAATCTAGAAGCAACATACAAGTGCAGAAAAAAATTAAAAGGAAGGTAGTGGGAGGTTAAATATCGAAAAAAAGGAGAAAAGTTATAGGCAGTGGGTGCAGTCGATTGTGGTAATGAATATCCTATACATTATACTTAACTTCAATCAATTCAAAGATAATATATTTCACATGCATAGTACTTTATTCAATTTTATATCATCGTATTTTTTGTTTGTTTTAGTAAAGCATTTGTTAACCACTGAAAAATATTTGCATATAAATACTATATACTTCAATTTTATTACATATGCAGATAGACAGAGAAAAGGGCGACTATGAATCACTTGTATGCCTGCTCAAACTTCTCTCCCAAATATCATATCGCAATGGGAGGTGGAGGTATGTATGTTTCTTTCCTAAATTTGGGGTGCCTTTTCGGTCATTCCTGCTGCTATTTTTCTCCTTGTATTTACAATCATGCAATACAAGCCGTGTGCTCCGTTTCTGGAAGTGATGTCTCGACCAAACAAACCTTAACTCAATCTGACTCTTTACTTCCTTCTATTTTTTATCTTATTTTAATTTCGTCCTTAAATGGTGATTGTAAGCCGCTTTGAAATGTAAGGCCATGATTGCCACGCCTTACTTTGTTGACTTGAGCATTTACATTTTTCTTCACAAAAACAATCAAACGACAATTCGATTGTTTATCATCCTTTTTTTAATGCAATATGCACGCAGCACGTTAAATGATAAGATTCTTAATATTATACACTTTTTTTTTTAAATTAACAAAAATTTTCTCATATCATACGTTAAGATTGATGAAGGTATTATAAGTTAAGATTGTTGAAAGAAAAAATTATTATTTTTTTCCTAGTAAGAATAACCATACTGATAATGCTTGACTAAAATAATAATAAAAATAATTCTTGAACAAGCATCAAATTAGAGCTTTGAAAGACATCACAAGTAGGTTTGACATCAATCCACTGCTGGTCCTCAAATGACAAAATTTTTGCTCTATAATCTCAATTTCAAATATTAAGGCTACCTACTCAGAGTAGGAGTAACTTTCTCATTTGCTTCTTGGGGCAACAGCCTTGTCCTTGTGACAAGAAGTTAGCTAGACTCCCTGATATACACTTGATTAAAGCCATATGATTTCCATATTGCTGATAACATCATATCAGAAAACATTAATCTGGCTTTCAAATCAAGAGCAATGTTGCTTATAACCACTCCCAAGTTCCCTGGACAGACCCGCTGTATGGTAAACAATATTTATCAACTCTCGATACATTGATGAGAAATGCTTAGGGATGCCGATTCCTTGCTGTATATAGACTGCTCAGTGATATACCTGTCACAAGTCCAAGTTTCAATTACTTTAGAAACCTTCACATCATATGATGATTTGATATTAGCAGTTAAAAGGACTATTAAGTAACGAGTATCAAAAATGTGTTGCTAACGAGAGGTAAAGAGTCATGATTTTACCAAGAAAATATATATTGTTTGCATGATTAATAGGAAATAAATGAATCAAATAAGACTCCACATTTGTGATGTAAAAAATAAAAATCTGCTCAATCCACATGTTTATTACCATTTCACGTCAATTTTTCATAATTTATTTTTAACAACTGAGACATATACACCTTTATGTAGAAGAGCAAATGCAGATATAGATATTGAACAAATTAGATTGGATGGGATAGCACATGCATCAAACAGGCTAAATATCTAAAAACCCCCGAATTCAGTTATTTTTCCCAATATCTATATTATTAAAAAAATTATTTACCTTTTCATCTCTCTTTTCTCCATCGTCTTAGTAATTTGTTCATTAGATTTATTTATTTTTTTCAATCCATTAATAACACAAAGATTAGAAATAGTACTATACTTATACTCAATATATATCATACAACTTATACACATAATCCATACTATTTCATGGGACATTATTGAATAGATAAAATTTTAAAATATTTTAATAAAAGATATTTACATTTTTGTTTATACTTTAACACGAGACACTCATAAATAATATTGAAGATTTAATTTATTACGGCAAAAAAATTAATAAAAAATTCAAATAATCTCTTTTATTTTTACTATCTTGGCAAAGCAAGATTATTAATTTTCTTCTAAATAAGTTCTCTTGCAATTTCTTCTTCTTTATTCTTCACCACAGCATAAAGTAGGCTGATAAGGTCATTAATTTTAGTAAGTTGTATGACTTTTTTTGTGACAAAGATGACGATTAGGATGACAATGATAGTTATGGAGCTTGAGACCGATTCAAGGTAAACTGCTATTAATTAACCACTAATTAATTAGAAGCTTCAGTATCTAGTAAATTTATGTCATTTTCAAGTTGCTTCACAGCACTTCAAACGACTGAGAGACCGATTCATAGTATCCTAAATACTTGTCAGAGCAGGAAGGCTATTAATTGTTCTCATCAGAGAGTTTTAGTGATCAGTAATATTAGAAATGGACAGAATATAAATAATCGAAACTGCAAATTATTGGAGAGACACTGCTGTGTCCCTGTCAAGTTGGCAGATGGTTGTGCTTCAAAATCAAATGATGAAGATGATTATGCCAAGACCTCAAGGGACATTCTTTTTAAGAAATTACATACGATTTACAAGTTTGTCCGTCCTCATGTTGTGTTTGGTAATGTGAGTTCTTCAATTCCCCTTACATTTCTGGAGAGAAACTATTTATGTAATTCTGACATGAAATCTATGTAGATGGATATGAGTAATTTTTTACCAATTTTTTTTTGGCAGATTGTGGGAGTAACGTCGCTGTGTTTTGTTGCGATAGCAAATATTACTGATTTGACTCCCAGATTTTTCGTGGAATTGTTGAAGGTACGGCTAAGGTCTAAGAAGAGAAATTGAGCAAAACAACTAAAACATAATTGTGATGGTTATTTTAATAACATTACGCATATTCGTTTCTTGTGTTCATAATTCAGCTATTGGTGCCATCTGCATTAATGTGCGCTTACGTTTCAACCATAAACAGCCTGTGCGATCTTGAAATAGACAAGGTACTGAAGGGTTCTATAAAATTAGTTAGTGTGTGTGTATGATAACTGCATTGATCATGCAATCCTTTTTGTTTTACGTATAACCATTAAAAGACTGATCATACAATGACTTAGAAACAAAAGGAAAGAAAATGCAAGTTCGTACGATCAAAATAGTGATAAATTATATTTTGTATGTGTTGCTTGTATTTGATATAAAATATTCTGGCCAGAGGGATCGATCTTATTTATGTAATGTTTGGTATATTAATTTAAAATATATGCCATTTCCTGCCAAAGCATGCATATTATTGTGCCCATGTGCTTTGCTTCTGGTTATACAACTTCAAATAAATTACCAAGTTGCACTTGCTTGAATGACGTTCTTCAAACGGTGCTAGTTTAAAGCTTTTACCTCCTCGAGAAGACCATATGTTGTAGCGTATACGTGCTCAAAGAGAGACCTCTTGCATGTATCTTTTCTTGACAGTCTAGTCTTGGTGATCACCCTGTTTGAGAGGGAAAGAGAGAGTAGTTAGAGGCGGTTTAACCGCAATGAGAAAATAGGATTTGTTCCCAAATTATCTAAACAAGGGAATCAAGTAGACCATAACAGGCAGCAAATTGACTCAGCTGAGTGATCAGTACTTCTTCCGGGAAGAAACTTGAGCCAAAAGATATTAGGGCTTTTGCCCTTTCTTCAGGATACTGATACCAACCCAGCTTGTTTTCTAGCTGTCCAATCCTGTTAACATGTCTCAGTCAAGTACAAGTACACTTGTATGGATGATTATTCAAATTTGATGGTAAAACTCCAATACGGTTCTATCCCACATTGTTTTTTCCACTTTAGTTGTGATTTCTTAGACACTTCTTTCTTAGAAGTTTTACTTTGCAAAAGCACTTTGAATAGAATCCGAATTGGTGGGCAATCTCTACAAAGTTAATAATTAGGTTGAGTTCAATTCTTTGCCAGTATCTCATCAGTTTTAAAATATTACACTTCACAGATTAATAAGCCCGATCGGCCCCTTCTTTCTGGCGACCTCTCTAAAGGAGCTGCAGTTGCTGTTAATGCCGCATCATTGTTGATGGTAGGAGACGGCCAAAATCTTCGTACTGATACTAATCTGTTATGGAACGTCTTATGTTTTCTGTTGCTACTAAATTTTTTCATCCGTGAATGATACTTCCAAAATTTACTTGCCTCTAACTGTTTTGGGATATCTCATTTATCAGAGTCTGGCTACGGGGATTATGTTGAAATCCCCACCACTGCATATTGCCCTCCTCATACATTGGCTCGCCGGAACTGTATATTCCGTGGATGTAAGTGCTCTGCACCTTCTTCATTTAATTGTTTGCTAATTGCTTGATCAGGTGATGGATTTTAATGCTAAGCAGAGCATATATACATATGTACTGCATAGAATGAAAAGAGGTTTTTCTCTCAGTTTCAACAAATTATCAAAATTCTTCCCAATTATATATATATATGCATTTTACATTGTCTGTGCACATGTTGGTTTACGTGCTTTTGATATTCTGGTCTTGTTCTGATGGTAGTGCATACTTCATTCTACATTTGATAGCGTTAATATTATTCATGACTGAAAATACCCGTGTATTCCGTTATTTGATTGAATTTCATCTTCATTCTTTTCTATTGTGGCTTCCATTTCTTAGATGGAAGAAAAATCCATTTCTCGCAGCAACCTGCATGGTGATTCTCGGACAAACAAATCTATTTTTCTTCATACATACCCAGGTATATACATATTCATCTCATACACTATTTTATAGCAACTTATATGATTGACTGAATAACCGGAGCTTGTTAATTGATTATTTTTCCTGATAATTAATTACAGTGTGTGTACGTTATAGATTTTTTGTTTTTGTTTTCAAAAGGATTTGATGTTTAAGTAAGAATATATATGTAATTGTTATTGAATTTTAAATATAATATGTGTGGTTGATATTAAATTTGAAATGCATTAAAATGTGCATATATTAAAAAAAAGTTTTGGAGAACATAAGAGAAAAATGGCCTTAACTTAATTTTCCTCCTTAGTGTTCTTCTCTTTGTTTGTAACTAATGAAGCTGTTTCATTCATGCAGAAATACGTTCTGGGCAGACCTATAGTGATTACAAGGTCATTCATGTTTGCAACTGCTTTCGTTACCTTAATCGCCATTATTATTGCACTAGCAAAGGTAAAAGTTATATGTCATCACATCTTTAAAGGCTCAAGAAAAGGAAAGAATTGTAATTCCTTTTGGTAATAAAATCAGAAAATAAAGCTTGACATCAGTTGAGTTTGTTCCCAAACCAACGTGCATGTAAAATGGTTAGTTTACTAATTTATTTGTTTTGGTCCATCAACAGGATCTACCAGATGTAGATGGCGATAGAGAACATGGCATCCAAACACTCAGTATCATCCTAGGGAAAGAAAGAGTGAGTAAACAATAATAAATTCTATTTCCTTCATTTTAATTATGAGAAAGGAAAATTTTGGATTCTGAAAATGAACCGCCATTGTCATCCAAGTAATTGTGTGTTAAAGACAACCAATTAATGCAACAAAAGATAAGAAGGGAGAAATGATTTTGACTAATGATCATTATGTTCATCTCATAAGGTATTTTGGCTTTGTGTTCAATTGCTGTTCATGGCATACGGAGCTGCTGTAATGTTTGGAATTTCTTCATCTTCACTGTCAAGCAAGCTTGTCACTGTAAGAATTGTATTTCTGTCCAAGAAATATTTCAATTTGCATTTCTATTTCTGTACATGCAATGCATGTTGCAAGTATAATCTCACGACTTACTAATTTTTCATTTTTTTCATTTACATGCAGATACTGGGCCACAGCATGCTTGCTTACTGTCTGTGGCTTGGAGCTCGATCTACAGATCTCTCTAGTCATGCATCAATAACTTCCTTTTATTTTCTCCTTTGGAAGGCAAGTTATTATCTCTCTAGACTCTATATGGTATGCGCAACTTACCTAAAAAGTCCTATCCCGTGCTATGCATATCCCAAATGATGTTTACCATGTCATTCCATTAACACCGTCTATTTGATCGTCGTTATTAATTTCTCATGCGAATTTGAGGTGAGTAGTGTATTTATTAATTCTATTGCCTATTGTTACGTTTTTACTCTCCGACTAAAAACAATAGACTCTGGAAGATGCAGGGCAATAGAATAGTATTCCTCCCAAGCTATTAAATTCGATTATGTATCTTCTTATATTAAATTATGATAAAGCACTAACTGATGATCAATCATCCACAGACCTGATGTTGCAAGAAAGGACATTAGTTAATCAAATTTTAACATATGGATCGCATAAGCATTAGTTCAGCTCTTCTTATATATTTTATGGTGTTTGCAGTTACAATATGCTGAGTACCTCCTCCTTCCGTTTGTACGCTGACAAGAATTGAAAAGATTTCCAGCCGGTTCCGCCTCTACTTGCCAGAAATTGTTCTGTCATGAGTTTATCTATTGCAATAAAAAACAGTTATATACATACATATAGTAAAATCTTGATAAATAAATGTTTGATAAATTAATAATCTCAGTTAAATAATAAAATCTCTTAATCCTGACTCAGTCCGATGTATTAAATTAATAAATTCATTAAATGTATAACATAATAAATTTTTTTTTTTAAATTCCTTAGGACTCAACAAAAATATAAATTAACCGATCGAATACATAGCAATATAAATAACATATAAATTCATAATATTAAGGTGATTTTTGTTAACAACTTCTAGTTTTTCAATTGTACTCCTTTTAAAAATATGCATATAAAGTCTTTTTTATTTTTTTATATCTAAACTAAACTCAATTTCATCCTTAATTTTTTACAAAGAATGACGATATTTTTTATATGTTTTTCATATTGTAGCAATTAGTTATTTAAGGGTAAAATTGTTTGAATGACCTCTTTTGAAAAACGTTTTCTGAAACACAACTATCATTTGGATTATGATCACTATTTGGATCATAATCATCATCAGTCGGCATATACATTTGTTAGTTGGCAATTCCATCATTCTGTCATTTTTCACTATGATAAAGCAAAATGTACTCAACATCAACTGCATTTCTATAACATAAAGTATAAATAACTTCATTTAGTTTATTAGCGTTTGACCACATTGATTCATTGCATTTTTATTTATAACACATACATCAATCTTGATAACAAAAAATACATTACAAATAATTAAAACATAAAAATCTTCTTCAATTAATAATTATTCATTTATATATAAATTAATAAATTATTTATTTATCAAAACCTCGGTAAAATAATAATTTTTATAGTCCTAACATTATTAATTTATTGATGTTTTACTATATCTTTTATCAATAAACGAAAAGATTTTCAATAGACACCAAAGAAAAAACAAAACAAGTTTTTTAAATTGTTAGGACATGTTGTCTAATCTCAACCATTAAATGATAATTCAATGGTTTAACATATGTAGGAAACCATGTCAAAGAAAGTGTGCTAATCTTAGTCTACCCCATTGTTTTCTAGTTTAGTTTCCCACTAATAGAAAATGCTCAGCGTGTAGTGTTCCATAAACAATACAAATAAAGAAATTATTATTATTTTCTTATAGAATTGATAACTTTGTTGCCGTTAATAGTACATTGTACACATACAATAAAATTAAGCCTATGTGTATTCGTAACAGAAGGTGATGTAGTTGCCTTACGGTGTCTGTATGCAATTTTGGACTAATTTTTTCATGAATGTGCAATTTTTTGCTGAGTATTATTATTTGAGCCCCACTAAAACTTTTTTTGAACCCTTTTTCCTAATTTTTTAAATTAAAAATGCATATAAAATTGAAATTAGGTAAAAAAAAACTCCAAAGAAATCTTCTTCTGCACAAGTAACTAGATGTAGAATATATATGCACATGGTGGCTGAATTGTCCCAATCAATATCTCTTCTTAAAAAAAAAAGAATCTAAATTTTGTTAATAATCCCTCTAATATCAATAAATTTAACATCAAATTTTCTTCTCCATTTTTCACGAAAATAAAAATTTTCTCAAAAAAACTTTATAATTCCAATTCCTTATATTTCTCACCAATTAGAGTTTATGCTACAACTAGGGACTTAGTGACTCGGTAAACTAGGTGTGCATTTGGCCTCGCTATTGTGCAACAACTTTTAGATTCTTCTATTAGCTAAAGCTATTTTGATGTTTGGTAAATCTTTTAAAAATTGATTATCCAAAAAGCTACTACTCCACTATTTTTGTATTAGATTGCAAAAACAGGTAGTGGGCAACTTTTAAAAATATGATTTTGAAAAGTTAAAAATTTAGCTAAACTAAAATACCAAAATTGTCATTCTCATATAATATAAATTTAAAAATACCCTTCAGTATTAAAATTTCAAAATTAATAATTATTTAGTTATTTATTAAATTAAAATTTTAAATTCATTTTTAAAATTATTTTTCTAGAAATCAAAAACAGTCGTGGGAGTTACTATTGTCAGCCGCTATAGGCTTGGCATGTCCGACAACACTGCCACCATAAGAGAAGTCACTAGGAGATACTATCTCCATATCCATTTGTTAGTTTTGGCAATGTATGATTAGTTATCACAGGCGTAACTAAAACAGTTAAGAATAACAAAACAGAAAGTTTTACATGGTTCGGCTATCAACCAGTCTATCTCTACGGGCAACAAGAGTTGCAATCTACTATGCTATATGTTGTTACACTCGACTTAGGACTCTTTACAGTAATAGCCACTCACTCACTCACTAACCTAATCTATGTAAACTTGATCACCCTTTATCACAGCCAAAGTCTTTCACACACTCTTCTAATGTTGCTCTTCACAGACACGTCGGACTTAACTACAACAGTTTAATCAGATATAACCATCATAACTGTTATAGAATCATATAATTACTCAACTCTCTTAAGCTTACACGACTCAATAACTCTCACAAATCATATACATGCACATACCCAATGCACATAAGTCATGCACAATCTAAACAAACACAATCACAAAGATTTTACAATGAAGATTATGAAAAACAAAGACACTTAAGTGCTTTTCACGTTTCTACACATACACTTCTTTTCTGCACTTCGTTAAGCCTTGAGTGCTTCACTTTTATATAGCATGCCTGAACAGCTATATTATTCATGTAATCAACAATCCTAATCATCATTAAAGTCCTACAAAACTCAAATAGGATTATTAGATAAGTTTAAAAAAATATAGGAAATAAAAAGATATTATCCTTATTAAACTAGAACATTAGAAAGAATATCCTAATCTAATAAGATATGGTTAATATAAAACTTCCTATTCAACTAGAATACCAAATCAAGTTATCTTATTCTAGTTAAAATTCTCCTAATATAAAATATCCAAATTAATTTTTAATCACAAGATGACAAAAATAAATTTTAATCACATGCATTGCACATGCATGAAATTTGCCACGTGTCATATTGACACTAACAATCTCCCTCTTTGGCATCTTGTGATGAAAACATTCACATGTTTCTGTGAACAAAATCTTGTACAGTTAAGTGTAAGACAACTGAAAATAGAATGTAAATACTTAGTCAAAAATTTACAAAAACAAGAATAACCAACTTTCAGTTATAACAGGCATAACTGAAATAACATAATTGAATCATCCAGTATCTGCATAAGAAAAAAAATGAGATATAGAACATCAATAGCTTTTGCGATGCAAACAGTTCTGCAATAAACTCAAATCAAATAGCTAATTCAATCACAATGTAAAATCAATCATTCAAGGTCAGAATAGAAAATACATGAACTATTACTCCCCCTAATCAAACATTAAACCTGCAAAACATCACAAACATGAACTGCATAGCATAGTAGTTCAACCACATATCATTTTCCTGCGACTTTATCAACAAAAATTATTAAATCCCAAGCACATAAACATAACATCCATAAACTCTACTCCCCCTTGGTTTCATAACAAGTGCCAAAAATAAAGTTCCAAAACACAAAAAGATAAAGAAAATGTTCAATTAAGTCGAAACTTAGTTAAGTCTGGCAGACTTGCACACAACTTTAAGGAGCGCGATTTGGTTCTTTTAACAGCAGGGGTGGGAATTTTTGACACAACCCACGAACCCGACACGACACGGACATTAGCGGGTTTGGGTTTGTCTTAATCATGTTTGCGTCGTGTTCGGTTAAAAATTTCAACTCTTTTAATAATTGGGTCGTGTTTGAGTTAATGGATTGCACCCGTAGGTGACACGAATCCGTTTATGACACGAACCCATTTATGACAAGATTAACACTAATAAAACATGACGACACGACTAACACGGATTGACACGATTCTTTTTAAAGTGACACAATTATAAATACAAATTAATTTTAAAATTCATTATATGCTTATTAGATATTTAAATTCAAGGTTGTATTTTTATTAATATTAATATTATATTATTATTAATTTTGATATGATCTTGAACTTTCCTTAATTTTTTTAACATATTTTTTTTGTAGGTTACTTAAGAGTTAAAAAGATGCAATGGATTTTTTTTTAAAGCTAAATTGCATTTTAAGTTTGTATGAAACTTGATATTTAGTGGACTTTTTATTGTATTGTGGATTAATTTTGAATATTTTCTTATTAATACCTTTTTAATGTAAAAATACTGAAATAGGTTGGAAATTGAAATGCTTAATCGTGTCATAATTATGTTAATCAGTTAAACATGTTGTACTTGTGCCTATAAAACTTGTCATAAACGTGTCAAATATGTAAAACTTGTCATAAACGTGTCAAATATTTAAACATGTCATAATCATGTTAAACAGGTCGTATTTGTGTCTAACATGAAAATGATCCGTTTATTATTCTTGTTTGCGTATCGTGTCGTGTCACCCACGGGTCACCCGTTTAATAATCTTTGTCGTGTCATAGCTCAACACGACATGAACACAACTCACAAACCTGAATTCCCACCCTTATTTAGCAGTATTCTTGAATCGGATAAATGTTGGTTTTTGAGAAGTATTAGTAGGAGTTGATGTGGTAGTGGGTTGAGCACTAGTTTCAGTAAAAGTAGCAACAACAGCAACTGTCTCACGAAATCTCTCTAGCTTGTCTCTCTATTGTGGTTTCAATCTTCTGGGAAATGCCCACCAAAGTTTCAGTAACTTGCTGTGTGACATGAGGTGGCGATGTAACAGGAATTGAAACAGGACCTGGTGGGTTGTGTGACACCCCAAGATTTAAGTAAGTTTGACTTACATGTATATTGTAAATATATATATTATTAACATTATGAGGTATGTATATATATATATATATGGAGAGGGATGAAATTAGATGCGATGGAGGGGCTAATTAACGAATTGAAAACTTAAAGGGTTAGACTAAAATTTTGCAGATTTGGATAAGTATAAAAGAGAGAATTCTAGAGAAATATATTCATTTTGATCCTATCCCAGCAGCCAGCCCTAATCTCTTTCTCCTCCATGGTTGCCAACAAATTAAGCAAGAGGAAGAAATCTAGAGACAAAGTAGAGGTAGAAATCAACTTCTCCTCCCATTTCCTTGCATGGTTCCATTATTTTTACAGGAAATTAATGTGATATGTTATAAATTTTGGAATAATTGTGTTATGTGCATTCTGGAATTTGTGTGAAATCATGATATTACATGTTTTATGGTATATTGAAGGAGAAGACATGATGTTTGGGAAGCTAGGAAACATGATTGAGTGAAATTCCTGCAGGGCCTCTTTGCTGAATAGGGGTTAGTCCGAAAATTCTTATAAATTCCATGGTAGTTTTCTGACTCTGAAATTTTTATATGATAAACTAGACACCTCAAGGAGTTTATAGAATTTTGAAACACTTGAAAATTCGTAGTGTGTGAATTGTAATGAATTTTTGAATTTCTGGTTCGAAATTGTGAATTCCCCTGTTTTAAAACAGGGCAGGGGGAATGAACTCGATTTTAGGGGGCAAATGTTTGTAAAATTTCGTGATTTTTAATATGAAAACCCTTGGGTATGTTTTCTGTTAGACTGTAAATTTTCATGGTTTTTGGAGTTGTGTATGAATTTTTATGATTTTTCAAATCTGGACTTAAAGAACTGTGAATGTTAAGTTCCAGAACTGAGTTTGTGAAATAAATTCCGTTTGACTGCCTTAGACTCCTTAGAAAATCATGATTTTTGGTGAAATAACTCTTATATGTGTCTAGTTTTAGACTGGAAAGTTTGGTGGAGATTAGATTATTGTAGAATTTTATAAAATTCTTCAAAGTTGTACTGTTCAGTTAAAAGGTCTGCAGACAGATTTGCTGTGTGAATGAAATTAAGGATTTTCAAGGGGTAAATGACCTTATTTTGACTCAATAAAATTCATGGACTATAATATGTATGTCTATTTGATTTCCATGAATTTTGGTGATGATTGGAAATGAATAACCTCTTATTATAATAATCCAACCAATATGTGTGTGTGATAGAGTTTAATAAATGATATTATTGGTTGGTTGAATTGTTGTTAACCTAAGGGATTTAATGACTTCTAAATGGACACTGATCAATGTGTCATGACTATGGCAATGGTTACCAGAGAGGAAGGAGAAGAAGAAGAGATGAACTTTAAACAACTGCTTATCAAGAAATATATGAGAGCAAAATTAAGAGGCAAGGCTAACCAGGTAAGTAGCTAGACCCTTCTGAGGACACAATAGATGTTAACTTTTAATGAAATATGTTTAATGATTGTGTTTGTGAATATATATGAAATGTGTAGATGGAATGTGGATTGGGCCATGAATACATGGACCTTGATATGAGAAATGATTTGATTTAGGTTTATAGTGATTTATGAAATGTGTGATTTCACACACTTTGATGAGTATGTGAGCTACATGTTGGTGTAAATTCTATGTGTGTGAGATGTAGAAATGTGAATGTGCTCTCATGTAGGTGAATTTGTTGTGATTTGGCTTGAATAATATTACCAATGAAAAGATGTGTGTATATGAAGAATAAAATACATGCCAAACGTTCTAGGATACTAATTCCTCATGTGGATGGCATGACAAATGAATGTCTATGAAATACCATGTGTATTAGAGTTCCACGAATATGTATGAGTGGAAAATGAATGAGACCAGTTATACATGAAAATGGTTGTGCAACGATATGATTGAAATACATCGAAGAGTAATGGAAGGTGTTGGCACGAATAAAGATGTCATTGGGGTTCTATATGTGTAGAAATGATGTCAATGTGTGGATTGTGCACATCCATAAGCGTATATGAGATATGTAGGCTTATTGTATTTGTGAATGTATATGTGATTAATGAGAAGCCTACGTAGAACCTCAATTATGAAAGTAAACTGCAATACTGTGATGTGCGAAGGCATGCATCATTGCGTGATGTGTTATGAATTTGAAATTTCATGCCAAGCCCATGGGAATATATTGAATGTCGAATGTGAAATGTGATACCGTTAAATGCTAGCATTATGGTGAATGAATTGTGATAAGTTGTGATTGGGTTAGAAGCTTGATATAAAGAGCTTCACTTATGTGACTGAAATATAAAATGTGAAATATGATATGTGAATGAAAGCTTAATATAGAGCTTCACTTATGTGACTGACTGAGATGTGAAATATGATATGTGAGTGAAGGCTTAATATAGAGCTTCACTTATGTGACTGAATGTGAAAACTGATATGTGAGTGGCATGCCATAACTTAGGATATTTGGCTCTCATGGCTTGAGGGGAGGTCTGGACCATATGTTTCCCTACATAGGATTCGGTAGCATGGGCCCGGTATCACCCGGATTGTCAGACTAGCCTCGAGCTATTTCAAGTGTAGGCATTTGAATGTATCCGTACTGTTACGTACTCCCATGGCTTGAGGGGAGGTCTGGACCATGTGTTTCTCTAGATGAGATTCGGTAGCATGGGCCCGGTATCACCCGGATTGTCAGACTAGCCTTGAGCTATTTCATGGGTAGGCCTTTGAATGTATCTGTACTGTTCTGTATCCCCATGGCTTGAGGGGAGGTCTGGACCATGTGTTTCTCTAGACGAGATTCGGTAGCATGGGCCCGGTATCACCCGGATTGTCAGACTAGCCTTGAGCTGATTCATGGGTAGGCCTACATATGAGAACTGACTGTGAAATGAAAAGTCCTACCTTGATTAGAGAGCACTGCTCCTAAGTGTCTGTGACTGTACTGTGGAAGCTTCTGAAATTATGTGAAATAGATATCCATATGAACAATATAGCTAGCTTATAGAAACTCATGTGTGAATGATTTATATGTTTATGGGAGCACATGAGGATGTGATAGACTTGTGGAAAGTTTATGTGTAAATGAGACATGTGTATACAAATGGGTGTATGTGATGAGCTTTGACATAGAAAAGCCGTGTTTGATCACCCATAGACAAGTATTTAAAGAATTAGAAATATGATGGGATAAGTGAGTAATTGATCTAGGAAAATTGGCCAATGATGCAAGGTTAGTGCATGAGCACCATTAAATGGTGCATGAGCTCATCTTTAACAGACTTAAAGAGGTATAGCTAGAGAATGGCATTGTTGTGCCATATTGTCCTTGCTGGAGCACCAATTGCACCGACTCAAGTAAGAGAGAATAAAGAGTTGGCGCATGCGTGCCTCTCCTTTGGTGCAAGAGCGCGGAACTGAAATTTGCAACGGATTGAAAATCAGAAACTTGGCACCACCGTGCTAGTTCCCTTGCACAGAGGTGCAATCCTTAAACAGTGAAATCAATTTTCTGACTTTTTTTAGTAGAGCACTGGTGGCTTATATACTAAGAAATAATCGGTAATTGGTGATTTATGGAATAAGTTTTTAATAGTGGTCATAATCTGAAATGGTTATTGCCATTAATTTTTTTTATTGTGACTGTTACACCAATTTCATAATTCTAGCTACTTACTGAGTTTCATACTCACTAGTCTATTGTGTACCTCAGGTATTCGATCAGTTAAAGATTAAGGGAGAATTTCGGCATAGCGACGATTGTGTTCCCTTGGCAAGTTCTTATCCGCTGCAGTATTACTATGTTGGACACAGGGTGTGACAGTAGTGGTATCGCCTTTTTATGTAACGATCGGTCCCCTGCCCACCGGGGAACGGGGCCTTATA
Source organism: Boswellia sacra (assembly GCA_013180625.2). Classification (NCBI taxonomy): domain Eukaryota; kingdom Viridiplantae; phylum Streptophyta; class Magnoliopsida; order Sapindales; family Burseraceae; genus Boswellia; species Boswellia sacra. The sequence goes on from SNVD02011181.1 coordinate 24,834, forward strand.
GGACACCCTCTTTTACCCGCGTGGGACCTTACGGTTGTCCTCGATCGCACACAGTCTGGTATTGTCCGCTCTGGGTCCACTGACCCTCACGATTTTGTCCACATCGGGGAACAGGGCCTTATAGGACACCTTCTTTTACCCGTGTGGCGCCTCCCCCACTCGAACCCAAGACCTCAAAGGTCATTGGCGTTCAGAGTGAGTACCACACGGGTAAAAGAAGGTGTCCTATAAGGCCCTGTTCCCCGATGTGGACAAAACCGTGAGGGTCAGTAGACCCAGAGCGGACAATACCAGACTGTGTGCGATCGAGGACAACCGTAAGGTCCCACGCGAGTAAAAGAGGGTGTCCTATAAGGCCCCGTTCCCCGGTGGGCAGGGGACCGGTCGTTACAGGTTGGGAGTGTCCTCTACTGTCATTGAAAAAGACTTTTCAGCAACTGCTTTGGCTTTATTCTTGCTCCTCTGCTTGTCTTTCTTCTTTCATTTCTTCATTGATTGATCACTACTTGATCTGCTTTCAAGTTTCTCTTCCAAACTTTGAAGCTTGTCCTTGATAGCTTGTTTTTCCTGCACAAGATCAACTAAAGAATAAGTGATTAGAGTAAGTTGTTCTGTGATAGATGCCATAAGAACTAGTATGGGATTTCTCCTTTGTCTAGGCTATCTTCGAGGTATTTTCTCCATCTTAGGAACATTTTTAATCCTTGTCATGAAACCTTTCTTGATGGCTGGCAGAATTTCTTCAATAATCTCATCATCCTCCAATTCAATCTCATTTTGCATCAAAAAGTATGAATTAAACAAGGCAAAAGCAATAGTTTTTTATGTGATTGATAAGTTGCAATATGAACAATGTAATTGTACATCCACAATCCAATATTAATCGAATGATTTGTGCCAACACAGTAAAGAAACTTGGCTCTATCCTCTCTAACTTTATTTTCGTGTGTGGATGAAAACAAATTGAATCGAGTGATTTTATGGAACAGTCGATATATTAGAATCAAATGTTTTTTATCTATGCCATCACGTAGATCCCAATGAATCTTTCTACTCCTTAGCTCATATGTGACCACACCCATATTCAATTCATTGCCAATAGTACGCTGAATACCAATAGGAATTTCATAAAACTAGTTTATAACATTAGAAGAAAATCGAATCAACTTCCCTCTACAATAAACTTTATGATAGTAATAACTCTTAGGATCATCAATGCATGGAAAAATATTGGCGTAGAATTCTTGAACAAGAGTTTTAACAGAACAACAGTTCTAAACTTTACTCTACACTATTTTTCAAAAATACAATGCTCACAAAATTCGAGTTTGGAAATATTATAGTCACCAAGTAAACCTTGTTTACTCAATTCTACGATCCCTCGTTCACTCATATGCTCTAGACGCATATGCTATAATCGAGCAGTATCAGATTCTGCATTTTTTGAAGATAATACAGTAGTAGCACCAACAATAATACTTCCTTGAAGAAAGTATAAGCCTTTCATCAACTGTCCCTTCATAACAATAAGAGCACATTCACCAACCTTTAAAACTCCACCTTAAGCTGAATACTTATAGCCAAGTGAGTCAAGAGTACTCAAGGATATAAGGCTCTTTGTTAAAGCTAGAACGTGCCGCACACTGGTCAAGGCTCTAACAATGTCATCGTGTATCTTGATTTGAACTGTTACAATTCCCACAATCAGACAAGCAAGATCATTGCCTATCAAAACAAAACCACCAACTAGTTGATAAGTGCTAAACCAGTCCTTGTTTGGACATATATGGAACGAACAAGCTAAATCAAGAATCCATTAATCTCCAGAATGCATATTTAATATTGACAAAATAGCATCGACACCGACAGAAGAATTAACCTCTCCAAACCCAAATACTTCATTAGTCTTTTTAGACTTTTCTCCTTTATTCTTGAACTTCCAACAGTTTTTCTTGAGATGCCTTTTTTTATGGTAGTAATGATATTGAACATTTGGATGTCCTTACTTGAACCTAGACTGGCCTCTAGATCTTTTATCTTTAGGCCCCTTTTGTTGAGGTATTCCTCTTACGACGTGACCATCACCTTGTGTATTATCTCCACTCTTGAACAGCTTCTTTTTTAAATCTTATGAGTTGAGGAATGATTTAACATCCTCCATGGAGATAGAATTTCTACTATAAAGCATCGTGCTATCAAAGTGCTAATACCGGAAACAAAGATAGAAGAATTATACTTTGATCCTCATCTTCGAGCTTGATATCAATATTTTTCAAATCCATGATGATTTTATTGAACTCATCAATGTACTGCTGAATAGGTGTACCTTCCGCTATCTAAAGAGTATGCAATCATTGCTTTAAGTACAAACGATTAGTGACAGATTTCTTCATGTACAAACACTCTATCTTGTGCCTTAGGCTTGCAACCATCTTTTCTTCTGTAACTTCACGCAGAACTTCACTGGACAAGTTCACTAAAATTGCATTATGAGCTTGTTCCATGATTTCATCTTTTTCTTCTTCTAACAATGTGCTTGGCAATTTCTCTCAGCCTTCTAATACCTTTTGCAAGCCTTGTTGAACTAACAAATCCTTCATTTTAATTTTCTATAAGTTGAAATTATTTAACCCGTCAAATTTCTTGACTTCACATTTTGTCTTAGAAACTTTTGATGCCATTCTGAAGAAATTTTTGGCTTGCGAAACTCAGAAAACCTCACTTAGAATAGTAGAGTGAGCTCTTGTATGAATAAAAAACACTAGAAAAGTTCCCAGAAAAGACTGAAGGGATAAAAAACGATCCTATTTAAAACCCAGAGTCCTTAGACTATTATAGTCCTTTTGACACAATTTTCCTAGACATATATTCTGCCACACACGTAAATAGTCACCATACTAAGCCAAGCTTCTCCAAGTATTGAAGTTCACAACTCCTGTAATGAACATTGTCTTAAAGATTAACAGTACATATAAGTTAATAGTATGATACACGTGAATAGTATCCAACCGTACATGATCGAAAGCCAAGCTCTTATACCAATTTATTGTGACAACGATTCATTTATGCAGAAGCAAAGGGAGGTTAGTAGGGGAAAAATATAGACAATAGCAAAAGAGAGCACACAATAATTTACGTGGTTCGGCTTTTAGCCTACTTCTATGGGCGAAGATAAAAGAAGAATTATACTAAGAAAATGGATTATACAAAATTAAGGAATTTTCTCACAATCCCAAGTCCCCAGTTACACCTAAGGCCTCACGCTTAAATAAAAACTCACAAACTCTCTAATTGCTCTTCACAAGAGAGGAAATGGTTTGGGACGATTTTTTCTCTTGGATGGCACCTATATTTCTAGTGGAGGGAAGCCAATGCATGTTAAAGTTTGCCACAAAAGATACACAAACCAGCCACCAAAATCAGATTTTATTTTAACCTTGTGAGAGACAAGTTTCTTCCATTTCGGTGGCATTAATTGCCTTTGCATATGCCATCAATTCAAGCAATTTGAAAGCTTGAAAAATAAGGAGACAAAATGCATGTTTATGTATAAACCATGCATCCAAGTCAAATATCTCATGCTGGCATTTATTTAGATTACTATTTAAGCCAACTTTCCAACATTTTGATACAATGAATTACACATAACTTCATGTACATGGGTGTGTGTGTATGTGTGTGTACAAAGACTAACTGTATAATAATGTGCTAACTACTAATAGACTAACAACCTTTTCCTGACTAGGACTAACAGAGGACTAACAGCATGACTTACAACTTCTAGAACACAGTTTCTCCACTTAATTGGTTAAGGTCTCGGTGCTGCAGTACGCCCGGGCGAGGGACTGATCGTTACAATAAAACGTGGTGCTGCAGTGCGCCCGGGCGAGGGACTGATCTTTACAATAAAACGCACATTTTATTGTAGCGCGTTTTATTGTAACGATCGGTCCCCTGCTTATTTGGGAAACAGGGCCTCATGGGACACCCTCTTTTACCCGTATGAGACCTTATGGTTGTCCTCGATCGCACAACAATCAGTATTGTCCGCTTTGAAAGCCCACAGGCCCCTCACGGTTTTGTCCACTCGAGGAATGGGGGCTCGAAGCACACCCTCTTTTACCCTTGTGGCGTGTCCCCTTCATTCGAACCCGGGACCTTATAGGCGCCCAAAGTTCAAACTTGGTACCATTCAGCAAGTTGCCTGAATGGTACTCATGATGAACTTTGGGAGCCTTTGTGGTGTAGGTCCCGGGTTCGAGTGGGGGACGCGTCCTGGGGCCTGTGAGCCTTAGAGGAACAAAACCGTGTGGGTAATAGAGGGTGTCTCTTGAGGCCCCGTTCCCCAAAGCGAACAATACTGACTGTTGTGCGATCGAGGACAACTGTAAGATCCCGATGCTGCAGTACGCCCGGCCGGGGGACCAGTCGTCGTTACAATTGGTACCTTGGTCCTCTTCAACCAAAAAAAAAACAACAACAACAGACTCTGGAAGATGCAGGGAGTAGAATAGTTTTCATCTCAAGCTATTAAATTTGATTATATATCTTCTTATATTAAATTATCATAAAGCACAAGCTGATGATCAGTCATCCACAAACCTGGTATTGCAAGAGAGGACATTAGTTAATGAAATTTTATCATACGGATCACATAATCATTAGTACTGTTAATTAATTTGTTCGGCTCTTCTTATATACTCTATGGTGTTTGCATTTACTCTTTGTTGACTACCTCCTTATTCCATTTGCACGCTGACAAGAATTGAAGACTTCCAGCCAGTGGCGCCTCGAGTCACCAGAAATTATTCCGTTATGTGTTTATTACAATAAAAAAACATGATGGAAAACAAAGGGGTGGAAGGATTAGTGCACTTTATTTCACATGATTTCTTATATATGCAAAACAATGAATTATATGCTTTAATGGTCGGAATTAGATCACATGCATGTCCTAATAATTTAAAAACTTTTTATGTTTTTTCTTTGATCTCTTCTGAAATTTATTCGTTTCATTGATTAAAGATAGAGAAGGTTTTAGTTTACATAACTAACACCAGATCAAATTCCTCTTATATATATATATATATACACACACACACACACACATGCATATCTATACGTAATTTTAGTCTAACTTTTTTATAAAGACGCAATTTTTTGCTGAGTGTCGTTACTTGGGCCCCACTAAAAATTCTTTTGAACCTCTCTTTTTACTTTTTTAAAATAAAAAAACACATACAAAATTGAAATTAGGAAAAACTGCGAAGGGATCTTCTTCTGCAAGAGTTAACTATATATAGAATACACGGTGGCTCACTGTCCCAATCATCTCTTTTAAAAAACAATTAAATTACCTAAATTCTATTACTAATCACCTTAATTCATAGGTCAATAAATTTATCATCAAATTTTCTTCTCCATTTTTCAGGAAAACAAAAACTTTTCCACTCCCCTATATTTCTCACCCACTAAAGTTTGGCACTTAGCAACTCAGTAAGGCTTGGTCAATAATATGCCTGAAAAACTTTTGATCCTGCTTTGGCCGTCCCCTAGTTCAAGTTTTCGTTGACTATTTCAGTCTTTTTGGTCTACTAGAATTTTAGTTGTATGTTGCTTTTCTATTTTTGATTTTATTATTTTAGTATCACCCATCTTAAAAGAAGTGTAAAAGTGAAACTAGGTTCTCCCACTTTTTCTCTATCTCTCTTTTGTTTCTTTATCAATCTAATCTCCTGCAAACTCATATATGATCTTTTAATATCAGCATCTTTAAAGAACACACAATCTCTCTATCTTTTTTTTTCCCTATCAATCTAATCTCCTGCAAACTCGTATCTGATATTGATCACATCTAATAAATGGAAAAAGTTTCATGAACATTGAAGTCCAAAACAGACCAACTTTAAAAAAGAAAAGATAACAAGATAATTTTGGAATAAATAAAAATATATTTATTAGATAAATTTTTTAATCAATTTTGTTGAAAGAGGAGATTAAAATGAGTTTTTGTGGGGCTTGCATAACAATATTCTATTTCGATAGATGGACAGCTTGAATTGGGCCTCTACGGCTTTAAACGAATTCCAAAGAGTCCATTGGGCCAACTTGTAGGGTCGGCCCAGATTAATCCCTTAATACAGTACCCACCAAGCAAAAGAGGAACTTCCTTCCTTCTTGGGTTTTTACAATTAAGGGAAATGGTAATTCGGTTCCCAGTTCCGCAGCCGATCGAACGAAGCGAAAATGGTAATTCTCGCAAACTTTGCTTTCAGTTTAGATTTAAGTTTTGTGTTCGAACATGTTGATGGTAGATTGAATCTTCATATATGCGTAAGCAGCCGTCCCACAAAACTTTTGTAATCAAGAAGAAGTTGGCCAAGAAGATGAGGCAAAATAGGCCAATCCCTCACTGGATTCGCATGCGCACTGATAACACCATCAGGTCTCTTTCTTAGCTAAGTCTCCGTCGCTTTTCATTTTATTTTGAATCTGTTTACAAATTATGTATGTAATGATTTACCTGTTCTTTGTGTTTGTGTGTCTTTGTTCAGGTACAACGCAAAGCGCAGGCACTGGCGTCGTACCAAGCTCAGATCCTGATAGACTTGGTCTTATAATGTTATTGCATCTGCAGTTATTCTATGCTAAATACGTCCTTAAGATTCCTTTCGTACGCTGACAAGAAATGAACGGTTAGAGATATCTGTACCAGATCTGTACAAAAACATATACATTAATAAGTGTCACGTACCCCTGCTGTCGCAGCCCATAACTGTGACAGCCCGACCCACCGAGGATATTATCCGTTTTAGCACACCACGTCGCACGGTTTTGTTCTCAAGCCACCGGTCTAGCGAATGGCCCATCACAGGCTGCACTAGGCTGCACCCAAAACGTGACCCTGAGCCCAAGGGGCCCCGTATCAGACCAAGGTGTGCTCCCACTTATATACCCAGCATATCCCCTATGTCTTACCGATGTGGGATTGGCCTAAGGATGTTACACCTCCTTTGCTTTTTGTAAGCAAAAACGATGTTTGGAGCCTACAACAATAATTAAATAATCTGACGAATTTAATTACATGTTTGGTATTGACTTTATCGTGCAACAAGTAAATATATTCAATTTCTACTAGTTAACCAAGAGCCACCTTCACAAGGCATTTGAAATTTTTAAATGCGTTATAATATAAGTAAAAGCAGGAAAAAGTGGAGAAAACATTTCTTATGCTCGAGCATTGTAGTCACTAATTTATTATTAAGGAATGACGTCCACAAACTTCATGTCCATAAATTTAAAACACAACGCATGAGGATTCTGTCAAAAAATATACTCTAAAAGTTTAAGTTAAAGCCATTAGAGGAACCCAAATTCAGATAGAGACAGTTCTTATGCTCGATAATTTATTATTAAGGAATAATATCCACAAACTTAACGTCCATAAATTTAAAACACTCTGCGTAAAGATTCTGTTAAGAAACTTTCTATTATAAAAGCTTGAGCCAGCTTAGAGGAACCTAATGTCACAACTCACACCCAATATAGTAATGCTACAGTGAAAAAAAACTTATCAAGGGAACACAGTCGTCGCTATGCCGAAATCCTCCCTTAATCTTTAACTGATCAAATACCTAAGGTATACAACAGACTAGTGAGTATGAAACTCAATAAGCAGCTAGAATTATGAAAATTGGTGTAACACTCAAAATAAAACAATTAATGGCGATAACCATTTCAAACTATGACTACTATTAAATACTTATTCCATAAATCACCAATTACTATTTATTTCTTGGTAAACAACCCATTAGTGCCCTACTAAGAAAGTCAAAAAATTGATTTCACTGTTCAAGGATTGCACCCCTGCGTAAGGGAACTGGTGCGACGACGCCAATTTTCTAGTTTTCAATCTGTTGCAAATTTTAGTTTCGCGCTCCTGCGCCAAGGAAAAGGCGTGCCTACACCAACTCTCTGTTCTCTCTTACTTGGGTCTGTGCAAGTGGCGCTCCAACACAAAAGGTATGGCGCAGTAGTGCCAATTCCCTGCCTAGACCTCTTTAGATCAGTTAAAGATGCGCTCTTGCACTGACCTTGTATCATTGGCCAATTCCCTACACTAATTACTCACTTATTCAGTCACATTTCTAATTCCATAAATACCTGTCTATGGGTAATCAAACATGGCTTTTTCATGTTAAAACTCATCACATATACCCATACATACACCCATTTATATACACATGTCTCATTTATAAATAAACTTTTCACAAGTCTATCACATCCTCGTGTGCTCCCATAAACACATAAATCATTCACACATGAGTTTCCACAAGCTAGCTACATTATTCATATGGATATCCATTTCACATAATTTTGGAAGCTTTCACTGTACAGTCAGAGATGCTTAGGAACAGTGCTCTCTAATCAAGGTAGGACTTATCATATCACAGTCAGATCACATATATGGGCCCATATCACATAGCCACCTATTGGTGGCATCCGAAGGCAAGGCATCGTCGCAGTGAGTATTTCTCAATTTACACGAATCCGCCATCACCCGAAGGTGATAGCCATATAGTCCTGCTGGACTATATCCTGCCACACAGAACAGTACATATACACAGAGATGCTTACACTTGAGATAACTCAAGACTAGTCTGACAATCCGGGCGATACTGGGCCCATGCTACCGAATCCCATGTAGGGAAACACATGATCCAGACCTCCCCTCAAACTATGAGAGCTAAGTATCCTAAGTTGTGGTATGCCACTCACATATCAGTTTTCACATTCAGTCACATAAGTGAAGCTCTATATTAAGCTTTCACTCACATATCACATTTCAGTCACATAAATGAACTTTGTCAAGCTTCTAACCCAATCACAACTTATCATAATTCATTCACCATAATGCTAGCATTTAACGGTATCACATTTCGCATTTGACATTCAATATATTCCCATGGGATTGGCATGTAATTTCAAATTCATAACACATCACACAATGATGCAGGCCTTCGCATATCACAGTATTACAGTTCACTTTCATAATTGAGATTCTACGTAGGCTTCTCATTAATCACATATACATTCATAAATACAATAAGCCTACATATCTCATATACATTTACGGATGTGCACAATCCACACATTGGCATCATTTCTACACACATAGAACCCCATTGACTTCTTTATTAGTGCCAACCCTTCCATTACTCTTCGACATATTTCAATCATATCGTTGCACAACTATGTCCATGTATAACTGATCTCATTCATTTTCCACTCATAGATATTCATGGCACTCTAGTACACATGGTGTTTCATAGACATTCATTTGTCATGCCATCTCACATAAGGAAATAATGTCCTAGAGCGTTTGGCATGTATTTCATTCTTCATGTACACACATCGTTTCATTGACAATGTTATTCAAGCCATTTCACAACAAATTCACATATATAAGGGCACATTCACATTTCTATATCTCACACATAGAGAATTTACACCAACATGTAACTCATATACACATCAAAATGTGCGAAATCACACATTTCATAAATCACTATAAACCTCAATCAAATCATTTCTCATATCAAGGTCCATGTATTCATGGCCCCATCCACATTTCATCAACACATTTCACATATATTCGTAAACACAATCATTAAACATATTTTATTAAGAGTTAACATTTGTTGTGTCCTCAGAAGGGTCTAGCTACTTACCTGATTAGCCTCGCCTCTTAATTTTGTTGTCCTGTATTTCTTGACAAGCAGTTGTTTAAAGTTTATCTCTTCTTCTTCTCCTTCCTCTTTGGTAACCATTGCCATAGTCATGACACACTGATCAGTGTCCATTTAGAAAGAATTAAACCTCTTATAGGTTAACAATATTTCAACCAACCAACAACATCATTTATTAAACACTATCACACACACATATTGGTTGGATTATTATAATAAGGGGTTATTCATTTCTAATCACCACCCAACTTTATGGAACTCAAATAAACATACATATTATAGTCCATGAATTTTATTGAGTCAAAATAAGTCCATATGCCCCTTGAAAATCCTTAATTTCATTCACACAGCAAATCTATCTGCAGACCTCTCAATTGAATAGTGCAAATTTGAAGAATTTTATAACACTGTACAATACTCAAATCTCTACCAACTTTCCAATCTAGAACTAGACACATATAAGAGTCATTCCAACAAAAATCATGATTTTCTAAGGAGTTTAAGTTAGTCAAATGAAATTTCCTCCATATGCTCTGTTCTGGAAATTGTCATTCACAATCCTTTAAGTCCAGTTTTGAAAATTCATAAAAATTCATACAAAACTCCAAAAATCATGAAAATTTATGGTACAACAGAAAAAATATCCAAAGGTTTTCACATCAAAAATCAAGAAATTTAATGAAGATTTGCCCCCTCAAGTCGAGTTCATTCCCCATGCCCTGTTCTAAAACAGAGGAATTCATAATTTTGTACCAGAAATTCAAAAATTCATTACAATTCACAAACTACGAATTTTTGAGTGTTTCAAAATTATATAAACTTCTTGATGTGTCTAGTTTACCATGTAAAAATTTCAGAGTCAACAAACAACCATGAAATTTATGAAAATTTTTGGACTTAGCACTGTTTAGAAAAACAACTCTACAGGATTCATGCTCATACTTTACTCTAGCTTCCTAGCATCATCAAATCTTTAAATTCTTCCATAATTCACTCTAATTGATGTTTTTCTAGCCATTTACAGCATATTTCTAACATAAAATATCACAAACAACAATAAACCATCACTTAATTGCATGGGTATGGCTAGAGCTAGAGATAGAGGAATGAATCTTTACCTCTTGGACTCTTGTTTCCTTCCTCTCCTCTTGATTCCGTGGCAAAATTGAGGGAAATAGGGAGAGAGGCTGTTGAACGTTTCAAAGAGAAATGGGAGAGAAAATGAGTCTTTCTAGAGTTATCCCATGTTTTATAGATATACATCACACAACAATTTCAATTAAACCCTTACACTTTCTTAGCTTTTCACTCACACCCTTCCATCTCTCATCTAATTTCATCCCTCTCCATATATATATACATACCTCATAATGTTAATAATACATATTTTTACAATATACATGTAAGTTAAACTTACTTAAAATTTGGAGTGTTATAACTCTCCCCCATTCAAAGAATTTCGTCCTCGAAATTCCATACCATCGTTCAATTGTGAAAATATTTATCATATATTCATTCTTTATTGCTCCCGAAGTTGCTTCACAAATGGGAGATTTATCTCAGAGCATTCTCATTGAGATATCTTTTCCTTTCGTATCTAATACTCTTTATAGTCCACAACTGATATTGACCCTTATTCGTATGAAAATTGTTTCTCAGCTCTAGTGATTTAGAACTTAGTATAAATGAGGAACTGAAATTTTATCCCTCATCATTCACATTGATAATACATCTGGTACACTTAACCGTAAAAGTGGCACTGTAATCTATCGGCTGCATTCTCAATCCTCAACATGTCTCATAAAAGTCGATGTACTTTGGACTAAATTTTCTTTTCTTACCAAACTTTGTCACTTCTACCCTTAAAATCATTTCAACGAGTTATTACATATCTTCCGAGATTGAATGACTCTCTCGGTTTACCCATAAAAACCATACTAAATTGGAATGTAGTGCTTTTAACCATGTGCAAACTTTTTTTTCCCAAATATAGCTGTAACCTTTCGGTCTCAAATCAAAACATCAAACACAAATATTCCATGGAACCTAATCTTGTAGACATAAATTTACCCTTTTTGGTCCATGGTAAAAATAATGTATACAAGAAGAAAAGGGTACGAAACATGTCAATCTATTAATAATTATCCAAATGGTATTATCATCTTTCGGAATCCTATGTTACCCACAATAAAATCCATGATTATGTGTTCTCATTCTCATTCGAGTATTAGGAGGAATTTAAACAATCTTAGCGGCCTTTAATAATCAACTTGACTGGTCGATAAAATTGGCATTATCTCATAAGTTATGCTATCTCTCTTATATGAACCCATCAGTTAAAAGTTCAAGGGTCATAATGTAGTTATATTTTTATGCTAGAAGGATGAAAGGCATATGAAGAGTTATAGGCCTTAGTCAATTTCTCATGTTTAAAACTGTAACATCAGGAATACATAATATTCCTCCATCAACCGTCACAGTAACTCTTATCTCTTTCCATGGGACTTGTTTTCTATATGGTATATAGCGTTTAACTACTGATCTAGCATTTCTCATTTCTAAACAAAACAATGAAAATTCTTTCAGTTCAAAAGGGTGATCGAAATTCGTAAAACTTCCAATATTGGATAGAGGTATATTAAACACAGCTATCATTAAATTATGAAAATATCAAAACATTTCAGGTTTGAAATATCATTTAGAGAAATCATACTTCAAGGAATATCAATGCTATTTACTCAATTCTAAAATTTATGTCCTTCATGTATACTGATGTGTCAAATTCCTAAATTTTTCCAATTTTTCGATAACTTATAAATGCCCACAACTCATACGCAGTTGAATATCAAATCATAAAACCCAAAACATCAACCTTGTAATAACATAATAATCATCATGCCATAAACATTAGTCTGAACTCAATTCATCCATCAAAATATAAACTCGTGAACTCAAGTTCAATCTTAGCACCTTAAATCTAAACAGCCATAAACATTAGTCTGAACTCAATTCATCCATCAAAATATAAACTCGTGAACTCAAGTCCAATCTTAGCACCTTAAATCTAAACACCCAATCTCAGTTTTCAATGCACCAATTGCAATTCGAATTTCTGTACAATTTTTAGAATAGAGTTCTAGACATGTTTGGGCCATCATAGAAATTCTACATTGAACTTTTAACAATAAAAAAAAAATGTTTCTGAAATCATGTTGCGTATATTACAACTGCTTGATTCTTAGAATATAACAGTATGGATTCAGAAATTCATTAAATGGAATTCTAACCCTTTCTTTAAAATGAGTTTCACATAAAACATACTCTTTTATTGTGAGGATAAACCCTCATACTAACATCATGATGCATGCAATCATTGAATTCATTGAACAATGGCTATCAAATCCATTTAGTTAAACCATTCACACTACATTAATCGTAATTCCTTACCTTATAAATTTTCTTACAAACAACATTGGTAACATACTCAAAACATTTGTTTTCAAAAGGATTTGATGTTTAAGTAAGAAAATATATATATATGTGATTGGTATCAAATTTTAAATATAATATATATGGTTGATATTGAATTTGAAATGCATTAGAAAATGTACATTATTAAAAAAAATTTGGAAAACCTAAAAGACAAATTACTTTAGATTGATTTTCCTCCTTAAGAGTCCTTCTCTTTGTTCATAACTAATGAAGTTGTTTCATTCTTGCAGAAATAAATTCTGGGTAGACCTATAATGATTACAAGGTCATTCAAGTTTGCAATTGCTTTCATTACCTTCTTCGCCCATATTCTTGCACTAGCAAAGGTAAAATTCACATGTCATCACATCTTTAAAAGCTTGAGAAAAGAAAGAATCTTGATTCATTTTGGTAATAAAATCAGAAAATAAAGCTTGACACCAGTTGAGTTTGTGCACGTATAATGGTTAGTTTACTAATTTATTTGTTTTGGTCCATCAACAGGATCTACCAGATGTAAATGGCGATAGAGAACATGGTTCCAAACACTCAGTATCATCTTAGGGAAAGAAAGAGTAAGTAAACAATAATAAATTCTATTTCCTTCATTTTAATTATAAGAAAGGAAAATTTTGGAGTCTGAAAACTGCCATTTGCCTCCAAGTCATTTTGTATTAAAGATAACCAATTAATGCAACAAAAGATAAGAAGGGAGGAATGATTTGTTTGACTTGATCTGATCATTATGTTCATCTCATAAGGTATTTTGGCTTTGTGTTCAATCGCTGTTAATGGCATATGAAGCTGCTGTAATGTTTGGACTTTCTTCATCTGTACTGCCAAGCAAGCTTGTCACTATAAGAATTGTATCTCTCTCCAAGAATTGAAATATTTAAATTTGCATTTGTATTTCTGTAAATGCATTGTATGCAATTATAATCTCACGACTTACTAATTTTTTATTTATTTCGTTTACAAGCAGATACTGGGCCGCAGCATGCTTGCTTACTTTCTGTGGCTTGGAGCTCGATCTACAGATCTCTCGAGTAATGTATCAATGGGTTCTTTTTATTTGCTCCTTTGGAAGGCAAGTTATTATCTCTCTAGACTCTATATAGTATTGTGCGTAATTTATCTAAAAAATCCTATCCCGTGTTATGCATATCTGAAATGATGTTTACCATGTCATTCCATTAACACCATCTATTTGATCATCGTTATTAATTTCTTATACGAATTTGAGATGAGTAGTGTTAATATAATTCTATTGCCTATTGTTAACTTGGTACTCTCCAACTAAAAACAATAGACTTTGGAAGATGTAGGGTAGTTGTAATGACCGGTCCCCTGCCCGGGCGCACCGCAGCACGGGGACCTTACGATTGTCCTCGATCGCACAACAATCAGTATTGTCCGCTTTGGTCCGTCTCCCTGTCTTTCAAGGGTGTCATAGACCGCACGGTTTTGTTCCTATTAAGCCCACAGGCCCTAGAACGCGTCCCCCAGCTCTCGAACCCAAGACCTCAAAGGTCTTTGACGTTCAAACTGAGTACCATTCGGGCAAGGGGAGACGGACCAAAGCGGACAATACTAACTGTTGTGCGATCAAGGACAACCGTAAGGTCCCGGGACTGCAATGCGCCCGGACGGGGATCGGTCGTTACAGTAGTAGAATAGTATTCGTCCCAAGCTATTAAATTTGATAATGTATCTACTTATGTTAAATTATGATAAAGCACAAACTGATGATCAATCATCCACAGAACCTGATGTTGTAAGAAAGGACATTAATTAATCAAATTTTAACATATGGATCGCATAATCATTAGTTCAGCTCTTCTTATATATTTTATGGTGCTTGCAGTTACAATATGCTGAGTACATCCTTCTTCTATTTGTACGCTGACAAGAATTGAAAAGATTTCCAGCCAGTGTCGCCTTAGTCGCCAAAAATTATTGTTCTGTCATGAGTTTATCTATTGCAATAAAAGACAGTTATATACATATATAGTAAAATCTTTATAAATGAATGTTCAATAAATTAATAATCTCAGTTAAATAATAAAATTTTCTGGTCCCAACTTAATTAAATATATTAAATTAATAAATTCACTAAATGTATGAGATAAATTTTTTTTAAATCCCTTGGGGCTAGGTTGTAGATCTAGATTTTTATTTCATTTACTAATATTTTTATGCTGTGACAAGGATCGATTTATGCGAAAGTAAAGCGAGGTTAGTAGGGAAAATATAAAGAATAGCAAAAGTGAGCACACAATAATTTATGTGGTTTGGCTAGCCTACATCCACGGGCAAAGATAGAATAATAATTATACTAACAAAATGGAATATATAAAATTGAGGAATTTTCTCACAAACCTAAATCCCCAATTAAACCCAAGACCTCACACTTAAACAAAAACTCGCAAAGTCTCCAATTGCTCTTCACAAGAGAAGAAATGGCATAGGATGATTTTTTTTCTTTCGGATGACACCTCTATTTATAGTAGAGGGAAGCCAATGCATGTCAAAGTTTGCAACAAAAGATACATGAACCAACTACCAAAATTAGATTTTATTTTGACGTTGAGAGAGACAAGTTTCTTCCATTTTGGTGGCATTAATTGCCTTTACATGTGCCATTGATTTAAGCAATTTGAAAGTTTGAAAAATAAGGAGACAAAATGCATGTTTATGTATAAACCATTCATCCAAGTCAAATGCCTCATGCTTGCATTTATTTGGGTTACTAATTAAGCCAACTTTCCAACAAATCTCCATCTTTGCTTAAATAGTGACTAACTCCATAACGAATCTTGAATTATCTTCTTCAAATTTAGCAGCTAAAAATACCAGTCAAGCTCGTTTTGAACTCGTTTGTTGGAATTGACTTCATCATTATATTTGTTGGATTGTTTGTCGCGGAGATCTTTTTCATAATAACCATTCCTTCAGATACAATGTTACGAATGCAATGATATCTGACATCAATATGTTTGGTCCTGTCATGATGCATTTGATTTTAATCAAATGTATTACACTTTGGCTATCACAATAAACAACAGTAGCATCCTATTATAAGCCAATATCAGTCACCAAGTTTCTTAACTAAATTGCTTCCTTTACTGCTTTCGTTGCTGCCATATATTCAGCCTCAACAGTAGATAAAGCAATTGTAGATTGGAAAGTTGCTTTCCAACTAACAGCATAATTGGATAATGTAAAGACACATCCAATTAAAGATATCATTTTATCCAAATCTTCAGCATAATTAGAGTTAACAAAACCAACGACGTTGCTTTGAAGTTTGGTATTTCTTCCATATACCAAACCAACATCTATAGTTCCCCGTAAGTAACGAAGGATCCATTTCATAGCTTACCAATGGGTTTTTTTCTAGATTACCATATATCTGCTAACAACACCAACAACATGTGAAATATCCGGTCGTATGCAAATCATTGCATACATGATATTCCCAATTGCATTAGCATAAAGAACATGAGCTATGTGCTTCTCCTCCTCTTTTGATTTAGATGACAACTCCGCTGAGAGCTTGAAATGTGTTGCAGGTTGAGTACTTATAGGTTTAGAATTTTGCATACCAAATCGTTGTAGCACTTCTCAATATACTTCTTTTGTGATAAGTATAACTTGCCACTCAGTCGGTCTCTATAAATCTTTATACTCAAAATCTTCTTAGCGGCACCCAAGTCCTTCATTTCAAACTTATTACTGAGTAGAGTCTTCACTTGTTAATTTTAGGCATGCTTTTAGTAGTTATAAGCATGTCATCTATATAAAATAGCAAGTACACAAACGAACCATCTGGAAGCTTCTTGTGGTAAATACAACTATCAAAATTAATCCTTAAGTAATCATGTTCAATCATAAACGAATCAAATCGCTTATACCGTTGCCGAAGGAGACTACTTCTAAGGATTTCTTTAGTAAGCATATGTGGTCCTCCTTTCCTTGAACCACAAATCCTTTTGGCTGTTATGTGTAGATTTCTTTTTCAAGCTCGCCATGCAAGAAAGCTGTTTTGACAATGAGTTGTTCTAACTCCAAGTCGAACATCACAACAATGGCAAGCAACATGCGAATAGAGTAAGGCTTTTCAAGAGGTGAGAAAACTTCATTGAAGTTTGCACCTTCCTTTTGACTAAAGCACTTTGTAACCAAGCTTGCCTTGAATCTAACTACTTCAACCCTTAATATTCCTTTTTCTTCTTGAATATCCATTTACACCCAACAATTTTTCGATCTTCAGGTAGTTTGACCAACTCCCAACTCCTATGTGTGATTTTTATGAATTAACTTGATCTTCTCATTCATAGCAATAATCCATTTAGTAGAATTAGCATTGGAGATAGCTTTTGAATAGGTAGAAGGTTCTTCATTATCAATTGTCTTTATTATGGACAATGCATAATGAACCAAATCTGCATGGCCATAACGTTACGGTGGTTTGATTCTCCTTTTTGTTCTTCCAGTTGCAATACTGTAATGTTATTGTTTCTAAGGCACAATATCTTGTTCTTGATTTTTTGGCTAAATGGGCTGATCTGTAGTACCTACCTCAACCTCCACCGGCTTGTTGGTATCCTCATTCAAGCTTTCATCCTTTGACTTTTCTTTTGGATGAAGTATGGATGTTTCATAAAAAACAACATCCCTCTTAAACAGGAATTTACGTGACTTAGGATTAGGACACTACAATCTATATCCTTTTAACACCTATTCCATAGCCCAAAAATATGTACTTCTTTGCTCTAGGTTCGAGCTTTTCATCATTTACATGTACATATGCAGGACAGCAAAATATTCTTAATTGTGAGTAATCAGCATGAGTTCTAGACCATACCCTTTGTGGAATTTTTAACCCAAGAACAGTTGATGGTGATCTATTCACGAGGTAGCAAGTTATATTGTTTGTTTCAGCGCAAAAATCTTTGACAATCTAGAATTAGAGAGAAGACATCGAGCTTTCTCTAATAATGTTATGTTCATCCATTCTGAAACTCCATGTTATTATGGCCTTCCTCTAACAATGCGATGTCTCACTTTGCCTTCTTTCTTGCAGAATTCATCAAATTCCTCATAACAAAATTCCAAGCCATTGTCAGTTTTAAACCGTTTCACATTTTTGCCTATCTGATTTTCAATCAAACTCTTGAACTGATTAAAATTGGTGAACACATCATTTTTATGCTTCAAGAAATATACCCATACTTTTCTTGAATAATCATCAATAAATGTCAACTTCTATCAAAAACCATTTTTAGATGGGACAGATGCCAGACCCTATAAATCTGAATGGATGTAATTAACCATACCCTTTTTATGATGAACGATGGTTCCAAACTTCATTCTACAATGTTTTTCGAAAATACAATGCTCACAAAAGTCGAGTTTGGAAATCTTCTAGTCATCAAGTAAACCTTGTTTACTCAATTCTACGATCCCTTGTTCACTCATATGCCCTAGACGTATATGTCACAATTGAGCAGTATTAGATTATGTATTTTCTAAAGACGATATACCAGCAGCACTTGTAATAGTACTTTCTTGAAGAAAGTACAAGCCTTTCATTAGCTGTCCCTTCAAAATAATGAGAGCACCTTTAACAACATTTAAAACTCTACCTTGAGTTGAATACTTATAGCCAAGTGAATCAAGAGTATTCAAGGATATAAGGTTATTTGCTAAAGCTGGAATATGTCGCACATTAGTCAAGGTTCTAACAATAACGTGATGCATCTTGATTTAAACTGTTCCAATTCCCACAATTGGACAAGAAGGATCATTGCCCATCAAAATAGAACCACCGGTCGATTGATAAGTGGTAAACCAGTCCTTGTTTGGACACATGTGGAACAAACAAGCCGAATCAAGAATCTATTGATTTCCAGAACAAACATTTGATATTGATAGAATAGTGTTGGCACCGACAAAAGAATTAACCTCTCCAGACCTAGATGTTTCATTAGTATTTTCAAACTTTCTCTCTTATTCTTGAGCTTCCAATAATCTTTCTTGAGATGCCCCCTTTTATGGCAGTAATGACATAAAACATTTGCATGTCTTGATTTGGACCTGGATACACCTCTGGATCCTTTATCTTTAGGTCCTATTTCTTGAGGTCTTCCTCTTGTGACAAGACCATTACCTTGTGTATTATCTCTATTCCCAAACAGCTTCTTTCTTAACTCTTGTGACTTTGAGGAATGATTTAAACATCCTCCATTGAGATAGAATTTCTGCTATAAAGCATTGTGCTAACAAAGTGATGATATGACTCTGGCAATGAAGATAGAAGAATTACAGTTTAATCCTCATCTTTGAGCTTGATATCAATATTTTTAAAATCCATAATGATTTTATTGAACTAGTCAATATGCTGTTGAATAGGTGTACCTTCTGCCATCCTAAGAGTATACAATCATCGCTTCAAGTACAAACTATTAGTGACAGATTTCTTCATATATAAACTCTCCCTCTTGTGGCATAGCTTTGCAGCCATCTTTTCTTCTGCAACTTCACATAGAACTTCATTAGACAAGCTCAATAAGATTTCACTATGAGCTTGTTCCATAATTTCATCTTTTTCTTCTTCCGACAGTGTGCTCGATAATTTTTCTCTACCTTTTAATGCCTTTTGCAAGCCTTGTTGAGCTAACAAAACATTCATTTTAATTTTTCAAAGATGAAATTATATTTCCCATCAAATTTCTCAATGTCATATTTTTTCGTAGAAACTTTTGCTACCATTCTGAAGAAATTATTGGCTTGCGAAACTCAAAAAACCTTACTTAGAATAGTAAAATGAGCTCTTGTATGAATAAAATACACTAGGAAAGTTCCCAAGAAGACTGGAGGGATCACAAATGATCCCACTTAAAACCTAGACTCCTTAAACTATTATAGTCCTTTTAACAGAACTTTTCTAGAGATGTATTCTACCACATGCGTAACCACTCACCATACTAAGCCGAGCTTCTCCAAGTATGAAGTTCACAACTCCTGCAATGAACAATATCTTAGAGATGAATAGTACATATAGTTGAATAGTATTATATAGGTCAATAGTACCCAATTGTACATGATCCAAAGTCAGGCTTTGATACCAACTTGTTGTGACAAAGGTCGATTTATGAGGAAGCAAAGTGAGGTTAGTAGGGAAAAAATATAGAGAATAGCAAAAGAGAGCACACAATAATTGGTTCGACTTTTACCTATGTCCACGAGCGAAGATAGAAGAAGAATTATACTAACAAAATAGATTATACAAAATTGAGGAATTTTCCCACAAATCCAAATCCCCAATTGCACCTAAGACCTCACACTTAAACAAAAACTCACAAACTTTCTAATTGCTCTTCACAATAGAGGAAATGGCTTGGGATGATTTTTTCTCTTGTATGGCACCTTTATTTATAGTAGAGGGAACACAATACATATCAAATTTTACGACAAAAGATACAAAACTAGCCACCAAAATCAAATTTTATTTTGACCTTGTGAGAGATAAGTTTCTTCCATTTTGGTGGCATTAATTGCCTTTGCATGCGCCATCAATTCAAGCAATTTGAAAACTTGAAAAATAAGGAGACAAAATACATGTTTATGTATGAACCATGCATCCAAGTTGTAGAGTCTCAAATGTAAATTATATATATATATGCATTTATATATATTATAAATTTTAGAAAATATGACTAAGGGTATTTGAGTAATTTTATGAGAATTGGGTTGGATAATAGAAGTGGGCTTGTGTTGGAAATTGGTAAAGGGGAATTGGGTTTGAATTTGAAATGGTTGGACTTAGGCCCATTGAGCCAAAGCCTCATGTATATAAGAGATGGGGTTTTCTAGAATGAAAGGAAGAAAAAAAAATAGAAGAGAAGAGGATAAGGAGTTTACGGTTCCAGGAAGAAAAAGAAGAGAAAAAGAAGAAGAGAAAGGAGAGGAAGGAAGAAAGAGGAAAAATTTCAAGAAGTTTAGCTTGGAAATCAAGTAGGAGATTCTAACACTATACTTACTTGATGTTATGTGTTTTGTTGTTGAATTGATTTTGTTGTTATGTATGTATCATGTTTTGACTTGATTTCTTGGTTGCTTGGATGATGAAATATGAGTGAAGTTACTTATTGCAAGTTGTTTGTTGTGATTGCATGAAGAATTATGTGTGAATTGGAGTGTTGTTGAAGTGGAGTAGAGATGATTTTGTGAGAAGTGCAGTTTATGTGACTGTCTTGTGTTGCTTGAGTTGATGCATTTTTCTGGATTGAGAATTGTATGATTTCTCATTTGTATTGGAAAATAGACGTATTAAGCTTTAATTAGCCGTTGATTTCGTTGAATTTGGAGTTAAAACGGATTTTTGGTGAATTTTTGAAGTTGGGAGTTGAATTCTGGAAATGGGACGTTTTGAACCAATTCTGGAATTCGGTTCTGGTGTTTTGCTCGACAGTGAACAGTGTTCGAGTGTTCGAGTGAACAGTGTTCAGGTGTTCGAGTGAACAGTGTCGAGAAACAGTGTCGAGTGAACAGTGTTCGAGTGAACAGTGTTCTCGAATGAACAGTATTTCGAGTGAACAGTGTCGAGAAACAGTGTCGAGTGTCGAGCAAAATTTCAGAAACACCCCAAATTGACTGTATACTTCCCAAAAAGTCCTGGATTTTGCATAAAAATCATATTTTCTTAAGATTTATCATAGTAATGATATTGTAAGGCTATTAATGTATGCATTGGACCTTGGATGGGCCGTTTTGTATACGGATCCAAGGAGAATGCTGATAAAAGGATGATGTGATGTGTTGGACCTTGGGTGGACCGTTCTGTATACGGACCTAAGGGGAACACGGATATGTTGATGTGATGTGTTGGACCTTGGGTGGACCGTTTTGTATACGGACCTAAGGGGAACACGGATATGTTGATGTGATGTGTTGGACCTTGGGTGGACCGTTTTGTATACGGACCTAAGGGGAACACGGATATAATGATATGAGGTGTTGGACCTTGGGTGGACCGTTCTGTATACGGACCTAAGGGGAACACGAATGTTTCGATATGATGTGTTGGACCTTGGGTGGACCGTTCTGTATACGGACCTAAGGGGAACACGAATATTTCGATATGATGTGTTGGACCTTGGATGGGCCGTTTTGTACACGGATCCAAGCGGAATACAAATAGAAATTTCATATGTGATCGAACATAATAGTTTGATATATTATTATTGGATGCCTACTCCTGTGATTGAATATTTGTGAAATGTAAATAATTTCGTATAATGTTAGGACTTTCCTACTGGGCTTTAGGCTCACCCCCTCCCTCAACAGGTACACAGAAGGATGCTCATCCTAGAGATGTTCCAGAGCTTTCTTAGGAGGTCTGGAGTCAGTATGCATATAATTCTTAGGGACTGTCGTGATTCTCCTAGTATGTAATGGGAGATCTTGGTTGGTGACTGTCAACTGCTGTATTGATTTTGTCACCAGTGTATGTAAAATTAATTTTGAACAAATAGTTATAAGTTGAAATGAACTCTTGTGATGTATTTATATAAAAAAAAAATTTATGAGATATGGATGACGTAATTTTTATAAATTCTTATTCAATCACCTCTAAAATCTCTAAATAAGAGATCTTGGGGCGTGACACAAGTCAAATATCTGATGCTTGCATTTATTTGGATTACTATTTAAGCCAACTTTCCAACATTTTGATACAATGAATTACACATGACTTCATCTATATGTATATGTACAAAGACTAATTGTATAACAATGTGCTGACTACTAATAGGCTAACAACCTTTTCTTAACTAGGACTAGCAGAGAACTAACAGCATGACTTACAACTTCTAGAACATAGCTTCTCCGCTTAACTGGTTAATATCATTTACCTTTTTTTTTTTTTGAAAAAATTACTATTCACATAAAAAGAAAAAAAGATAGTACAATATACGAGGGGCATACCCCAAGAAGAGTATTTAGTATTCACAAGTCCAAAAGGAAATAACAAAGCCTAAAGGCTTCAAACGAATAAACAAAATAAAAGCCAAAGGGCCCAGACAAAACGATTGCGCATAGGCCCAAAACCAACCACAACATAGCCAAGATCACTCAAACAATAAAAACAAAAGGGCGTATTAGCCCAATTTAGCAAAATAAAGTCCAAGAAAACAAACTAATGATGAAGACCCCATATGGCACGAAGTTGAGGAGTGATCACATACTTAGCCTCCAAGGTTAGAAGCCGAGAGCGAACCAAGGTAAAAATCTCATCAATCACCTGACGACAAGTCCGACGACGCTGCTGATACACACGATCATTCCTCTCATACCATAGAAAATAAACTGTGGCAAAAAAGACCAAACGTGCAAGGATATGCTCAAAATTCTTTCTGTCCTGAAGATGAAGAGAAGCCCAATGGAGTAGAGTGAGCCAATCAGAAGATGGCCAAACAATGAGAGTCTTAGCTGTAATCTCCTCCCATACAGAAGACGAGAAAGGACATCTAAAGAAAAGATGCTCATGAGTCTCATTTGCTGAGGCACAGAAAACACAGCCCGAAGAGGATAACATGCCATGACGCTGTAATCGATCCATAGTACGAAGACGACCCAAGGAGGCAAGCCAAAGAATAAAAGAGTGTCTTGGAACATGGCCAGGGAACCAAAGAAGATGATGAAATGAATTCACGGCTCGTCTACTCCGTAAAAACTCCCATGCTGAGGCAATGGAGAAAACTCCAGAGGTGTGGCCCTTCCAAACAATACGATCAGGAGACCCCATCATAGGCCGTTAATATCATTTACCTCTTAACTAGTATCCGTGTATTACATTATTTGCTCGAATTTCATCTTCATTCTTTTTCTATTGTAGCTTCCATTTCTCAGATTGAAGAAAAATGCATTTTTGGTCGCAATTTGCAATGTGATTCAGATGGGACTTAATGTTCCACTTGCTTTATTCATACATTCCCAGGTATATACATATTCATCTCATAAATAACTACTGTGAACTTAGTATTTATATAACAGCTATGATTGACTGAATAACTAGATTATTTTTCCTGTAGGTAATTAACTATATTTTCCTTGTTACATGTCTTCTCTGTGCTCGTAACTACTGAAGTTGTTTCATTCCTATAGAAATACGTTCTAGGCATACCAACAGTGATTACAAGATCATTGATATTTGCAACTGCTATTGTTATCTTCCTTTCCACTATTCTGGCACTACTAAAGGTATTTCAGATGGACTAGGCCAGATCTTCTTATCTTTATTTGAATAAAGGCCAAGAATATGATAGGTCGTCAAAGAAAATATATTGAAAGAAGAAATAAAAACAAATTGTAACCCATATTAGAATGTTAGTTTACTGATTTATTTGTTTTTGGTTCTTCAACAAGATGTACCAAATGTAGATAGCGATGGAAAACACGGCATCCAAACACTCAATATCAGCATAGGGAAAGAAAGAGTGAGTAAATAAGAATAAATTCTATTAATCTTCCTTCATTCAATTATAAGAGAGAAAAAGGTAGGAAATTTTGGATCCTGAAAACCGACAAGACGGGAGAAATGTGTTGGAAGCACGACCAAAGTCATACATTGGCTAGACATGGGGAGGATCATGGGAATATAAGTATAGACAAAATATCCATTGGTATGAGGCCTTTTAGGTAAAATTCAAAAGCAAATCTATGAGGACTTGGACCCAAAGTAGACAATATCATATCAATGTAGAGTTTTGAGAGGTCCATAGTCTTAACAAAATGATTTGTTTGTCTTCTGATCATTATGTTCATCTCACATGCTTTGTGTTCAAATGTTGTTAATGGCATATGGAGTTGCTGTGATATTTGAAGTTTATTCATCTTTCCTACCAAGCAAGCTTGTCACTGTAAGAGTCGTGATTATGCAATTGCAATAAGTACTTGAGCATTTGTACATCAGTATATGCTGGAAATTTCACAAATTAAGATTTATCTATATTTTTTAATGGGAGGGGATATTTTAACACAAATTTTTGACATAATTTGTTGACACAAATCTATAGCCATCGATCTTACAAATTTCAATGGTTGAGATTGAAGTCAACAAGATGCATTTAATGTTGCCAGCTCATTAATCATCTCAACCATTGGATTTTATAGGCTCATTTAATTTAACAACTCATTTAATGTTGCCAATCATTACCAAAACCAAGTAAAAGATGTTTAGGCTCTCGACAATATGTGATGGATTAAATTATTTTTATGCTGTTAAATTTGGCAAATTGTCAGATTGCTCAAAGCCACAGAATTGATCGATTATCGGCTAACCCGGCGCCCCAAATATAGTTCTTAGATTGCCTTTTTCATTAATGAGTTATTAGCTCCAAACTGACTTCTTATAATGTTATTGCATCTGTAGTTATTCTATGCTGAATACCTCCTTTTCCTATTTGTACGCTGACAAGAATTGAAGGGTCTGTGGTGTCTGTAACAGATCTATACAAAAACATATACATTAGTGTCCTGTTTTTGTAAGCAGAAACGATGTTTGAAGTCTATAACAATAACTAAAAAAAATTTGACTAATTTGATTACATGTTTGGCATTGACTTTATCATGCAACAAATAAATATATTCCATTTTTACATATTAACTAAGAACTCCTGCACAAGCCATTGAAGTTTTTAAATGTGTTATAAGCAGCAATAGGCAACAGCCAAGAAAACATATACTTTTGCTCGAGCTTTGTGTTCTCTGATCTATTATTAAGCAATAAACTTCAACTCCGTAAATTTAAAACACTCCACGTGAGGAATCGAGCTGTAATAAGACGCATACTGTTAGATTCTACACTATACCGGTCCATCACTGATAAAAGAGTTTTCACGCACGTCACTCAACCATCTAGTTGAATCGACAAAATTCAAATCCTCACAACTCAATGTTCCTTATAGAGATTTGATACAATAGCGAAGATTTAGTCTTAAAATAATAAAAAATCAATTAACAGAGCAAATTCAAGACAGTTAATTTAATCAAAAATCAATTAGCAGAGATTTAATCTTAAATTTAAACAAAAGCAGAAATTTAATGACAAAAATCAATTTACAAAAGTCAATGTAGCAAATTTAATACTGAGAGTGCAATGTGGGAAGCCATGTGCGGATGTATTTTAATGTGGCCGTAGATAGGGGTGGCGCAATAGGAAATGAATCCTCTCCTAATAAGATCTTTTAGCTAATCTTTGTAAGATCCAAGTACGTAATGGCAACTATTAAGTTCATTGGCTGGAGTTATTTTTATTACTTTTGACCTTCAAAATCTTTGTAATATTATTTCTATTACTATTAAGTTCATTGGCTGGATTCTAAAATTAATACAATAATCATCATGGAAAAATAAAAATCAATCACACATACCTGCATCAATGTCTCCCTTTGGCATAGATTTTGTATTTTTTTTTTAAAGCTTTGTCTTGCATTTTTTTCTCTTTCTTTTGAGCTTTTAAAAAAGAGTAATATTATACTTATAATATTTATATATAAAATCTGTATATAAAATAGATGTAATACCACTTATTCAATATTATTATGTTACTCGTCATTATTTGTTATTGAACCCGTATTAAACTAATAATTCTTGTTTTGATAGCCTTTCCCTTAAAAATTGCTTTTTATTTATAAAGCTATTCTACTTTTCGATAAAGGCCACACATGTCAACTCAATGTCAAATATCCAAGGGCTATGACTCCACCAGAGAAAAAGTGGATCTTTTATACCGCAGGCTGCAAAGTTGAGCTAGAAAAGCAAAGAAGTTAATAAATTAATGCTATAGGTAATTTAGCCTTGAAAATATGTTAAGAGCATTCATTCCTGTTAAGACAGTCCACTGAGTATCCTGCACTCAGCTCCTGTCCTGCAGCTTCTTTCCTACATTCAGTTCTGTTCTTCAGGTTTTTTTGCTCTGTTAAGTAAGCTAATTCGGCTTACTGTTTTATTAGTTGTCTTATTCCATTAATTAGCTTAATTAACAAAGTTAGTTATGGCTTAGGTATACAATGTTCTAGAATTGACATATAATACCTTTTCATTGGCTATAGTTACTGGTGCCTCTGATTGTGAACACCTGGCTACTCCTTTTTGTAATGTTCTGGACATATATATATATATATATATATATATATATATATATATATATATATATTTCAGTATCTCACTTAGCTAGCCCGAGCTGAGAATATTGTTTCATTCCCTAAAATCCAAGTATTCCTTATAGCATTCATTTCTTATTGAAGATGAAATAGAAGCTTTGGGGATGGATAGGTGCTTCAACTTGTATAAAGTTCATACTTTTGAGTTATTTCTTTGTAATATAATAAATATTTTAGGTCTTTATTTTGTTGATAATGTATTTTAATCTAAATTTTAAATTAAATAATTAAATTTTAAGTAAAATGAAATAATTTTTAAAAATTGTTTGTCTTATTATATTATATCTAAAATGAATAAATTCTTACGAATGTAAAGCATATATTATGATTTTTGTGATTCATTTATGTCAACAGTAAAACAATCATCAATGCAGCCACAAAAAAATGGACAGCAGCTGCAACAAATTAAAAACCAACCATAAATGTTTTACGGTGTCTTTTACTCAGGGCGGCTAAATAGCCGCCATAAAGTAGATGTAAATAAGCTACGTGGCTATAATTAACGGTGATAAATGACAATAACTTTTGTAATCCATGAGGTGTAAACCTTATTTTAAGCCACGTTGATGGTTTGACTTTTGGGCTTGAAGTGTCTTCGTCAGTTTATCGTTATGACCTATAAAATAAAAGTATTTCGATTTAACCCTGATTTTTTATCTCATTAATTATCACCTCCTATTTAATAAGGATATAATTATAATCTTAAAATATTTTTAAAAAATCTTTCATAACACTCAATTTTTACTTTTGCATATTTTTATAATAACATTATTTAAATTATCCTTAGATTCTAATGGTGTTTCACTTTTTTTTCCTTCTCCTTGACCTTTAATTAAATTATTATTTATTCTTAATGGTGTTTGACTTTTTATTTTTTTCATTTTTATACAATTACAATCCTTAAATTTATACAATAATATCGTTGATAGTGAAAAACATTTGTTTTTGAAAGGTAGATAGTAAGAAAGAAAAATAGATAATTTGGGGTAAATTAGATTTGAGGATAAGATTATGTGATTAGTTGAAATTTAAAGTGAAAGAAGAAGAATAGCTTTTTTAATTAATTTGAAAAAAAAAATATATAAAAATTGAAAACATAGAAGTTGGCGTGGGAGGGAGGATGAATTCATATGTTAGTTTTACTATAAAATATTTGAACTTTCATCTTTGAATTTGAATTTGATGTTAAACTTATACGCATAAGAATTGAAAAAAGCTAATAAAAGAAATAATTGACACTTATAAAGGGCGTATTAACTTCACATTAATTGTTATAGTAATTTTATCTATTATATTATGTTGAACTCACAACAAAGGAACAACAAAAACTTTGCTTTTACATTACAAATACACTTGTATAATATAATGATACAAGTGATATATATACGAAGCACCAAGGATAAGACACCAACGAACTATTCATAGACTTCCCTAAGGTCTCTCATGCATTCTTTTGCACACTAATTATAGTTAGGGGTGCATACAGGTCGGGTTTTTTCAAACCCGATTATTTTAACCCGATTCGGGTTACTATTCAATACCGACCCATTGCAAACCCGATCAACCCAATCGGGTCGGGTTAGATAGGGTTTAATTTTATTAAGCCACATTATCCAAACCCGTTCACGACCTGACACTGTTCAAACCCGACTATTTCAACCCAATTCGGGTTACTATTCAGTGCCGACCCGATAAAAACCCGATCAACCCGGTCGGGTCAGGTCGGGTCGGGGATTTTTGCACACCCCTAATTATAGTTTGGTCTCTTTCATGCAGCTCAGATCACATAACACTTGAGGGTACATTTGGCGAGGGGGTTAAGATAGTACAAGGCATGAGATTGTATTTATTTTAAATAATATTACGTCTATAACTCATTTATAATCAACTCTCTCTTCAATTTGAGTTTACAAAATCTTATTAGATATATAATTGCCATGTCATGATACATTATAATTTCTCTTATTCACTTTTTGTTCTTTATTCCTCCAATGAATTTTTGTAAATTCAAGCTTTAAAGAGATAGTTAAAGATGTAACATTGCCTATCAACTGTTGGGACTGTGCTCACCCATGGGATAAGACAACATTACACAACATAGAAATAAATCTAATTGATAATGAAAAACATTTATTTAATAATACACCTATATATCTTAAAATAAATAATAAATTAAATTTTATTTATCTTAAATAATTAAATTGTTAAATTATTTAAATAAATCAAAATTTTAAATATTTAACTCAAAATTGTTATATTTAGTTTAAAATTTAATTTTAAATCTTATATTGGTTTTTATTTAAATTAATTAATTACAAATTTGATTTTTTAAAAACAATTTTTATATGTAATCTAGGCCAGTCCAGTGTTTCATCAAACACAATATGACTCACAATGGGTTGGTTCAAGTGGTAAGGGCGGCTCAGGAGGAAGTTGGTGAGGCCAACGGTGAAGTCCTGAGTTCGACTCTTCACAATGGCATTTCCCAATGAGGTAAGTGAGAGATCGTGATAGTGGATTGTGGTCACGCTCCTCTCCCCCGAGGATTAGTTGTGGTGCACATAAGCTGGGCCGGATACCTCGGTTACAAAAAGTGGGAGATCGTGATAGTGGATTGTGGTCGCGCTCCTCTCCCCCGAGGATTAGTTGTGATGCACGTAAGCTTGTGAAAATCAATATAGTCAAATACAATTCCGCAAACACACCCGAAGACCTTGTTTGAGAGCAGGCCAGATGTAAGATTAGACTAAGTATAGTTTTATCCTGGTGTTTGGCTCAAATTTGGGACAGTGGGACGGGAAAATAATTAGGTCCCACACCCTCTCACAGTTTCACTTTGTCGGGACTATTGAGACCCATAATGAATAATAAATATAATATAATAATAATAATAATTTCGTAATATATTTAAATATTTAATTAATTTTATATAAAATTAATCTTAATTATTTATTTATAATGATGATGTAATAATATTATAATCAATAAAATTAAGTTTAAACTTAAATTTTATATAACAATTAATTCATAATTTAAAAAGTATTTAAATTATTATAGAAATATAAAAAAAGTAATAAATATTTTTTAAATGTTAAAATTTTAACATTTATATCTTAAGAAATATTTTATATTATTATTTTTATATAAATATAAAAAAATATTAAATATTTATAACCTAAATATTAAATTAATTTTTTTTTAAATTAAACCTAAAAAATTAAATTAGTTTATATTTAAAACTAATTTCTTGAAAATTATCATATATTAAATAATATTAAAAATACTTAAAACAAACCATATAATATAGTAACATTTAATAATTTTTAAATATTTAATTAGTTTTATCTATAATTAATCTTGGTAATTTACATATAAAAATAATGTAATATTAATTAAAAAATAACCCAAAACATTACAGTTAAATTTAAAATGTATATAATGGTTGATTCCTAATGTAAAAAAATATTTTGCATTACTATATTTAAAATAATTACCAAATATTTTAATATTTTCAATGTAAAAATTAAATTAATTTTTATTCAAATTAAACTTGAATAAAATTAAATTAGTTTATATTTAAAAATTGATTTCTTAAAAATTTTTCATATACCAATATAGTATAGTCCAATACTATACCAAATGTAAGACAATACTATATATAAATTAGTCAAATCCAATACAGTCTCAATCTTAACATATCCCAGTCTAGTTCAATCATGACTTTCAAATAAAACCCAAGGGCACATTTGATGCGTTGTATAACAATGTATAGGATATCATAAATTTATTTGGATTGGATTGGATTAGATAGTATAGTATAGTATAGAATAAGATTAGATAAGATATAATACTATACTATATTTGGTAGGGTATTGTATTAGATAAAACGTAAAATATATATATATATATATATATATATATATATATATATATATATATATGAAAAGTTTAATTTAAATAAATTTAAATAATAGTTAAAATTATTTTTAAAATAAAATTGAATTATTAAATTTTTTATTTATTTAAATAATTATTTTTTATTTATTTAAATAATTAATTTTTATTTAAATATTTAATAATGTATTTATTAATTATATAAATATATAAATATTTAATTTATATAATTTTTTGGTATTTATTAGTGAAAATTGAGACAAAAATAAGCTTATATGGTGCTAACTCATAGGTAGGCTGGATATAAAAACGCTCAACTTTTAAATAAACAGTATCGTTACAATGTCGCTACAGTACCCGTGTTATACTATATAGTCCCATTTAAAACCGATCAAACACAATATAATTTTTTAATGCTATAATATATAGCGTTATACAGTACATCAAACACGTCCCAAATGTTGATTGATTTTCACTTATCCACTCAAGCAAACACTAGCTCACTGACACGTGGGAGAAGCGCTCGTTAGCTAGACTTGACTTTCTTTCAGGTTTAGATTAGAAACACTCAAGCAAACACCAGCTCACCCAGACCACATGACAAGTGCCCATTAGCTAGACTTTACTTTATTTTAGGTTCTTAGGTAATTTGACTATTATAAAGGTAAATTTGTAATCAAAACTTATCTTAAAAATGTCATTCCTATCAAACTAAAGTGGAGGGGTAAACCCTGTTTTAAGTCACATGGGTGGCTTGAGTTGATTACAGATTTCCTGTTGGGTAATTCGTCATTTGCCAACCACCTAAAACCCCGTTTTAGGTAATTTGACTTTTGGGCTTGAGTTGATTCAAACTAGAAGCAACATACAACTGCAGAAAAAAATAAAAGGGAGGGAGATGGAGGATAAATATCGAAAAGAAGGAGAAAAGTTATAGGCAGTGGGTGCAGTCGATTGTGGTAATGAATATCCTATACATTATACTTAACTTCAACCAATTCAAAGATAATATATTTCACATAGTACTTTATTCAATTTTATATCATCGTATTTTTTGTTTGTTTTAGTAAAGCATTTTAATCATTGAGAAATATTTGCATATAAATACTATATACTTCAATTTTATTGCATATGCAGAGAGACACAGAAAAGAGCAATTATGAATCACTTGTATGCCCGCTCAAACTTCTCTCCCAAATATCATATCGCAATGGGAGGTGGAGGTATGTATGTTTCTTTCCTAATTTGGGGTGCCTTTTCGGTCATTGCTGCTGCTATTTTTGTGCTTATATTTACGGTCATGCAATACAAGCCGTGTGCTCTGTTTCTGGAAGTGATGTCTCGACCAAACAAACCTTAATTCAATCTGACTCTTCACTTCTTTCTATTTGTTGTCTTATTTTAATTTCGTCCTAAAATGATGATTCTGAGCGACTTTGAAATGCAAGGCCATGTTTGCCATGCCTTATTTTGTTGATTTGAGCGTTTACATTCTTCATCACAAAATAATCATACGAAAATTCGATTGTTTATCAATTTTTTTAATGTAAATTGCACGTTAAATTATAAGATTCTTAATATTACACACTCTTTTGTTTTTTTTTCCTTTAAATTGACAAAAAATTTCTCATGTCATACGTTAAGATTGATGAAAGTATCATAAGTTAGGATTGATGAAAGAAAAAATTAATTTTATTTTCCAAGTTTTAGTAAGAATAACCATACTGATAATGCTTCACTAAAATAATAATAATAATAATTCTTGAACAAGCATCAAATTAGAGCTTTGAAAGACATCACAAGTAGGTTTGACGTCAATCCACTGCTGGTCCTCAAAACGACAAAATTTTTGCTCTCCAATCTTAATTTCAAATATTAAGGTTACCAACTCAAGAGTAGAAGTAACTTTCTCATTTGCTTCTTGGGGCAACAGCCTTGTCCTTGTGACATGAAGTTAGCTAGACTCCCTGATATGCACTTGATTATAGCCATATGATTTCCATATTGTCGATAACATCATATCAGAAAACATTAATCTGGCTTTCAAATCAAGAGCTATGTTGCTTATAACCACTCTCAAGTTCTGTAGGGTAAAAAATATTTATAAACTCTGGATACATTGACGAGAAATGCTTAGGGATGCCGATTCCTTGCTATAGACTTCTCAGTGAGATAACTGTCACAAGTCCAAGTTTCAATTACTTGAGAAACCTTCACATCATATGATGATTTCATTTTAGCAGTTAAAAGGACTATTAAGGAACGAGTATCAAAAATCTGTTGCTAACGAGAGGTAAAGAGTCATGATTTTACCAAGAAAATATATATTCTTTGCATGATTAGAAGGAAATGAATGAATCAAATAAGACTCCAAATTTGTGAAGTAAAAAATAAAAATCTGCTCAATCCACATGTTTATTACCATTTCACGTCAATTTTTCAAAAATAAATGCTAACGAGAGGTAAAGAGTCATGATTTTACCAAGAAAATATATATTCTTTGCATGATTAGAAGGAAATGAATGAATCAAATAAGACTCCAAATTTGTGAAGTAAAAAATAAAAATCTGCTCAATCCACATGTTTATTACCATTTCACGTCAATTTTTCAAAATTTATTGTTAACAACTGAGACATATGTACACCTTTATGTAGAAGAGCAAATGCAGATTGGATGGGATAGCACATGCATCAAACAGGCTAAACATCTAAAAACCCCTGAATTTAGTTATTTTTCCCATTATCTATATTGTTAAAAAAATTATTTACCTTCTTATCTCTCTTTTCTCCACCGTCTTAGTAATTTGTTCATTAGATTTTTTTATTGTTTTCAATCCATTAATAACACAAAGATTAGAAATAGTACTATACTTATACTCAATATACATCATACAGCTCATATACATAATCCATACTATTTAATGGGACATTATTGAATAGATAAAATTTTAAAATATTTTAATAAAAGATATTTACATTTTTATTTATTCTTTAACACTAGACACTCATAAATAATATTGAAGATTTAATTTCTTACCGCAAAAAGAAAATTAATAAAAAATTCAAATAATCTCTTTTATTTTTACTATCTTGGCAAAGCAAGATTATTAATTTTCTTCTAAATAAGTTCTCTTACAATTTCTTCCTCTTTATTCTTCAGCCACAGCATAAATTAGGCCGATAAGGTCATTAATTTTAGTAAGTTGTATGACTTTTTTTGTGACAAATATGACGATAAGGATGAGAATAATAATTATGGAGCTTGAGACCGATTCAGAGGAAACTGCTATTAATTAACCACTAATTAATTAGAAGCTTCGGTATCTAGTAACATTAGGTCATTTTCAGGTTGCTTCACAGCACTTCAAACGACTGAGAGACCGATTCGTAGTATCCTAAACACTTGTCAGAGCTGGAAGGCTATCAATTGTTCTCATCAGAGAGTTTTAGTGATCAGTAAAATTAGAAATGGACAGAGTATAAACAATCGAAACTGCAAATTATTGGAGAGACACTACTGTGTCCCTGTGCTGGCAGATGGTTGTGCTTCAAAATCAAATGATGAAGATGATTATGCCAAGACCTCAAAGGACATTCTTTTTAAGAAATTACATACGATTTACAAGTTCGTCCGCCCTCATGTTGTGTTTGGCCATGTGAGTTCTTCAATTCCCTTTACATTTCTGGAAAGAAACTATGTATGTAACACCGACATGAAATTTATATAGATGGATATGAGTAATTTTTTTACCAATGTTTGGCAGATTATGGGGGTAACGTCGCTGTCTTTTGTTGCGATAGCAAATATTACTGATTTGACTCCCAGATTTTTCGTGGAATTGTTGAAGGTAAGGCAGAGATCTACGAAGAGAAATTAAGCAAAACAACTCCAATACAATTGTGATGGTTATTTTAATAACATTACGCATATTCCTTTCTTGACTTCATATTTCAGCAAGTGGTGCCACCTGCACTAATGTGCGTTTACGTTTCGACCATAAACAGCCTGTGCGATCTTGAAATAGACAAGGTACTGAAGGGTTCTATAAAATTAGTTAGTGTGTGTGTGTGTGAATGATAACTGCATTGATCATGCAATCCTTTTTGTTTTACGCATAACCATTAAAAGACTGATCATGCAATGATTTAGAAACAAAAGGAAAGAAAATGCAAATTTATATGATCAAAATAGTGATAAATTATACTTTGTATGTGTTGCTTGTATTCGATATAAAATATTCTGGCCAGAGGGATCGATCTTATTTATGTAATGTTTGATATATGAATTTAAAATATATGCCATTTCCTACCAAAGCATGCATATTATTGCGCCCATGTGCTTTGCTTCTGGTTATACAACTTCAAGTAAATTACCAAATTGCACTTGCTTGAATGATGTTCTTCAAACGGTGCTAGTTTAAAGCTTTTACCTCCTCGAGAAGACCATAGGTTGTAGCGTATACGTGCTCAAATAGAGACCTCTTGCATGTATCTTTTCTTGACAGTCTAGTCTTGGTGATCACCCTGTTTGAGAGGGAAAGAGAGAGTAGTTAGAGGCGGTTTAACCGCAATGAGAAAATAGGATTTGTTCCCAAATTATCTAAACTAGGGAAACAAGTAGATCATAACAGGCAGTAAATTGACTCCGCTAAGTGATCAGTACTTCTTCCGGGAAGAAACTTGAGCCAAAAGATATTAGGGCTTTTGCCCTTTCTTCAGGATATTGATACCAACCCAGCTTGGTTTCTAGCTGTCCAATCCTGTTAACATGTCTCAGTCAAGTACAAGCACACTTGTGTGGATGATTCTTCAAAGTTGATGGTAAAAGTCCAATACGGTTTTATCCCACATTGCTTTTTCCACTTTAGTTGTGATTTCTTGGACACTTCTTTCTTAGAAGTTTTACTTTGCAAAGGCACTTTGAATAGAATCGGAATTGGTGGGCAATCTCTACAAAGGTTAATAATTAGGTTGAGTTCAATTCTTTGCCAGTATCTCATCAGTTTTAAAATATTACACTTCACAGATTAATAAGCCCGATCGGCCCCTTCTTTCTGGCGACCTCTCTAAGGGAGCTGCAGTTGCTGTTAATGCCGCATCATTGTTAATGGTAGGAGACGGCCAAAATCTTCGTACTGATACTAATCTGTTATGGAACGTCTTATGTTTTCTGTTGCTACTAATTTTTTTTATCCGCGAATGATACTTCCAAAATTTACTTGCCTCTAACTGTTTTGGGATATCTCATTTATCAGAGTCTGGCTACGGGGAGTATGTTGAAATCCCCACCACTGCATATTGCCCTCCTCATACATTGGCTCGCCGGAACTGTATATTCCGTGGATGTAAGTGCTCTGCACCTTCTTCATTTAATTGTTTGCTAATTGCTTGATCAGGTGATGGAATTTAATGCTAAGCAGAGCATAGATACATATGTACTGCACAGAATGAAAAGAAGTTTTTCTCTCAGTTTCAACAAATTATCAAAATTCTTCCCAATTATATATATATGCATTTTAAATTGTCTGTGCACATGTTGGTTTACGTGCTTTTGATATTCTGGTCTTGTTGTGATGGTAGTGCATACTTCATTCTACATTTGATAGCGTTAATATTATTCATGACTGAAAATACCCGTCTATTCCGTTATTTGATTGAATTTCATCTTAATTCTTTTCTATTGTAGCTTCCATTTCTTAGATGGAAGAAAAATCCATTTCTCGCAGCAACTTGCATGCTGATTCTCGGACAAACGTATCTATTTTTCTTCATACATACCCAGGTATATACATATTCATCTCATACACTATTTTATAGCAACTTATATGATTGACTGAATAACCAGAGCTTGTTAATTGATTATTTTTCCTGATAATTAATTACAGTGTGCGTACATTTATAGATTTTTTGTTTTTGTTTTCAAAAGGATTTGATGTTTAAGTAAGAATATATATGTAATTGTTATTGAATTTTAAATATAATATGTGTGGTTGATATTAAATTTGAAATGTATTAAAAATGTGCATATATTAAAAAAAAAAGTTTTGGAGAACATAAGAGAAAAATGGCCTTAACTTAATTTTCCTCCTTAGTGTTCTTCTCTTTGTTTATAACTAATGAAGCTGTTTCATTCATGCAGAAATACGTTCTGGGCAGACCTATAGTGATTACAAGGTCATTCATGTTTGCAACTGCTTTCGTTACCTTAATCGCCACTATTATTGCACTAGCAAAGGTAAAAGTTATATGCCATCACATCTTTAAACGCTCAAGAAAAGGAAAGAATCGTAATTCCTTTTGGTAATAAAATCAGAAAATAAAGCTTGACATAGTTGAGTTTGTTCCCAAGCCAACGTGCATGTATAATGGTTAGTTTACTAATTTATTTGTTTTGGTCCATCAACAGGATCTACCAGATGTAGATGGCGATAGAGAACATGGCATCCAAACACTCAGTATCATCCTAGGGAAAGAAAGAGTGAGTAAACAATAATAAATTCTATTTCCTTCATTTTAATTATAAGAAAGGAAAATTTTGGATTCTGAAAACCGCCATTTGCATCCAAGTAATTGCGTATTAAAGACAACCAATTAATGCAACAAAAGATAAGAAGGGAGAAATGATTTTGACTAATGATCATTATGTTCATCTCTAAGGTATTTTGGCTTTGTGTTCAATTGCTGTTCATGGCATACGGAGCTGCTGTAATGTTTGGAATTTCTTCATCTTCACTGTCAAGCAAGCTTGTCACTGTAAGAATTGTATTTCTGTCCAAGAAATATTTCAATTTGCATTTCTATTTCTGTACATGCAATGCATGTTGCAAGTATAATCTCACGACTTACTAATTTTTCATTTATTTCATTTACATGCAGATACTGGGCCACAGCATGCTTGCTTACTGTCTGTGGCTTGGAGCTCGATCTACAGATCTCTCCAGTCATGCATCAATAACTTCCTTTTATTTTCTCCTTTGGAAGGCAAGTTATTATCTCCCTAGACTCTATATGGTATTGTGCGCAATTTACCTAAAAAGTCCTACCCCGTGCTATGCATATCCCAAATGATGTTTACCATGTCATTCCATTAACAGCGTCTATTTGATCGTCGTTATTAATTTCTTATACGAATTTGAGATGAGTAGTGTATTTGAGATGAGGTACTCTCCGACTAAAAACAATATACTCTGGAAGATGCAGGGCAGTAGAATAGTGTTCGTCCCAAGCTATTAAATTTGATTATGTATCTTCTTATATTAAATTATGATAAAGCACAAACTGATAATCAATCATCCACAGACCTGATGTTGCAAGAGAGGACATTAGTTAATCAAATTTTAACATATGGATCGCATAATCATTAGTTCAGCTCTTCTTATATATTTTATGGTGTTTGCAGTTACAATATGCTGAGTACCTCCTTCTTCCATTTGTACGCTGACAAGAATTGAAAAGATTTCTAGCCGGTTCCGCCTGTAGTTGCCAGAAATTGTTCTGTCATGAGTTTATTTATTGCAATAAAAAACAGTTATATACATACATATACTAAATTATTGATAAATGATTGTTTAATAAATTAATAATCTCAGTTATATAATAAAATCTCTTAATCTTGACTCAGTCCGATGTATTAAATTAATAAATTCACTAAATGTATAACTTAATAATATTTTTTTAAATTCTTTAGGGCTCAACAAGAATATAAATTAACCAATCGAATACATAGCAATATAAATAACATATAAATTCATAATATTAAGGTGATTTTTGTTAACAACTTCTAGTTTTTCAATTATACTCTTTTTTAAAATATGCATATAAAGTTTTTTTTTTTGTTTTTTCATATCTAAACTAAACTCAATTTCATCCTTAATTTTTTACAAAGCATGCACGATATTTTTTATATGTTTTTCATATTGTAGCAATTAGTTATTTAATGGCAGAATTGTTTGCATGACCTCTTTTGAAAAACATTTGCTAAAACACAATTATCATTTGGATTATGATCACTATTTGGATCATAATCATCATCAGTCGGTATATACATTACTCCTTTAATAATTTATTTGTTAGTCGACAATTCCATCATTCCATCACTTTTCACTATGATAAAGCAAAATGTACTCAACATCAAATTCTATAACATAAAGTATAAATAACTTCATGTAGTCCATTAACGTTTAACCACATTGATTCATTACATTTTTATTTATAATACATACATCAATCTTGATAACAAAAAATACATTACAAATAATTAAAACATAAAAATCTGCTTCAATTAATAATTATTCATTTATATATAAATTAATAAATTATTCATTTATCAAAACCTCGGTAAAATAATAATTTTCATAGTCCTAACATTATTAATTTATTGATGTTTTACTATATCTTTTATCAATAAACGAAAAGATTTTCAATAGACACCAAAGCAAAACAAAACAAGTTTTTTAAATTGTTAGGACATGTTGTCTAATCTCGACCATTAAAGGATAATTCAATGGTTTAACATATGTAGGAAACCATGTCAAAGAAAGTGTGCTAATCTTACTACCCCATTGTTTTCTAGTTTAGTTTCCCACTAATAGAAAATGCTCAGCGTGTAGTATTCCATAAACAATACAAATAAAGAAATTATTATTATTTTCTTATAGAATTGATAACTTTGTTGCCGTTAATAGTACATTGTACACGTACAATAAAATTAAGCCTATGTGTATTCGTAACAGAAGGTGATGTAGTTGCCTTACGGTGTCTGTATGCAATTTTGGACTAATTTTTTGATGGATGTGCAATTTTTTGCGGAGTGTTGTTATTTGAGCCTCACTAAAACTTTTTTGAATCCTTTTCCTAATTTTTTTAATTAAAAATACATATAAAATTGAAATTAGGTAAGAAAAACTCCAAAGAAATTAAATCTTCTTCTACACGAGTAACTACATGTAGAACATATATGCACATGGTGGCTCAATTGTCCCAATCATCTCTTCTAAAAAAAATGAATCTAAATTCTGTTAATAATCCCTCTAATACTTCAATAAATTTAACATCAAATTTTCTCCTCCATTTTTCACGAAAATAAAAATTTTCTCAAAAAAAAACTTTAAAATTCCAATTTCCTATATTTCTCACCAATTAAAGTTTATGCTACAACTTGGGACTTTGTGACTCGGTAAAGTAGGTATGCATTTGGCCTCGTTATTGCACAACAACTTTTAGATTCTACTATTAGCTAAAGCTATTTTGGTGTTTGGTAAATCTTTTGAAAGTTGATTATCCAAAAAGCTGCTACTCCACTATTTTTGTATTAGATTGCAATAACAGGTAGGGGTAACTTTTAAAAATATGATTTTGAAAAGCTAAAAATTTAGCTAAACTAAAATACTAAAATTGTCCTTCTCATATAATATAAATCTAAAAATATCCTTCAATATTAAAATTTCAAAATTAATAATTATTTAGTTATTTAATAAATTAAAATTTTAAATTCATTTCAAAATTATTTTTCTAGAAATCAAAAACAACTGTAGGATTTACTATTGTGGTTGTTACAGGCTTGGCATGTCCAGCAACACTGGCACCATAAGAGAAGTCACTAAAAGATACTATCTCCATATTCGCAATGTATGGTTAGTTATCACAAACGTGACTGAAATAGTTAAGAATAACATAACAGAAAGTTTTACGTGGTATCAACCAACCTATCTTCACAGACAACAAAAGTTGCAATCTACTATACTGTACGTGTTTACACTCGACTTATGACTCTTTACAATAGTAGTCACTCACTTACTCACTAACCTAATCTATGTAAATTTGATCACCCTTGATCACAGCCAAAGTACTTCGTACACTCTTCTGATGTTGCTATTCACAGACACGTCGGACTTAACTATAACGGTTTAATCAGATATAACCACCATAACTATTACAGAATCATGTAATTACTCAACTCTCTTAAGCTTACACGACTCAATAACTCTCATAAATCATATCCATGCACAATCTAAACAAACACAATCACAAAGATTTTACAATGAAGATTATGAAAAACAAAGACACTCAAGTGCTTTTCACATTTCTGCACATACACTTCTTTTCTGCAATTCGTTAAGCCTTGAGTGCTTCACTTTTATATAGCCTGCCTAGACAGCTATATTATTTATGTAAATAACAATCCTAATCATCATCAAAGTCCTACAAAACTCAAATAGGATTATTAGATAAATATCAAACAATATAAGAAATAACAAGACATTATCCTAATTAAACTAGAACACTAGAAAAAATATCCTAATCTAATAAGATATGGTCAATATAAAACTTCCTATTCAACTAGAATACTAAATCAAGTTATCTTATTCTAATTAAAATTCTCCTAATATAAAATATCCAAATTAATGTTTAATCACAAGATGATAAAAAAAAATTTTAATCACATGCATGAAATTTGCCACGTGTCATATTGACACTAACAATCTCCCTCTTTGCCATCTTGTGATGAACACATTCACATATTTCTGTGAACAAAATCCTGTACAGTTAACTGTAAGACAACTAAAAATAGAATGTATATACTTAGTCAAAAATTCACAAAAACAAGAATGACCAACTTTCAGTTATAACAGGCATAACTGCAATAACATAACTGAATCGTCCAGTATCTGCGCAGAAAAAAATATCAGACACAAAACATCAATAGCTTGTGCTGTGCAAACAGTTCTGCAATAAACTCAAATCAAATAGCTAAATCAATCATTCAAGGTCAGAATAGAAAATACATGAACTATTACTCCCCCTAATCAAATATTAAACCTGCAAAACATCACAAACATGAACTGCATAGCATAGTAGTTCAACCACAAATCATTTT
Organism: Boswellia sacra; assembly: GCA_013180625.2. Lineage (NCBI taxonomy): Eukaryota > Viridiplantae > Streptophyta > Magnoliopsida > Sapindales > Burseraceae > Boswellia > Boswellia sacra. The sequence goes on from SNVD02011181.1 coordinate 67,052, forward strand.
CCTGCGACTTTATCAATAAAAATTATTAAATCCTAAGCATAGAAACATAACATCCATAAACTCTACTCCCCCTTTGTTTCATAAAAAGTGCCAAAAATAAAGTTCCAAAACACAAAAGATAAAGAAAATGTTCGGTTAAGTTGAAACTCAGTTAAGTATGGCAGACTTGCACACAGGCAGCTTTGAGGGGCACGATTTGTTTTTTTTAGCAGTAGGGTGGGAATTTTTGATACGACCCATGAACCCGACACGACACGACACGGAAATTAGCAGGTTTAGATTTGTCTTAATCGTGTTTGGGTCGTGTTGAAATTTTCAACTCGTTTAATAATTGGGTTATGTTTGGGTTGAGGGATTACACCAGCGGGTAACACAAACCCATTTATGATACGAACCCGTTTGTGACACAAACCCATTTATGACATAATTAACATTAATAAAACATAACAACACGATTAACACGAATTGACACGATTATCTTTAAAGTGACACAATTATAAATGCAAGTAAATTTTAAAATTCATTATATGCTTATTAGATATTTAAATTCAAGCTTGTAGTTTTATTAATATTAATATTATATTATTATTAATTTTCATAAGATCTTGAACTTTCCTCAATTTTTTTTTTACATATTTTTTTTGTAAGTTACTTAAGAGATAAAAAGATGCAATAGTTTTTTTCTGAAGCTAATTTGCATTTTGAGTTTGTATGGAACTTGATATTTAGTGGACTTCTTATTGTATTGTGGATGAATTTTGAATATTTTCTTATTATTACTTTTCTAATTTAAAAATACTGAAATAGGTTGAAAATTGAAATGCTTAATCGTATCATAATTATGTTAATCATTTAAACTTGTTGTAATCGTGCCTGTAAAACGTGTCATAAACGTGTCAAATATTTACACATGTCATAATCATGTTAAACGAGTCATATTCATGTCTAACATGAAAATGATCCGTTTATTATTCGTGTTCGCATATCATGCCGTGTCACCCGCGGGTCACCTATTTAATAATTGGGTCGTGTTCGGGTTGAGTCCCCTTGACACGAACAATAAACAGGTCCGGTTTGGGTTGAACTAATCTTTGTCGTGTCATAGCTCAACACGACACTAATGAACGTGACTCACAAACCTGAATTCCCACCCCTATTTAGTAGTAGTCTTGAATCGGGTAAATGCTGGTTTTTGAAAAGTATCAGTAGGAGTTGATGTGTTAGTGGGTTGAGCACTAGTTTCAGTAGAAGTAGCAACAACAGCAACTGTCTCACGAATCTCTATGGATTGTCTCTCTGCTATGGTTTCAATCTTCTGGGAAATCTCCACCAAAGTTTCAACAGCTTGTTCTATGACATGAGGTGGAGATGTAACAAGAATTGAAGCAGGATCTGGTGGGTTAGGAGTGTCATATACTGTCTTGGAAAAAGACTCTTCAGCAACTGTTTTGGCTTCCTTCTTGCTCCTCTGCTTATCTTTCTTCTTTCGTTTCTTCATTGATTGATCACTACTTGATCTGCTTTAAAGCTTCTCTTCCAGACTTTGAAGCTTGTCCCTGATAGCTTGATTTTCCTGCACAAGATCAGCTAAAGAAGATGCGATTAGAGTAAGTTGTTCTGTGATAGATGTCATCAGATCTGGTCTAGGATTTCTCCTCTGTCTAGGCTATCTTCGAGGTATTTTCTCCCTCTTAGGAAACATTTATAATCCTTGTCATGAAATCTTTATTGATGGCTAGGAGAATTTCTTCAATAATCTCACCATCCTCCAATTCAATCTCATTTTGCGTCAACAAAGTATGAATCAAACAAATCAAAACCAACAGTTTTTTATGAGATTGATAAGTTGCAATCTGAACAACTATCTACTCTAAAAGCTTGAGCCATCTTATAAGAACCCAAATTCATATAGAGAGAGACCTACTCCAAAAGCTTAAGCTAACTCCAAATTAAAAACTCCAAGCCTGCCCCCACTTACGCACGCTTGAGGATTTGAACTCAATACATGTTCTAATACCATGTCAAGAAGCCACCTACTTTGAAAGCTTGAGTCATAAAAAAGGTCGAACACTCTATTAAGCTTCATTCGCTTAACTGATTCGAGCTGTAATAAGATGCATGCTATTAGGTTCTACAGTAAACCGGTTCATCATTGATCAAAGATTTTTCATGCGCGTCACCCGACCATCTAGTTCTGCGGTAATGAGGCAGCTTCTAGTTGCACGAGACCCATAATCAACAATCAACGTGTTGAAAGTTCAATGGCAACTTTCAAATTCTCAAGTTTCAATGTTCCTTACAAAGATTTAAAACAATAGCAGAGATTTACTCTTAAAATAATAAAAAACCCATTAACTGAGAAAATGGAAAAAAATAATTTTTTAAATTTATACCTAAGGATAAAAACCAGAATTTCATCCGTTAAAGTCAGTCTAACACTTACTGGAGTCAACTTTTGGGGCTGGTTAGTTTTTGATTCAACGATGTGGACCTTTTTGTCAATGGGAATGTAAATATTGAAAAAAAAATTAAGTTAAGGTATTTTTTATTTTTGATAAATTTTAATATGAGTAATATATAATAACAAAAAAATTAATTATAATAGATCTTCCTAAATATAGGAACATTGACATAAACTTATGATTGAGACAAAATTATTGCACATTATAATTAATTTTTAATCAAAATTAATTTTACAAAATAAAAAAAAATATAATTATGGCACACTAAGTAGAATAAGAAACAAAAGAATAAGATTGAGTAATAATGATTAATCTATTTTAATCAATTCCTCTTCATGTGTTTACTCTTTTGTTGTTTTATTTTTTCACTTTTGCATTTTTTTTAATCAAAATTCATAAGTTTGTTTTACTATAAAATATTTGAACTTCATCTTTGAATTTGAACTTATGTTAAACTTATATGCGTAAGAATTGACGTTAAACTTATATGCATAAGAATTGAAAAAAGATACAAAAATTTGACACTTATAAAGGGTATTAACTTCCCCTCAATTGTTATAGTAATTTTATCTATTATCTTATGTTGAACTCGCAACAGATAAATAACACAAACCTTACTTTTCCATTACAAATACTATACAAGACGCGAAAGAACTATTCATAGACTTTCCTCACGTGACTCGTACATTCTTTTACGGGCTAGTCAGATTTTTCGTTAAGTACCTATAATTATATATGAGTTTAAATAAATTTTACAATGTTACAGTTCAAACTCAAGACCTTCTAGATTTTTTTCATTAAGTACTTATAATTATATATGAGTTTAAATAAATTTTACAATATGACGGTTCAAACTCAAAACCTTCTAGATTTTAAAGGGCTTGTTCTACCACCTGGTTATAAGATATTTTTGTTTAAAGTCAACAACAATATATGTTTAAACCATAGATTATGCAAAATCAATTATATATAAAATAAGCTAAATTTTGCATTATTGGCATTCAAACTCAAGACCTCCCATCTTTTAGATGGTATGCTCACCACCAGACTACAACACATTTATGTATAAAGTTAACATAGGGGAAGCTAGAAATTAAGCCAAAAGCTGGGGGAATTCAACCCATGATAATTCATTAAAACATTAGTATAAGAATAAATAATAAACATTGTGTGTAACACAGAGATTCCCGACCACTAAGCCAAACATCATTTTTATTAAAACTTTTCTTGCTTTCCATAAGTTCGCTTAATATTTAATCAATTATTCAATTTATAATTGATTAAAATTAATTATACATTTATACATTTTAATTAATTTATTAATTTAATAAATTTATTAATAAGAATTAATAAATTAAAATAGATTAAAATAAAAATTAATAAAATATATTAATAAATCTATAGTTCCTTTTTTTCAATTTATAATTGATTAAAATTAAATATAAATTTTAATTAATTAAAATAAATTAATAAATTTATTAAAAATAATTAATAAATAAAAATAAATATATATTAAAAAAATATCAAACAAAAATAAATTAATAAATTTAGATTAAAATAGAAATTTAAAAAATAAATTAATAAATTTAGATTAAAAATTAAACAAAAATAAATTAATTAATTTATGGTTCCTCTTATTCAATTTATAATTGATTAAAATTAATTATAATTTTTAATCAATTTTTAAAATAAATTTATTAGTAAGAATTAATTACTTAAAGTAAAAATAAAAATAGATTAAAATAAATAGTAAACAAAAATAAATTAATACATTTAGATTAAATAAAAATTAACCAAAAATGAATTAATAAATTTATGGTTCCTATACTCACCATAAATGAGATATGATATGGGCATGTTTGGTTATTACAATAAGAAGCTCTATTATTTAAATATATTTTGTTCCTTTAGCTATAAAAAAAAAATTGTTTGGTCCAGTGGTTGGGATTCTTTGGATAGCTTGGAGTCTTGGGTTCGAGTTCCTCCATTGCATTTCTTTCAACTAATTTCCAACGAAAAATCTAACGATTAAGCCAAAACCTGGGGAGGGTTGTATAAAGGGTCCTATTTGCATAATTTTTTTTTTTAGCTATGTTGGACGGAACTGGAAGCATGGATAGTATGAGAAAAGATTACACAACAGTCGCATAACAATCGCATAAAACAAGCAAAATATTGATGCTCCCACCATATGTTGAAGGTCAAATGAGGATGCGGGGCTATTGGATATAATTTTTTAATTGATAAGTCTTGTATTATATTATATTAAATAATTAAAAGATTTAAATTATGTAACTTGACTCTTTGTTCCCTTTTTTTACCATAAATATCACAAACATATATAAATAAACAAATATTTAAATATTAGTTTATTAAATATTTAATTTAATTATTTAAATAAATAAATCTAATTCATTGAATATTTAAATAATTAATTTAATATAAATAATTTTTAAAATTATTATATTTTATAATATTTTATTAATTTTAAATTATTTTAATTATTGTAAAGAATTTAATATTGTTTAATACAGTCTTTTACCAAACACAGTATAATGTTGCATTTATATAATACAATGACAAATCAAACACAATATAAAGTTTATTCAATTCTATATTATACAGTTCAATACAATGCTATCTGCTATAGCAATAATAATTATACAATCTTACGCATTGCACCAAATGCAGCCTCAAAGCTAAGTTTGGCTGGCGGCTTAGGATAGTACAAGGCGCAGGATTGTATTTACTTTGAATAATATTACACCTATAACCCATCTGCAATCAACTCTCTCTAAAATCTGAGTTCACGAAATCTTATTAGAGATATAATTATCATGTTATGATGCATTATAATTTCTTTTATTCATTTTTATTTTTTACTTCTTCAATAAATTTTTACTAATTGAAGCTTCAAGGGTAGTTATAGATATATCATTACTTGTTAGCTTTCGTGATGTACCGTGTTTAGTTGGCCTTCAAGTTTGGATAAGGTGGCAAAGACCGGACAAAATAAAGATAAAAAAATGCCGCGCTCACCCATGGGATAAGACAGCATTACACAACATAGAAGTAAAGCTAATTGACCATGAAAAACACTTATTTAATAATACACCCATATATCTTTAAAAATAATTTAAATTTTATCTATCTTAAACAATTAAATTGTTAAATTATTTAAATAAATCAAAAGTTTAAATATTTGACTCAAAATTTAATATATAGTTTAAAATTTAATTTTAAATCTTATATAAGTTTTTATTTAAATTAATTATTTATAAATTTGGTTTTTTAAAATAAATTTTATATATAGTCTTGTCCAGTTCAGTGTTTCATCAAACATAATATAGTATTACTCTAATCCAATCCTAATCAATCATATCTAATGTCTTTCAATCCTAGAAAACCAATACAGTTCAATACAATGCACCAAACGCATCCCGACACCTTATTTGGAAGCAGGCCAGATGTAGGCTTCGACTAAGTATAGTCTCATCTGGTGTTTAGCCCAAATTTGGGAGCTAGTCCCACCACCACCCTCACAAGTTCTCTTTGCTGGGACTATTCACTATTGAGACGTATGCTGAATAATAATTAAAAATATAATATAATATAATATAGTAATAATTTCAAATTTTGTAATATATTTAAATATTTAATTAATTTTCTCTAAAATTAATCTTAATTATTTATTCATAAGGATGATGTAATAATTTTATAACCAATAATATTAAGTTTAAACTTAAATTATATAACAATTAATTCATAATTTAAAAAGTATTGAAATTATTATTTTTATATAAATGTAAAAAAGTATTAAATATTTTTCTAAATGCTAAAATTTTAACAATTATAACTTAAGAAATATTTTATATTATTATTTTTCTATAAATATAAAAATTATTAAATATTTATAATCTAAATGTTAAATTAATTTTTATTTAAATTTAACTTGAAAAATTAAATCAGTTTATATTTAAAATTAATTTCTTGAAAATTATCATCTGCTAAAATATTAAATAATATTAAAAATATTAAAAACAAACCATATAATATAGTAACATTAAATAATTTTTAATTGTATTTAAATAGTTAATTAGTTTTATGTATAATTAATCTTGGTTATTTACATATAAAAATGATGTAATAATAATTAAAAAATAACCCAAAACATTATATTTAAATTTAAAATTTATATAATGATTAATTCCTAATGTAAAAAAATATTTTGCATTACTATCTTTAAAATAATTAACAAGTATTTTAATATTTTCAAAGTAAAAATTAATTTTTATTCAAATTAAACTTGAATAAAATTAAATTAGTGTATATTTAAAAATTGATTTCTTAAAAAAAATTATATACTAATATCCTTTAGTCTCATACTACATTAAACATAAAATAAATCTATATATAATTTAGTCTAATATAATACAGTCTCACTTTCAATTATAATCTTAATCTCAATCCAATTTAGTCTTGTCCAACCCTGATTTTCCAACGCAGCCCCGAGCGTTTATTGACTTCACTTACACAGTCAAGCAAACACTAGCTGACTTGCGCATAGGATAAGCGCTCATTAGCTAGACTTGACTTTATTTAAGGTTAGATTGGAAACACTCTAGCAAACACTAGCTCACTCAGACCACATGACAAATGCCCATTAGCTAGACTTTAATTTATTTTTGGTTTAGATTAGAAATTACAGTTTACGTAAGTTGATGTAAAACGTGTCTATGGAGAAAATAAAAATTATAGATAAAGTAGTTTTCGTTACTTTATTTTAGGTTCTTAGGTAATTTGACTATTATAAAGATAAATTTGTAATCAAAACTTATTTTTAAAATGACATTCCTATCAAACTAAAGTGGGGGGTAAACCCTGTTTTAAGTCACATGGGTGGCTTGAGTTGATTACAAATTTGACTTTTAGGTCATTTGCAATTTGACTTTTGGGATTTGAGTTGATTCAAACCTCAAATAATTGCAAAATTATTAAACACAGAGACGAAGCAACATAGTGAAGTAAAAAATAATAATAATTGTAATAAAAGGAAATGAGAGGGAGGCTAATATCCAAAAGGAGGACAAAAGTTGCAATGGGTATAATCGATTGTGTGTCATGAATATTCTATACACTATACTCTTCACTCAATTCAAACATAAGATAGGCAACTATCTGAGACTCCAAAATTTAATTTAGGGAGATCTTATATAATTTTTAGAGTAATTTCATCTTATTTTAAAATTTTAATATAATTATAAGACCATACAATCAAAATTATCTATTGTTAGACCCACAAAATTTATTGATATAAAAAAAAACTTATTTTTTTAAACTCACAATGATTGATGACATATCAATTAAAACAATTAAAAATTTTATCTTTGCTCACAATTTTCATTTAATTTTTATTTGACGGATTCATCTCCTACTAAATGATTAATGTCCTTCCAACTAAGTTTTCTCTTTTCTTGCAATTTTCTCCATTCCCCAACCACACACACGGTTCATCTTCTTCTGCACAATCTGTTAATAATTGATGTCATGTCAATTCAAAATTTTGTCTTTCCTCACAACTCTCTCCCTTACGGCATGAATTCATCTTTTTCTTTTTCTCCATCTTCAACAGTCAATATTGTGCATTATATTCTTTAAGGCTCAAGCTCCCTTTTCTTTGCTCTCTAAGCTCTGTGCTCTCCATCTCCAACGGTTTCTGTGCTTTCCAGTGCTCACTGCTCACTTTCCATCTTTCATGTATTAAATTTTTTATTAATTTTAGATTGTTATCTATATTATTAATTATTAATTTATTCATATTTATTTATAGTTACTGTTAATTTGTCATTTACTTGTTTTTTATTTGTTTGTAGTTGTTGTTTATTTTGTATTTGCTTATTGTTACGTGTTAATTACTAATTTAGTGTTAAAAATTAGTACTAGAAAATAATATGAATTGGGATATGAAAAGCTAAAGAAAAAAATTAGAAAAATTAGTTGAATCCCAAAAAAAAGAAAAGAGCTGTTGAAATAAATAAAAGTAATGTTAGTAAAAATTCAATAATTGATCAAGAATCCATTAAAGAAAAATTAATTTTAGATAAAATATATTTTTTAAAAAATTAAATTCATAATTATTTTAATTAAATGTAAAAAGCACATTTACAATTAACGTCGCCTAAGGCTCCAAAAACCCTTAAGTCTGTTGTGTATATTTCACATAGTACTTTACACAATTTTATATGATCGCATTTTTGGTTTGTTTTAGTGTAGCATTTGTTAACCATTTAGGAATATTGCACAAAAGTACTATATAATACTTCAATTTTATTGCATATGCAGAGAGAAAGAAAATGGGGATTATGAATCACTTGTATGCTTGCTCAAACTTCTCTTCAAAAAATCATATCGCAATGGGAGGTCGAGGTACGTATGTTTCCTTACTAAATTTGGGGATGATTTGAAATATCAAACATGCTAAATATCAAAACAACCCCTAAATTTAGTTATTTTTCTAATATATATATTTATTAAAAAAATTATTTACTTTTTTATCTCTCTTTTCTTTGTCTTATTAATTTGCTCATTAGATTTTTTTTTCCATCTATTAATAACACAAAGATTAGAAATAATACTATATTTATACTCATAATATATATATCATACAACTTAGATACATAATCCATACTCTTTGATAAGACATTATTGAATAGATAAAAATTTAAAATATTTTAATGAAAGATATTTACATTTTTGTTTATACTTTAACACGAGACACTTATAAATAATATTGAAGATTTTAATTTATTACAGAAAAAAATAAAAATTTCGAATAATCTCTTTTAGTTTTACTATCTTGGCAAAGCAAGATTATTAATTTTCTTCTAAATACGTCGTCTTAAAATTTCTTCCTGTTTATTCTTCACCCATACCATAAAGTAGGCTTATAAGGTCATTAATTTTAATAAGTTGTATGTCTTTTTTGTGACAAAGAATCAAAGATGGGGATGAGGATGAGAATGATAATTATGGAGGTAGATTGATTTAAAGTAAACTGCAATTAATTGACCATATTAATTAATTAGAAGCTTCGGTATCTAGTAAATTTAGGTCATTTGTTCAATTTCAGGTTGCTTCACAGCACTTCAAACGACTGAGAGATCGATTCATTGTATCCTAGACAGTACATGTCAGAACAGGAAGGCTGTGAATTGTTCCTATCAGAGAGTTTTAGTGATTAGTAAAATTAGAAATGAACAGAGTATAAATAATCGAAACTGCAAATTATTGGAGAGACAATGCTGTGTCCCTGTCCAGTTCAAAGATGCTTGTGCTTCAAAATCTAATGATGAAGATGATTATGCCACGAGCTTAAAGGACGTTCTTTTTGAGAAATTACATACGATTTGCCAGTTTATCCGTCCTCATGTTGTGTTGGCCAATGTGAGTTGTTCAATTCCCTCACATTTCTGGAGAGAAACTATGTATGCAATACGTACATGAAATCTATATAGATGGGGGGTTATTATGAGTAATTTTTTACCAATTTTTGTTTGGCAGATTATGGGGGTAACATCGCTATCCCTTGTTGCGATAGGAGATATTACTGATTTGACTCCCACATTTTTCAAGGAATTGTTGAGGGTAAGGCTAAGGTCTAAGAAGAGAAATTAAATAAAACAACTACAATATAAATATGATGGTTCCTTCTTGTGTTAATATTTCAGGTAGTGGTGCCATCTGCATTAATGAGCATTTACGTTGTGGCCATAAACGACCTATCTGATGTTGAAATAGACAAGGTACCGGAGGATTCTATAAAATTAGTTAGTGTGTCTATATATATATATGATAACTGCATTGATCTTTCACAAAGTTAATAATTAGGTTAGTTCAATTCTTTTCCCAGTAACTCATCAGTTTTAAAATATTACACTTCACAGATTAATAAGCCTGATCGGCCCCTTCTTTCCGGTGACCTCTCTAAGGGAACTGCAATTGCCATTGTTTCCGCCTCATTATTGATGGTAAAAGGATGGCCAAAATCTTCGTACTGATATTAATCTGTTTTGGAACGTCTGATGTTTTCTGTTGCTACTAATTTGTTTCATCCGTGAATGATGCTTCCAAATTTACTTGCCTCTTAACTGTTTTGGGATATCTCATTTATCAGAGTCTGGCTATGGGGATTATGTTTAAATCCCCACAACAGCTTATTGCCCTCCTCATACATGGTCTCGCCGGAACTGTATATTCCGTGGATGTAAGTGCTCTACACCTTCTTCAGTTAATTGTTTGATCAGGAGATGAATTTTGATTCTGAGCAGAAGATATATACATATGTACTGCATAGAACGAAAAATGGTTTTTCTCTCATTTTCAACAAATTGTCAAAATTCTTCCCAAGTATATATATGCATTTTAAATTGTCTGTGCCCGTGTTGCTTTAAGTGCTTTTGATACTCTGGTCTTGTTCTGATGAGAGTGCATAATTCATTCTACATTTGATAGGGTTAATATTATTCATGACTGAATGTACCCGTGTATTCCGTTATTTGATCGAATTTCATCTTATTTCTTTTCTATTGTAGCTACCATTTCTCAGATGGAAGAAAAATCCATTTCTCGCCGCAACTTGCATGCTGATTCTCGGACTTACAAATCTATTTTTCTTCATACATACCCAGGTATATACATATTCATCTCATACACTATTTATGTAGCAGCTTATATGATTGACTGAACAACTAGAGCTTGCTAATTGATTATTTTACATGATAATTAATTACAGTGCGGTATGTTTTGTTTTCAAAAGGATTTGATGTTTAAGTAAGAAAATATGCATATATATATATATATATATATATATATATATATATAAGTGATTGTTATCGAATATTAAATATAATATATGTGGTTGATATTGAATTTGAAATGCATTAGAAAATGTACATTATTAAAAAAATTTGGAAAACCTAAAAGACAAATGACCTTAGATTGATTTTCCTCCTTAGAGTCCTTCTCTTTTTTCATGACTAATGAAGTTGTTTCATTCTTGCAGAAATACATTCTGGGTAGACCTATAATGATTACAAGGTCATTCAAGTTTGCAATTGCTTTCATTACCATCTTCGCCCATATTCTTGCACTAGCAAAGGTAAAATTCACATGTCATCACATCTTTAAAAGCTCGAGAAAAAAAAGAATCGGGATTCATTTTGGTAATAAAATCAGAAAATAAAGCTTGACATCAGTTGAGTTTGTTCCCAAACCAACGTGCACGTATAATGGTTAGTTTACTAATTTATTTGTTTTGGTCCATCAACAGGATCTACCAGATGTAGATGGCGATAGAGAACATGGCGTCCAAACACTCAGTATCATCCTAGGGAAAGAAAGAGTGAGTAAACAATAATAAATTCTATTTCCTTCATTTTAATTATAAGAAAGGAAAATTTTGGAGTCTGAAAACTGCCATTTGCCTCCAAGTCATTTTGTATTAAAGACAACCAATTAATGCAACAAAAGATAAGAAGGGAGGAATGATTTGTTTGACTTGATCTGATCATTATGTTCATCTCATAAGGTATTTTGGCTTTGTGTTCAATCGCTGTTAATGGCATACGGAGCTGCTGTAATGTTTGGAGTTTCTTCATCTTTACTGCCAAGCAAGCTTGTCACTGTAAGAATTGTATCTCTCCAAGAAAAGAAATATTAATTTAAATTTGCATTTGTATTTCTGTAAATGCATTGCATGCAAGTATAATCTGACGACTTCTAATTTTTCACTTATTTCGTTTACGTGCAGATACTGGGCCACAGCATGCTTGCTTACTTTCTGTGGCTTCGAGCTCGATCTACAGATCTCTCCAGTAATGCATCAATAAGTTCTTTTTATTTGCTCCTTTTTAAGGCAAGTTATTATATCTCTAGACTCTATATAGTAAATCCTATCCAGAGTTGTGCATATCTCAAATGATGTTTACCATGTCATTCCATTAACACCGTCCATTTTATCATCGTTATTAATTTTTTATACGAATTGGAGATGATTAGTGTTAATATTAGTTCTATTGCCTATTGTTACCTTGGTACTCTCCAACTTAAAAACAATAGACTCTGGAAGATGCAGGGGAGTCGAGTAGAATAGCATTCGTCTCAAGCTATTAAATTTGATTATATATCTACTTTTATTAAATTATCATAAAACACAAACTGATGATTATTAATCATCCACAGACCTGATGTTGCAAGAGAGGACATTAGTTAATCAAATTTTATCACATGGATCGCATAATCATTAGTTCAGTTCTTCTTATATATTTTATGGTGTTTGCAGTTACAATTTGCTGAGTTCCTCCTCCTCCCCTTTGTACGCTGACAAGAATTGAAAAGATTTCCAGCCAGCGCCGCCTCTAGTTGCCAGAAATTGTTCTGTCATGTGTTTATCTATTGCAATAAGAAACCATATATATATATAAGAGCAATTTGATCTGGTGTGAGTTATGTAAACTAAAATCTTTTCCATATACAGTAAAACATCGTAAACAAATATTCAACAAATTAATAATCTCGATTAAATAATAAAATCTTCTCATCACGATTCGATCTAATGTATTAAATTAATAAATTAGCTATATGCATAAGATAATTTTTTTAAATTCTTTAAGGCCCATCAAAAATATAAATTAATAATTAATCAAATACATATCATAAATAACATATAAATCTATAATATTAAGGCCATTTTTTTCTTAACAACCTCTAGTTTTTTAATTATGCTCTTTTTTAAAAAATGCATATAAAATTTTTGTCTTATCTTTCTATCTAAACTAAACCAATCTCATCCTGCAAAGCATGCACCATATTTTTTTAATATGTTTTTCATATTGTAGCAATTAGTTAAAATTGCTTGAATGACCTCTTTTAAAAAACATTTGCTAAAACACAACTATCATTTTGATCATGATCATTATCAGTCGTCATATCATTACTCATTTAATAATCTCTTTATTAGTAGACGTTCATCATTTTTCATTATGATAAATCAAAATGTGCTCAATATCAACTGCATTTCCATAGCATAGAGCATAACTATCTTAACGTAATCTAATAACTTTTGATCACATACATTGATTCATTGTATTTTCTATTTATAAAACATATATGAATCCTGATAAAAAAATACATTACAAATAACTAAAACATAAAAATCTTCTTAAATTAATAATTATTCATTTAACAATAAATTAATAAATTAGTTATTTATCAATAAATAAATAACTTCGATAAAATAATAATTTTGCATAATCCTAATAGTAACAATTTATTAAGGTTTTACTGTATCTTTTATCCATGAAACGAAAAGACTTTCAGAAAGAAAACTAAACAAGTTTTTTAAATTATTAGGACATGTTGTCTAATCCCAACCATTAAAGCATAATTCAATGGTTTAACATATATAAGAAATCGTGTCAAAGAAAGTGTGCTGATCCTACTTCCCCATTGTTTTCTAGTTTAGTTTCCCATAATTGAAAATGCTCAGCGTTTAATATTCCATAAATAATACAAATAAAGAAATTATTATTATTTTCTTAGAATTGATAACTATGTTACTGTTAACAGTACACTGAACACATACAATAAAATTGGGCCTATGTGTATTCATAGCAAAGGGTAATATTGTTACCTTATAGTGTCTATATTCAATTTTGGACTAATTTTTTCGTAAAAGTGCAATTTTTTGCTGAGTGTTGTTCTTTGAGGCCCACTAAAACTTTTTTTAAACCTCTCTTCCTATTTTTTAAATTAAAAATACATATAAAATTGAAATCAGGGGAAAAAACTCCAAATAAATCTTCTTGTACATGAGTAATTATATGTAGAGTATATATGCACATGGCGGCTCAATTGTCCCGATCATCTCTTCTCAAAAAAAATATATAAATTCTATTAATAATCACTTTGATACTTCAATAAATTTACCATCAAATTTTCTTCTCCATTTTTGTGAAAACAAAAATTTTCTCATAAAAACTTTACAATTCCAATTCGTTATATTTCTCACCAACTAAAGTTTATGCTGCAATTTGGGACTTTGTGACTTGGTAAATTTGTTGTGCGTTTGGAGCGGCCGCTATACAACAGCTTTTAGGTTCTGCTACTAACAAAAGTTATTTAGGTGTTTAGTAAACCCTTTGAAAATTGATTATCCAAAAAGTTACTATTCCAATAGCTTATTTTTTGTATTAGATTGCAAAAGCAAGTAGGGAATTACTTTTTTTTTCTTGTAACCAAGGTGTCCGGGTCAGCTTACGCGCACCACGACTAATCCTCGGAGGAGACTAGCGCAACCACAACCCACGGTCTCCCACTTAAATCATGGAGGAGACCATTGTGGAGACTCGAACCCAGGACTTCACCATTGGTGCTATACCAACTCCATCCTGGCCTGCTTCACCACTTGAACCAACCCATTGTGGGTGGGAATTACTTTTTAAAATCTAATTTTGAATATTTTAATATTTTGGTTTATCTAAAATTTTTTTTTCTAAATTTTTTTCTAATTTTGAAAAGCTAAAAATTTAGATAAACCAAAATATTAAAATTGTCCTTCTCATATAATATAAATTAAAACATACCCTTTAATATTGAAATTTTAATAATTAATTATTTATTTAATAAATTAAAATTTTAAATTCAATTGAAAAATTTTTTTAAAGTAATTTTTCTAGAAAATCAAAAACAGTTGTTGGACTTGCTATTGCTAGCCGCTATCAGTCTAGCACATCCAGCAACATCGCCACCACAATAGAAGTCGCTAGAAGATGCTCTCTCCATATCTATCATCATCTCCTCAATTTATGGTAACTATTGACGGGATCTTCTGTTTGAATATACAGTAGCTGAAACATCAATCGTTGGATCCTGTCAATAGCTACCGTAAACGAAGGAGATGATAACGGATATGAGAGAGCATCCTTTGGTGACTTCTTTGATGGTGGCAATCGATGTCGTCGGAGGTGGCCAACGATAATAACTTCAGGAGGTGATTTATTTTTTTATTTTATTTTATTTTTGTAATAATAAATTAACAAAAATATTTAATTATTTCATTTACTTTTAATATTCAAGTCATAATTTAATTATTTTAATATTATATATTAAATTTATTTAGATATTATAATGATTACTTTTTATCAAAATTATGTACATTTTAGTAATTTTGTTGAAATTGAAATTTTGAAAATCAAATTTATCAAACATATATTCATAGCTTTTAGACAACACAACAATTTTAGAAAGTTAATTTATCAAACATATAAAACTTTTTAAGATAGCACAGTTAACAGCTTAATTGATTTTTTTATAGTATTTTTCTATAGCAATTTTCTACAGTACAGCGATCCAATCAGACCCTTGGTCCCTTGGTCAATGATATCTTTGAAAAACTTTTAATCATACTTTAGCCGTTCCTTAGTTTAAGTCTTTGTTGACAATTTCGTCTTTTTGGTACACTAGATACTTAGCTGGATGTTGTTTTTCCAATTTTTTTTTTTATTATTGTTTTAGTTCAGCCATCTTCAAACAATTGTAGAAGTGAAACTAGGTTCTCCCTCACTCTCTCTCTCTCTCTCTCTTTTTTTTTTTTTCCTTAACTATCTATATGATATCTTGCAAACTCACGAATGATCTCGATCAATTTAATAAATGGTAAGAGTTTCGTGAACATTGAAGTCCAAAACAGACCAACTTGAAAGAAAATGAGATAATAATATAAATTTGGAAAAAATAAAAAATATATTTATTAGATAAATTTTTTTATCAATTTTATTAAACGATGGACTTAAGAGGAGTTTGTGTAGCGCTTGTTTAACAATATTTTATTTTAGTTTGAATTGGGCCTCTCTCATTTAAATCAAAATCCAAAAAGCATAATGGGCCAAGTTGCTGGCTCCGCCCAGATTAATCCCTTAAGCCCGCACCCTTTAAATGTAAAATGAAGTTCCCTCCTTCTTGGGTTTTTACAGTTAGGGTTTTCGCAGCTAGCAATTCGGTTCCCAGTTCCGCAGCCGATCGAACGAAGCGAAAATGGTAATTCTGGCAAACTTTGCGTTCAGTCTAGATTTAAGTTTTGGTTTTACACATATTAATGGAAGATTGAGTATTCATATATGTGTACGCAGCCGTCCCACAAGACATTTATAATCAAGAAGAAGCTGGCGAAGAAAATGAGGCAAAACAGGCCAATCCCTCACTGGATTCGCATGCGCACTGACAACACCATCAGGTCTCTTTCTCAGCTTAGTCTCGGTTTCTTTTCATTTTATTTTGAATCTGTTTATAAATAATGTACGTAATGATTTGCCTGTTCTTTGTGTTTGTGTGTCTTTGCTCAGGTACAACGCAAAGCGCAGGCACTGGCGTCGTACCAAGCTCGGATTCTGAGAGACTTGTTGGGGTGAATCCCTTTTAATTTTCTTCTGTTTTAAGTTGTTTGGAAGTGTTTTAGAGTGTTTAGTTATCTCGGAGACTATGACACAAGCTCATTTTTTTGTTTTGTATTCAGTTAAAAAGAACCCATTTGTATACGGAACTCTTAAGAGTCCTCGATGATGCTATTTATCAATTTGGAGTAATGTTGAATTATGGGTTAGATTTGGTTGCTTCACTTGTTTTCTATGATTTCTCTTCTAGTCATGTCCCTTATTGAAATGGCGGCTTATTTTATTTATCCACTTTCTTGGGTTGCCCACGAAATTTTGAGAAGTTCTTTAATTGATTATTTTTTGGGTTGTGATCAAATTGATTGAATTTTTTAGGTGTAGAGTTGTTAGGTCTTACAAACACCATTAAGAGCTTTGTGTTTTTGCCTTGTTATGCTATGGCTTTTAGGAATTATGAACGTTCATTTATCTTACTCTATTATCTTGGTGATGAAGACACCGCCTGTCATTTAATTCAGTTACTCGTGATTTTGTGGTAGTATAGATTGAAGCATTGTACTGAACTTAAAAGTGTTATTTAAAACGGTTAGCTCTCTCACCTCTTTCTTAATTTAATACATAATGCAACTTTTGGAAATTTAATCTTAGATTGACTGCTGCAGAGCAGAATTTGTGACCTGGGCATGCAGTTACCATTGCCATTGTATAATGGAAAAGGTTTTTTTATCATCTTATCTATCTTGATCATATCATTTATGTTTTGATTGACTGTTGAAGGATATGCCTGCATTTAAGATGTTAATCACATTGATTGATTGTTGAAGGATATGCCAATTGATAGTTGAGTTCTTGGAAGTTTGAGCTGCATTTTGTTTTTAGAAGGTTAGAGTAGACTGGGCAATGACATTCCATCTCTACTCTGGTTCCTACCTTTTATGCTTCCTCATCCTGTTTCAATTTCATAATTCATCCAAATAAATCACCTTCTGGATACCGCCCTCTGCTTCCGGATATATATAACTACCTGCCCAACTGAAGGCCAAAAATTTTTCCATTGACTGGCAGACAGGCTCCAAAGGCTTGGTATCGAAGGAGATCTTGACTTTTGTTTGGATATGTTTGAAATAGCTGCTGTCTTGAACCCAAGAAAGCATACAAGTCTTCAACTAACATCCGCAAGAATTACCATTTCTGGTTTCTTCTTACCTAATATTAAGTCCAGTTTTCTTCATCAATAAAAGTTCAGTAGTTTCACTTACCAAACTTGAATTCAATAATTATATATTATCCGTTATTCAACTAATATAATAAGATGTGATAGAAGATTATTAATAAATGGTTACTGCATTATTCATTGAATAGTTATATTCCTTTCAATGAGTACTTATATTCTTTTAAAAATTTATTCCAAATTTTGTATGTCAATGATGTATATATGATAGTGTGATGTCTAATAAGTGATGTAGTAATTGTAATTTTATGTCATATTATTTGAGAATGAGATAAATAATTTAGGATAAATTTTTAATTTTATACATTCAAATATATTTTATTTAATTTTCAAGTTATAAAATTTAACCTACAATAAAATTATCATATCAGTAATTATTATATCGACTATTATAGTATTTTTATCATTTTTATCAATTTAATAAATTTATGTTATATCATATTATTGCATATATGCTTTTTGTCTTAACAAAACAATCCAGATGTGTTTGCCAACCAGGCGAGTGTCTGAATCCGTTGAAATTTGAAAGTTATATCACGGCTGGTTAGCCCGACTCGAGTTACTACAATCTAATGGGCCAAAACATGGTGCTACTTTCTTTCTATGGGCCGAAACGTGGGGTTATTACTTTCTTGTTGACAAATGGCGTTCTATAGTGACTCAAAGCTCAAAAGGAGCATCTCCCACCGGTAACTCAAACCACATATTTTGTTTTTGCTCCGTTGAAAAGACTATTCCACCCTCCAACAAATGACGATGACGATTATCGCACGCTCTACTGCATCAGCGTCGAGTCAAAGGCTACTTGTCACTTTCTCAGAGAAGATCACACCAGACTTTATTTTCGTAGACATCGCCACTCTCCTCAATAGCTGATTAATCTAGGTGATCAGAGCTCTTTCAATATCTGTAAAGCTTCCTTGCATTTCTTGCTATTCTGAGTTCGTGCTAATACTCATAGGTCATCTGAATACCCGTATCGACTTACTCGCAAAACTTCTGAAACGTTATCGTTTTACTGTTTCTAAGTCATAGTTGATCCACATGGCTTCGACAATGCTTTCTATAGCTTCTGCATCTCCCTCAGCTTCGCTGTCCTTGCACGACACTCTCAAGGTACTGCTAATTCCTTCTTAATTTTTTTTCTTTTTTGGCTTTTTTTCATTAATGTTTGGTTCTGAGAAAGTGTTTTGTTAATCGATGCGGATCACGATACTTTCTTTTACATTTTGCAGCGGAAGGTTAAGCTTGGAAGTACCAGTTTGAGTTCTGGTTTCATCAAGGCAAAGGTACTTTGTTATTAGCTGTATTAGATTGTTTATTGTACTCATTTTGCTTCAAATATATCCACTTATGTGGAAAATTGGATAAGGATAACGTTATGACCTTCTAAAGTCTGAACAATGGGCTCTTAGATTAAGCTGCTGGAGAGATCTCTCATTTTATTTTGATTACTATTTGGATCTTCAAATACTGTTGGGTTTGTTAATGGTGGATCTTTTTTGATGAAGTATTTGTCATGAAATTAAGTATTTTCTGTCTGATTTGGATAGATTGTGAGTTCTATTAAAATTGCATTTCATAAGTATGTTTCTATATTTGAGTTTTTTTTTTTTCATCTGATTTGCAGTCTTCTGGTCGCATATCTATGGCTGTTGCGGTCAATGTGTCTCGTTTTGAAGGTGTAACAATGGCTCCCCCTGATCCAATTCTTGGGGTTTCCGAAGCTTTTAAGGCAGACACAAATGAAGTGAAACTCAATCTTGGAGTGGGAGCTTATCGAACTGAAGAACTTCAGCCTTATGTGCTTGATGTTGTTAAGAAGGTTGGATTTTTTTACTTTAATCAATTGCTAAATTTTTTGCCATTAAGTCTGACTTGTTTCTTCTGTGTTTTTGTGTTTCATGTTTGTTTTAAAGTGAAAATATAAAACTGAGTTATAGCAAATTATTAACCGTAATGGACTTTTTTTTTTTCGGGGGTGTATTGTAGGCAGAGAACCTGATGCTTGAAAGAGGTGAAAACAAAGAGGTATGTCAATATATTCAAGTATATATATGTATTTATATTACTTGAGGCCATTCCTCTAACTAAAGATCATAACTGCCATTTGATTACAGTATCTCCCTATTGAAGGTTTGGCTGCATTTAACAAGGTGACTGCAGAGTTATTATTTGGTGCAGACGCTGCCGTGCTAAAAGAACAAAGAGTATGTGATTACATTTCATCTGTATGGTGAATGTTTGATTATGGTAGAATGCAACTATTTTATTGGTTACTTATCCAATTAATTTCAAGGTCTTTCCAGGTTGCCACGGTTCAAGGTCTTTCAGGAACTGGTTCTCTTCGACTGGCTGCAGCTCTTATAGAACGATATTTTCCTGGAGCAAAAGTTCTAATATCATCTCCTTCTTGGGGTGTGTATTCACCCTCTTGCAAACTTGTTTGTCAAATTTGTTCAAATGGATATTTTCTTGGCTCTAATTCAATCATCTTACAGGTAACCACAAGAATATCTTCAATGATGCTAGAGTTCCATGGTCTGAGTACCGCTACTATGATCCAAGGACAGTTGGTTTGGATTTTGAGGGGATGATAGCAGATATAAAGGTTACATCTTAACCAAAAGTGCCAAACTTTTTGACTTAAATAGTTTGCTAAGTGTTATGTGAAAATTTGTGTTTACTATCCCAAAATCTACCAAGTTAATAGATCTCCGTATTGCACTTTGATGTTTGTCCTTACTTCAACTTACATTACATTTTTTTCTCTTCTCTATTGCTTGTCTAGTTTATTTTCTTAGAATCTTTTATTTCTACATGGTGATGAGGCTGGTGATACATAACCGGTGATCTTAGGAATAACATAAAATGAAAATTTGTAATAGAAATGTGACAAAAATGTAGCATAATAAGTACACTCTGTAACTACAAGATATAAATATTTCAATACTATTATACAAAAATTTTCCGAATCAATCCCATGTTCTTTCTATAATTCAAGTTTAAATATCTATCTAAATCAACCTTTCTTCATCAATAGATTGATATGTTTCCTTCTACAGGCAGCCGCTGAAGGATCTTTTATTTTGCTTCATGGATGTGCTCACAATCCAACTGGCATTGATCCAACCCCTGAACAGTGGGAAATAATTGCTGATGTCATTCAAGAGAAAAACCACATTCCATTTTTCGATGTTGCCTACCAGGTATTTATTAATGGAAATCAAAAGAGCTATCATTGTTTTTTTTTTTTTTAACTAAAATCTTTTTCCAGGATAAGTAAATGGTTTCATATTTCAACTTGTGAATGTTCTGTTCATTAAATCTGAACACTGATGTACTGTAGGGGTTTGCAAGTGGAAGCCTTGATGCGGATGCAGCATCTGTGAGATTGTTCGCTGAGCGTGGTATGGAGCTTCTAGGTGCTCAGTCATACAGTAAAAATCTTGGACTTTATGCAGAAAGGATTGGAGCAATCAATGTTGTCTGCTCATCAGCTGATGCAGCAGCAAGGTGAGTGAACTATAAGGCTTTGCTTTTTCAATTTCTTGTTTGTAATCTGGATGGTGTTTCACTAAAGTATATGCATAAAAAGTATTTCCGAAAATTTATGACATTATTATGAAAAGGCTGCCATTATGAATTGATGAAAGTTACTCACTATTTTTATGTTTTTAGGGTAAAGAGCCAGCTGAAAAGGCTTGCTCGACCTATGTACTCAAACCCTACTATACACGGGGCTAGGATTGTTGCCAATGTTGTTGGGGATCCGGCTCTCTTCAACGAATGGAAAGCGGAGATGGAAATGATGGCTGGTAGGATAAAGAATGTGAGACAGAAACTTTATGACAGTCTCTCTGCAAAAGATAAGAGTGGAAAGGATTGGTCATTCATTCTTAAGCAGATTGGCATGTTCTCATTCACAGGATTGAACAAAGCTCAGGTGACCTAAATTTTGTAGTTTTTTCTCGAAATCTGAATTTTTTTTTTTTATTGGTTGATTTTCAAATGCATCCTTTTAGCAATTCGACATTAGATTATGCCATTAGTTTACCTTTGTTACATCCCTGTTTTTATGGACTCATTTAGTTTCTTTACTACCTTTGTTTGGCAGAGTGACAACATGACAAATAAGTGGCATGTATACATGACCAAGGATGGAAGGATATCCTTGGCTGGATTATCTTTGGCTAAATGTGAGTACCTTGCGGATGCTATTATTGATTCGTTCTATAATGTCAGCTGAAATCTTCCAATCTGAGATACTTGTTAGAGGCAAACCTTTAAAATTTTGGTGAGTTCAATTCAATATATGATCATTATTTCCTGAAATGTCTTTCTGAGAACCTGTAATAATTTAAGCATTCTTGACATCCCTATTAAGCATTCCTGACTGTTAAAAAGTCTGTAACTGAAGTTTTGATGGGGATTTCGGGCAATACGTTGCACCTATTAATTTTATTGAAAGAGGAATTTAAATATGCTTCTGTTTTCTCGCAAAAATTTGTTTTCTGTTTTAACATCCCTACTCCTTCAGCATAATTTGTAGCAATTATGGATATTCTTTTTTTCAAGTTCATAAAGGAATTCTGGTTCTTGCGAGTTACCATGTCGGCCTAAACAGCCAGTCACGTTTGTATACGTGTTTACCCACAATTTGGTATGATTTATTCGGCACGCAATAGTTGGTATTTAGGGTGCCCCGCTGCCAGTACTCTTTTAGTTGCGAATTGTATGTGCTACAATTTGCTGAACGACGGATTAACTTTTCCAAATACTGAGTACTTAATATGGTTGGACATCAATAGGCCAAGATGAAATTCTTGATTGCAATTAACACGAATTAAGACCATTTGCTTCCCAGGAATTCGCCCGTCTGTGTGCCCATTCACAATATAGTGTCTGGACGTTTTATAGGCCTAATAAATCATCTACGACAATAGTAACTTTAGGCTAAAAAAAGAGGGAGAGATTCCATTTCGGTCAATATTTCAATATTTATGTGAAAGAGTCGGGCGTGAACAAGTGAATTTCAGATTGCTAGCGACATCTTTTATCTAAAGCTTGAATATACAACTGGGATGAAGATGAATCCGACGCTCCTTACCCTTTACGCGCAAAATAACAAAAGACAAACTATAAGGGCGTGTAAGCTGGCGAGGCCAAGAATACAAGGATCTGTGACTTGACCAATGCGAAAACAGCATCAAAAAGTGCTTTTATATCTCTAAGCATATCAGTATCCTCACGATGCGAAGTCTACAGGAGGCCCAGGTGGTGCAACTCTTAGAGTGCCTCCAAGCTCGACAGGCACAAGTGGGACAAGAGAGTGCAACACATCTGTTATCAGTGGACGGTAGCTTGGTTCTGGTTGCACACACAACACAGCTACAGCAGCAACCTGTACATAAATAATAATATAGAGTATAACTCACGGCTTTCTTCTGTATACATAAAAATTGCTAGCTTTAGTAGCTCAGCCAAACTGAGAAACCTTTTACCTTTACACTCAGGCCAAACTCCAAGATTATCATTCTCAACTTTGGTGCCAACCATCCTAACCTAACCTTAATCCTGACCGTGTGCCATATCTTAATTGTTAGGCCCAACAAACAACCAATTCACAAAAAATGTGTTCGAGACTAATTCAAAGATCATATAGGTTAACTTGCAAGAAACACCAGACGGGAATTTCGACGGTAATTCCAACCTAACCTTAATCCTAAATCTTTATCCTAGGCTATTCTTGTTCAGCTCAACCAACAACTGAGTAAAGAAAATCTATTAAAAACTTCCAAAACCCGGATTAACCTAGATCTATCAAATTTTCAGCTAGAAAGTGGAAGAGCCACTAGAGAACTTGCTAAATGCTTCCGAAACCCGGAGTAATATAACAGAAGTCAAACCTGGTATAAATGCTTCAAATCCATTGTATCCTTTATCACAGGGTCCACGATGTTTGGAAGTTTAGATCTGTCTGTAAGCTGAGGCATAGCCTGTATTCATAAATAGCTTCCAAAATTTAATCCATATAAAATGATTTCAATAAACGGAAGATTTAATGCATTGGAGTTGAGGGCAGAGCATACCCATGTGACAATAGATTGGCACTGAGCTGGCGCCAGTTTCTCTACCGGCCTTCTTCCCAGTAGAAGTTCCAGAAGCACAACTCCAAAAGCATAGACATCACTCTTATCTGTCAATTTACCTAGACAAAATAGAAATATTGATTTCTATGAATAGAAAATAAAGTACAATTTAAACTGCATCAAGGTCAGAAATGGTTAAACTATAATTAAGTAATATTCTCAGACATTGGCGGCATTCTAAGGGCCCAGTCCAGTATCAGCCGAATGCATAATGATGACAGCACACTAACTGTTAAATTCTTACTCATCCCATGTCCTAGTGCATGCCTACCATTATAAATGCTTTTCATTTAAGTAGTAACTTTTGCAGATAAGATTCTTGGACAGCTTCTATTTTACAGAAACCATTACAGGCAGAAGTTCCAAATGTTTTCTCAAGATGTACCCTGCTTCAAATGTCTAAACTAGAATCAAGCTACATTCATGAATAAGAATTAAGAGGTTCTGTAGGTGAAACAACATAATTAATCCAGATGCCTTGCGTTGTCAGTACTGCACATCTATATGTCAAGATAACTTAATAGAATTGCATACTGATTTATGTTATCAAGGTTCGATATAAGATAACGATCATATGGCATGAGTTCAGGGAATAGAAACTAGAAATTAATAAACATAACTACTAGTGAAATTGAGAAATAAACTTCAAGGTAGCTTACCATCTAAAAGATACTCTGGAGCTACATAACCCAAGGTGCCTGAAAGCTTAAGATTGTTCCTGTTTTGGGGTCCATCAGTTATGGCAAGACCAAAATCTGAGAGCTTAATTCATATCAAATGAGAGAGAAAAAGATATCAATGAATTCGGTGTATGATAGAAATATTTTAATACAATCCCACGATTATTATAAATAAAAGACCAGAGATTTCATTAATAAATGTACTACTATTTTACCTTAGCATTGAAGTTGGAATCTAAAAGTATATTAGATGATTTCAGATCTCTATGGATGACTGGTGGATTGCAGCGCTCATGCAGATATTCTAATCCTCTGGTCAACAAATTGCAAATATATTAATACTTACCACCATGCGTAAGGACAAAGTATCATATGCAATAACAAGCTCACCTTGCTGTATCAAGAGCAACTTTCATCCGCATATGCCAAGTTAATGCCGATCCACGAGAAGGACCTAAAACATAATCAATGAAGTCCGAGAAGGAAAACATTATCATTTTTTTTTCTTTTGTTACTTGATAAAATACATAATGCTCTTATATACTAATCTCTTTATTTAGAAGTGAATATTGCATAAATGTTTTACCATGTATTTGGGTTTCAAGAGATCCATTATGCATCAATTCATAAATAATAAACCTTGCGTCATCATAAACACTATAACCCAGAAGAGATATTATATTTGGATGCTGAATATTGCTAAGCAACTCCACCTCATTCTGCAAGAAATCAACATCAGAACAACAGAGCATCAACATCAATTTAAAAATAAAAAATAAAAAATAAAACCTCTCTCAAATAGTACCTCGAATTCTTTTCCAGCATCCTGAGTCGCACAATCTAATTTCTTGACAGCAACATGCAAGTTATCATCCAATCTAGCCTTGTAAACACATCCAAATCCACCCTCACCCAATATATTACTCTCATGAAAATTGTTCGTTCCTTTCTCTAGTAACTTATAATCAATAAATGAGATAACAGATCCCTTCTTATTAACCATCCTGACGGAATTGAATTTGCCCAAAAATGGTGATAAAACAAGTCCCTTCTCAGCATCTCCAGATTTTAAACCACGAAAGACAGAACACACAAAACAAAGACTATGAGCCAAGTTAACACACACCCAGCAAAATTGTAAAACTTCAACATAAATCAAAATTCAAGCCAAGAAAACAAAGAAAAAAAATACCTGGCGTCTTAGCATTTTTTTTGCTGGATTTGTGTGAGAACTTTACATGATAAACCCACAAAAACAGTAAAGATAATATAATTGTACCGAATGCACTGCAAACAACAATGAGTGCAATAAGCATTTTACGGTGCGGATCCATATGGCGCTGCTCGTCACTACCCATTTGAATTCCTGTTAAATTAATCACATAAATAAGAGTTTACAGAAGCAAAGCCTTGGCAAAGAATCTTCATTGTAAAGGACAAAAAGCAGAGTAAATTGAAGCAAAACAAAGCATTTGAATGTTAGCTAGCAAGATGAAAAAGACAATCATTTTCATCAAATTAACACAACAAAGAAAAAACATTTCCTTCGTTTCTAATCTTCTTAAAAGCATTAAATGCACCGACACTAGCGGTGAATTTTGAATTTTGAAAATTTTTCCAAGCTCGCAACTTGAATAGATGTCAGACCAACCAAGACAAGCACAGGGCAGATTAAAAACGGAAACTTTAAGCAAACAAGAGTCAGTGAGAACCTGGAGAGAAAGCAGCCATTGAAGAAGAACTTGGAGAGATGATAGGAGAAGAAACAGGAGCTGAAATGGAGAAAAAAGGGTGGTCTTGGTCTTCCAAGGCATTAATCCAAATGGGTTGATATAGAAAAACAAGTAAAAGAAGAATGAGAAGAAGAAGCTTCATTGTTTGTCTTTGTTTTTTTCTACGCAACAACGCATGAATGAAGATAGAGATTGTGAAGCATGGCCTGGTTTTTAGGTTCAAAAGGACACGAGAGAGAGAGAGAGAGAGTATGTGAAGTTGTGCTGCCAATAAAAAGTCTCTTTTTGAAAAATTTTTTAATCTTCTACTCCTTTTTTATTAGTCTCTTTTTCTTTTCTGCGAAAGGTGAAAGCAGACAAAACAATGCTGAGCAAAGCTAATCTCCTGTTGCAGAGTGGGCCAACTCCACAACAATCATGTGTCTCTGTTTTCATTTCAACTGTTTCCAGTAAAAAGTTAAAAACATTTCAGAATTCTCAGTACCTGTTTGAATTTCCTTCATATAATTGCTTTCAAAAATTTTAAAGCGCCAACATTCTCTTTAATGTGAATCGTTCCTTCCAGTGATTTGTTTTCAATAATTTATGTGAAATTAATTATGTTCTAAAATGTCTTCAACGACCTGTTTTCACTGTCCTTCTCCCTTTATTTATGTATTTGAAGTTAAAGAAATTGAAAGTATAATTAATTTATTTTAATTTGAGAAAATGAACTAACATCTTTACCTACTACATTACTGTTGTACTTATAGAGTTTCTATTTGGATAGTTCTCATCTGCAGTCTCACGTTAATTAGTTAAGGGAAGGTCATGGGGCTTATATGTGGGAGAAGTTCTCTCACCTAATAGACTAATCTTTTAGGCTGAATATTTACTCTAACCCAATACAGCAATGTAGACTCATTTGATTCAGATAAGGAACAGTGATCTTGTCTTTATCAAGGATTATTATTGGTTCAGACAAGGATGGCGCCGCCACCCGTCGGGGTCTTGTCTGAGGAGGGGAATTGTTGTACTTATGGAATTCCCATTTGGATAGTCTCACATTGATTAGTTAAGAGAATGCCATGAGGTTTATATATGGGAGAAATTTTTCCACCTAATAGATTAGTCTTTTGAGCTAGATACTTACTCTATTACTCTATATATGATGACCCACTACGTGTTACCCATTTATTGAAAATTATTGTTATCTTACATGGCCCCAGCCTAATCTCTACTTAGCATCGCTTACCATTAATCCACTTTAAGAAAAGCTTTTGGCCTTAAATTACAAAATTATAATCTTTGAAGCTTGTAGCTGCCATAAAAAAATAATGCTTTTGGCCTTAAATTACAAAATTATAATCTTTGAAGCTTGTAGCTGCCATAAAAAAATAATTAAATTGAGCTTTTACTGCAACAATATTCTTAAAAGAATAAAAGATGTGACAATAAAATATAACTTTATTCAAAAGGGTACGCATACATAACTCGTAAATAAAGTTTCCGCATAAAAGTTTAGGGATGGAGTGTTGACAAAATTGTTGAGTTCAAGTTTGTTTTCTTTAACCTAAGCTAATATTAACCCAATTGAGGAGAGTGTTGAAAGAGTTTAATTGCTTTCAGTTTTTCATAGATTGTTGAAGCAGCTTGCCATGAATGAGTTCAGTCGAGGATCATCTATTATTGCCATGAATGAGAAAATGATTGATGAAAAGACTTATGGCAGGAGCAGTTTAGCATCCTTAACAGAAGAGGAAGCAAAATTGCTTTTGGCTGTTTGTTTCTCGTGTGTTTATAAAGAGACAAAGTAATGAGATTGCATCTCTCTCATTGCCTTCAGTGTTTGCACGAATGACAACACCATCCACCTCAATCATGGAGCAATTTCAGCATCGGTTCATGCCCTCTAAAGCTACTATTACTATTACTATTAATACTGACTTTGTCGTCGTTCAATTGAGTCTTGTATCGTTAAGTTAAAATTAAAAAATTTGTAATTATAAGTACTGGATTTTATTTTTTATTAAATCAAGACATATATTAGAAAAGACACTTTATAACTATATACGTCTAATAAAAAATTTTATGTAGACATTGATTATAAAAATATAATACATTAAAAGGATTTAATTGGATCTCACTAGTAGATTATATATTTTTAGAAAAAATATGTATATATACAACTTTTTAGATCTGAAAAATTAAGTAATTAATTATAATAAATATTCGAATTCACGTTTCCTGTTATATATATATTACGCTCGTGAATGTGAATCAAATCGATTGAATAACATGAAGTTGTCACGTGTTAGGTGAATGATGACTTCTGGTTTATTAAAAGTCGATCGATCCAAGCAGGTAAAACACTCAGGCAAAGCACAGCTATTAGATCATCAATCCATAGCTACCTCCCACAATTATTGTTTACATTAATTTTATTCAATTAACAAAAACTTTATATTCCTTCGCGAGGCCCCACATGACGATCTAAGACTAAACAAACATACCCTGTCAAGTGTCAAATCAAAGATCAAACGGTTGGTAAATACTACATTCAATCAATTTAACGCGGTTGATTAAATCCAAATAACGAGAATGGCATTTATAAGAAGACAAGTACGTGATGCTTCTATGGACTTTTATAGAACTGATCTAATTTAATTTAGGTATTAGCTCCGGCGCAATTTGCTTTGATTTTAGCAAACTTGTTTACGGTTTGAATAGGTCAAGAGTAAATACAAACGCATAATCTAACAGGCTTTTTCAATGTTGAGTATTGCAAGCTAAGGAAATGTTTTCTAATCTGAATTTTGAACAAACAAGTGGTGGGTGAACTTTGAGAATCTTTTAGAGCTTTAAATTCCAACGACTAGATGTTTGTCGCACCGTTAGTCAAGTTGCACTCTAAAGAATTTTAACATTAGTTGTCGATGAATACCAACAAAAGTACAGTTCATTTGCACAAAAAATGCACAATTAGATTTTGAGTTTTAAATATTAACGAAGTTACAATATGACGTTTCACATTTACGATAAGAAGAAAGAAAGTCTTATTAAATTAATCAAATTTAAATTAAATTGGAATGATGCGATAGTGTTATTTGTTACAATGATGGCAATCAAACGAGATATATATAAAAATTAGGCTACCCCACGTGACTAAAATATGAAATAAAAAAGAAAAAGAAAAAGAAAAAGCATTCATATAATTGGACAATGTCCGTCATATTAACAAAAAAAAAATCCCAATTCTTAAAACTACAATTGCAAAAAGTCATATTGCTTTATTATAATTATTATTATTATTAAGATTTCATTCTCTTGACGCATTTACAATTAGAATGAGAATAATCAATAACCAACTCCCTTCCAACTAATATGATGGGCTTTTATAGCATGTACAAAATTAGTTTTTAAACCTCAATGAATAATATTATTCATATAAATTACTTATATAAACTTATATATATAAACTGATGTGACATCTCTATATAATCGTTATATCATTTATATTAATTAATTTTATTTATTATTAATATATATTTATTAAATTATTATATTTTTTTATTAAATTATATTATATCACATTAATTTATATAAATAAATTTATATAAATAAAGAGTAACGCTACTCAAACTTAATTGTTAATTGATAGAAATTGGTGTTGACACGAATAACTGGGGTGGGTCAATGAACGTGAACGCGGAGCAAGTCTAATCAAATTATAATGGGTTGGGTTGAGTTGGGTTGGGGCTGTAGTGGTAGAGCCCACTAGCTTTAATGTTTACAATAATGTCGTTTTGCTATGTCGCATGAAATGATGGAGATTGAAGCTGTGTATT
Organism: Boswellia sacra; assembly: GCA_013180625.2. Classification (NCBI taxonomy): domain Eukaryota; kingdom Viridiplantae; phylum Streptophyta; class Magnoliopsida; order Sapindales; family Burseraceae; genus Boswellia; species Boswellia sacra. Next base: position 97,584 of record SNVD02011181.1, read on the forward strand.
TTGATTTGAATAGTGGACATGCATGCAAAATATGTCCAATTCTATTATAATTTATAGTACGGAGAGCTTAGAAGCCACTAGAACGGAAGAAAGGGAGATCTCGATTCAATATAATAAATATTTTGTGTATTCTTGGACAATGACATTGAATCAAGTATTTGATCTATACCCCGCGACCCTATAGATTTTTTTTTTCCGTAAATACCATCAATTAAATGCAACATTTTAATTTTTTACATTACCAATCTCCAAAATTTTTTATTGAGTATATGACTTTAGAAGTACCATCGCACATATAAACAACTTATATGATCATTCGTCTTTTTTCTACTGATTCTATTTTTATATATATTTTTATATTTCTATATAATTTATTAAATTTTTATTTATTTTTTATTACCTATTAGAAATGTTTTAGAAATGTTATTTTTTTCAATTTGAAATTCCCAAGAAGAATAATAATGATACTAACCGACCTGTTCTTGGGCTTAGAGAGACCCGAAAAGTTATGATATACGACATTATAATTATATATGCAGTAAGAATTTGTCAATCAGGTTATAGGAGGTGTTATAAGTGGATTGTAAATATAATATTATTATATATTAATTTAATTAAATTGCTTTTAAATTTAATGAAATAGGAAAGTAGTACTTCCTCGTTAAATAAATATTATTTTATTTGAATAGATTTCATATGTTAATAATAATTACCCTATATAAAGAAGGGTCATTCAATCTCTTTTATCATTTACTAAAAAAGCCAAAAAAAAAAAAATTCAATTGCATTCATATGATCATTTCAACCATATAATTATAATGATCATTAATTATAGTTAATAATAATTACCCTATATAATAACAGTGCTTATATTTTATACTCTAATTTGTACTATAATTAATGATCATTTCAACCATCCACATAGACAAGATTAAGCTTTGATATAAAATTTAAGATAATCATTTTCTCGTAAATTTTTTGATTCCATATATTGATAAATAAATTATATAAAAATTTAGTATAGAATAAATTATACAAAATATTCAAGCTTCGAAAGAGTGTCGAGTTACTTTTCAATATATGATCAAGTTGATGCAATTATTATAATTTTTTCTATTACATATGATTACGATTAATAATATTATGTTCCAAATTGTATAATTTTATTTATTGATATATATTTTATACTTAATATATAACAATTTTTTTTCATGCCTCGGCCTGGCTAGAAGTTTAATCATGCCTCTGCCACTGCGATCATTCAAAGTATTTTTTTTGTTTTAAATAAATAAACAAAAACTTTAAAATAAAATTTAAAATGCGATCCCGTAAATAAAATTGAGTAGTTCTATTCAGCCAAATTTTTTATCTCATTAGCTCACACCTCAAAATAAAATGAGCGAAAAATTATAATAAAAATATAATAGATAAAATAATTATTATGGAGTAAATAGACATAACAAAAACTTTCATTTTCTTCTCATATATATCTATCATTTTTTCCTATTTTTTCTCTAAAAATAATAGCTTCATATTCATCTAACATGGTGACGGAGCCAACATTTTGCTTTAGCGGGGACAACTTAAGTGATTAGAAAATTTATTGATAATAAACATGAAAATCAATTCATAATATATACATTAATATATCAACACTCAAATTAGTTTTTTTTAATATATTTTAAAGATTATAATTAAAAGTATGCAGACACATAATTATACATTTAAAAAACAATAATCAAAATAGTATTTTATTTATTTATAGTGTTTAATTGATATATATTATAAAAATATTTTAAATAAATATTTTATATGAACTACAAATACTTTAAAATATTTTGTAGAGAATAATTTGATAGAGGGTAGGTTATTATAACTCAAATTTTAAACTTAAATGTTTGACAAATTGATAATTATAATTGATATAGGATGGTCTTTTCGATTATAAATATATTGTAATATTAGTTGATAATATATTAAAGTTTAGTTACTTGTACAGACAATGAGTTAGTAGAAGTTTAAATTATTTTGATTTTCAAAAGAGAAAAGGGTATATCGTGTTAAAATTCAAACTAAAGCCAAACGATGGAAATTTTCCTAATTCTGTGGGAATTTTTCAATGGCTCCGTACCTAAGCGCACGTGAACTTCATTTTCTATCTTTGTTTCCGATTTTTATTTTTTTTTCTCTCTAATTAAAAATTCTATTTATCTTTTTTTCTCCTTAAATTGTAAGAAAAAACATAATTTAATATAAATACCAAATCATCAATTTCTGTTTTCTCTCTCCCTCTCCAAAACTCAAAATATTTGATCGATTTTTTTATACAAACTTGAAGAATTCAATAATATAAAAAGAAACAATTATTTATTTTTAAATTTATTATTTTTTATGTATTATTGATAGTATTATTTAAATTTAAGAAATGCAACCGTTATAAAAAGATTGAAAAAATCAAACTACCATTAAGATTAAATAATAATTTAATAATAGTACTAGACTTACAACTTACATACAACTCAAACTTTATAATTTGATGTGACAGTTTATATGATTCAAATTTATTGAAAGAGAAAAGTTATATTTCTGATAGGATTTTGTCATATACACTACTCTATCATATTGTAAAGTTTTGATTATATATAAATTATAAGTATAGTATTACTGATAATTTAATTATAAATTAAATCATAATTTAATTAATTTTATCATAAAATAAGAGACGATGACTAATGATATTAAAAAAAGGATTAATTAAAATTAAATAATAATTTAATTAAAGTTTATCATAAATATTTGTAGAATTAAATTTGATTTTGATAAAAAATATTTTAAATTATAATTATATCTGCATTAAAATTAGAGGTGGAGCCTAATAAGTAATAATAAGATGAAAAATGAGAGCTTAACATAGTTGCTCGATAAAATTTTATTAAAGTGGGGTTGGTCAAATTCGGGCCGTAAAAGTCTCTGTCCATTAGCAGTTCCTCCTTTGAAGCCTAATTTTCCTGGCCTCCACTTGTCAAACGAACTTGGGCTGCAAGTATTGTTGTCATCATTCCTATCCATACTTCTTGCGTGCCTTATCATTTCCAGGACAGATCCATTGTTCACTGAGCCATTGTTCTCGTGTTTCAAGTGTTTTCTCTCTCTTCTTATTCTAAGCTTTCAAACCCAGTACAAATTTTTCTTAGAACCTTGATATTAATCTTAATCTTGCTATAAAATAAAAAATATAAATAATTATAAAATTTTTATCAAATTTCTGTACGATGTACCGATGTGTCAAATATACTATAGCATGACCGTAATCTTTGAGTCTAAGGCATCCATTAAAAGATAATATTATATGTACAAATATAATTTCGAAAATATGTAAAATAACAAAAAAAATATAAATAAGGATAAATAAATGAAAAAAAATGATTATATTATACTACTTCATAAATTTAAATCTCCATACAAAACTTGGATTTGGATATGCAAGATAGTGTTTTGAAAACTTGGCTAGGCGTTTGGACTACAGTAAAATATCTCTGTTGGCTGCTTAAATTGTAACGAAAACAACCATTTGCTTTATGAAAAAGAAAAGTAAAGAAAAAAAGAATGCTCATCTTGTTTCCAAATTGGAGGCACATGCTTTTGAAAAAATTAATTAAAAAAACATATTTATTTTATAACTCATAATTTTATATAAAAATTTTAAACTAAAAATCAAATATTTAGGTGAGAAAATGGTATGTTCAGTCCAAAACAAAGTGCATTACACGCCATAACAGCCTAGTAATTACCGAGAAGAGGTCCAATCAAATTGCCCTATGAAGTCGGTTGACCGATTCCTCACACGTCTTTTTGGAAGTCTACGTCATTCCACTATGATTTCGACACGTGCACCGATACCTCCATTCCAGCTGTCTTCCACCCACAACTGTGGTCATTTCCTGCCTTCAAAACCCCCCCTCGTTTTCTAACAAATTTACTAAACCGCCCTACACTCACGTGTATTTCGTAATTTGAAACTTGCTTTAGGGCTATTCGCTGCTTCTTTGACCAAACAACTACTTTATACGTGTTGATAATCGACGGCCAACGTCAACTTTTTCAGATTGTGTGAACCCTTGGATGCCCCTTTCGTTAACCGAGTTAACCCTTTTGTGGGTTTTTCATTTTTTAAAGGCTCCTATACTTAACTCTTAAAGCAACTCTGTCTTGTGGCTCCAACACCCAAATATCGGATCTGACTACTTTTTAAACTTCCAATGACGTGTACAATGTTGATTTTCGTTTAAACGTGTCAATGCTTGAAAGCCCATTCAATTCAAAACCTCTACTAATCCGAAACTGACTTGAATTGATAGATTATCTTTTTACCAATGCGAAAATTACTGGATTGTGGTACTGGCTGGAATGGCAATTAAACGATAAAATTTCATTGAAAATTATTATATTATTTGTCAAATTGAATACTCTAAGGTATTGATTTTTGACTCGTGTCATAATATGTAGTGTAAATGGAACCTGTCGCCGGACAATAGGAAGAGTTTAGAATAAAATTTAAAGAGGGATAGTTTGGACAATACGGAAGGTAGGGACAGCTGTACGAAATGGCATTCTTGTAATAAGGAGGAAGAACAAGGGCAACAGATAAGGTCGTGGATAATTATCTACTCGGTGGTTCCGCTCCCACGTCAGATAACCAGCCTTCACAACCGAGGTTTTGGTGGGCTCTGGTCCCCAACAACCACGATTCTACTCGCCTTCCAGCCCGTGAACACCACACCGCCAAACATGTCATCCCCTATCCGGAATATTTAAAAAAACATTATAGTAAAATTTTGTATTATTAAATAAAAGAAAGAATTCAAGAAAAAACGAAAAAAATATATTAAACATATTAGTAAGACTAAGACTTGTTACATTGTATACATTATTTTAAAAAATAATTTAAAATTCTTTCTAACTTTTCAATTAATAAAAGAATATTTATTACTTAAACAGACCTAAAAAGCATAATTATTTCATGCGACAGATAGAGAAGCTCCCCAATCACCGTCATAATAATTCGTCAAAACTTCATGCAAGAGGAAAGGAAAATAAAATTAAAAAAAAAGAAATCCGTGTTCTACACGGACAATTAATGCGAGTTATTGTAGGTCATGTCATTGCCCTCTAGCCACGCTTTAGGTTTCCTATATAACGACGTTACTTCTCCCCAACCAAGGCTCATCATCATAAACGGTTCTCTCTCTCTCTGTATAGTATGAACCCTAATTAGTCTCTCTCTTCGAAATCACTTTGAGTTCAATTTGTTTTCCTTCTTTCGAATATTAGTTAGTTTTCTCCTCCTCCTTCCTTTCTTTTCATAGCCAAGTCTTGATTTCAATCTTTTCTTCATTTCTTTCTTTTTAGGGTTTAGTTTGTTAAGGGATTTGTTAATTCTTGTTTTGGGTTAAAATGACTGTAGCAGTTCTAAGCCCTCAAGATGTCCTGAAAGGGAATCGATTCTCTAAAGCGCCGTTAATTTCTTCTTCTACTCCTGACATGAAATACCCTAGGAACCCTAACCCTAATTTCAACCGGTCAAACCGTATGCAATCTAACCGTAGGAAGCGAAGTCCACCACGCCGTCAAAGCACCTCCCCACCATCACGAGCCGCGGCCGCCCCGAAAGTCACGGCCAAAACAAATCTCGTGATGGGTCAGGTCAAGATTCTGAAACGCGGCGAGGAACTGACGAAAACGGCGACGAATCAGGCAACTGAGAAGCCTCAAGAAAAGACGCTAATGAAGCGTGAGGTTGCAGATCTGGGGTCCACGGAGAGGTTGGGTCCAGATCCCCAGTCGGTTCCGATTCAGATCCGACTCACTGAGGCGAAAAACAGAGTCAGTTCGTTCTATGCTGGGTCGGCTTTTATAACATCGCCGCCGCCTTGTTCTCTCCCTCTGCCGGCTTTTTTCACGAAGAAAAGTGTGACAGTGAAAACCGACGACGCAACTAGTGATCTGAGGAGGATTTTGAAGCTTGATATGTTGTGAAGTGAAATGAAAATCTTTGAAGTGGTGGTTTTAGACAAAGGATGTTTTTGGGTTCTCTGATCGTGGATCTTCTCCTTTATTTTTTCAGGAGGAGGAAGATCAAATTGGCTAACTCAATTTGGGAGTAATTAGTAGTTTTTTCTGGTTTTAATTTTAAGTTTGTTATAATAGTACGTTAAAAGCTCCTTGTATAGTTTTAATTAGGATGAACTAGGTTTATGTGGGTTGGGTGACATCAAAATGGGCTTCTGGGTTTGTAGCTGGTTTCTTTATTTTTTTTGGGGTTTTATTTGTTTTCTCTGTGTTGTTAAGAATCAAAATAGGTAGATGATGATGGGAGTTCTGTCATGTACTTCTACTGTCGTTGTTGGGTATACCATATATGGTCTGTATCCTTTTAAATATCGTGTAGTTCAGATTTTCTAAATAAGAGTCTTAGTAGTCTTTTAATATTTTGCTTTTGAACCTGATCTGGGTATATTGTCTTTCATCAATATGCAAATGAAATTCGGGGTTGATTATTGGTGTTTATGGGAAAATCAATCAATGAAGATTATAATTTAATTCAATATGAACCAAACCATAATTAAACCGAATTTTTGGTGGTGGTTTCTAGTGTCTACCGAAGTGCGATGGCCTTGAGATGATTTTGCAGGGTCTAACTTTAGTGTGGCAGCTGCTATCTGCTCACCTCTTTACTGGTCGAAGAATGAGGCATGGCCTTGTCTATGGTAGGGACCTAGGGCGTGCTGCTCCTTGACTATTGTAGGGTTCAGGACCTTATTACTTACCATTGAATTGACGTGGAGGTTTAAATTCAGAGGATTGAGTACCGTTGGCGAGTTATTGCGATGATTGAGAAGGAAATACTGGCCGACATGCCTGCAAGTAGTTTTTCGTCTGTCCATCGGAGGCTTTGATGATTTGAAGCGGTTAGGACATGAACACGGGCTACTTAGATGAATTTATAGGTTAAATATTTGTCTGACAGAACAATGGTTCTCTTCATGTTGATTTCAGCATGCAACGTTGTGAATTTTGGCGTTTGAACTGTGAAACAAGCAGCAGCCCAGTCGTGAAATTTAATTTATGACAAATTCTCCTTTTCGTTGCATTGGTACTAAATTTTATCTGCAGCCGTGAGCTTTAAATTTCTGTTTTTGTATAAGCAGCGTCCCGATAAATTAACGTATCCCAAATTCGTTTGTGTTGTTGAAGTTGCTGCTTCCAGAATCAGAAAAAATTCTAAAACTTTCAGCCTTGGCAATCTATCAAGGGATCATAAAAATGACTTGAAGTTGAAGGTGTTCTTTACCGCATGACCTGCTTGCAGTGTAAGGAAATCTTTTCCATTTTCCGCCCAATTACCTGAATTCTTACGAACGTTGGGCTGAAATTCATGAGCAATCTCCAGTGGTTCTAATTTTTTTAAATTTCCCTGATTGCTGTCCTTTTGTCCGTTACTTGAATGATAGAAATTGCGCAATTTTTGTAGTTTAGGCAGAGCCCAATGTTGCCCACAATTTTGGTGACGCTTCCTGCTCTGAAACTGAGACTCTATGCAGTGGGCCGATGCATCCCTGTTTGTTTCTCGAAAAGCAGTTGAAATCTTGCGCTATTGTAGAGTTGGGACTTCTTTAGTGTTTGGCTTATAATCTTCTTATTACACGCATCTATTGTCATGTTCAGGCTTTCTAACAATTGCAATTCTCTTGGGTTCGTAATCACTCTTGCGATAACAATTGCTATTGGTAAACCGCACTTCGACCAGATTGAATTTTGCACTTCATATTTGGATCAATCTTGAATCTATGAGTTTGCTGGTACGTGGGGCCGATTTGAACTTACCCTTATGATTGTGGATCATTTTAGGTTCGGCCCAATAAGTCAATGTAGAGTATAGAAATCATCTTCTCTGGTCATAGCCTGTTCATATCAACCCCAAGCCTAACTCCTTGGAGAAGGACAGCGTTAGGTTTTATTCGATTACATCAGTACGAGATTTACAATATATATACAATCAGAATTTTATAACTTGATGGGACGGTATACATGAAAAAATTGACTGAAAGAGAAAAAAAAGTGAGAAGTTACATCTCAAATATGATTTTATTATATAAACGATCGAGTTTGAGTTGTATGTATGTTGTAAATTTAGCATTAATGCTTTGCTTATTACGTCTTATAAGCATCTCCAAGAGAAACAATTTTGAGTCTCAAAAGAATAAATGATTGTAGGGTGAATCGATATTGTCCAATTTGAAGGGTTATTTTAATTTTTAGTTAAATTTTAATTATTTTATTATTTAATTTAATTAAGTTGAACTTTAAGATATAAAAATACTATATTAAAAGTTGTTAGAAGGAGTTGAAATAACTCGTGAAACTGATTAACTCGCAATTGCTAAAGAGTGCTTCTCGATGGCTTGGCATCAATTGAGTAGAACTCGTTAACCCGCCATCTTTGATGGGTACCTTACATAGGTGCGTCTAACCATCCATTTTGTCTACTAATTGAATGGGTATATTGGACTTTCATATTGAGTCTGGTTAACTATTAATTTAAAAGAGTTAAGTTCTTGTTAAAAATCAAAAGAGTTGATAGTTTCTCATATTTCTTTGATGATTTTTATTTGGATATGTTTATGTTAGTTTTCCTCCCTTCTTTGCAAAATTTGTTCTACCTTTGCCAAACTTAGAAAAAAGCCATAACATCCCAATCCTTTTTTTACAATCGAAACCCTCTTTAGGGAAAGGTGTCCGCATTTAATATTCGCAAGTTCCCATAAATAGTCTCCATTATTTCGCATCTCTGAATGAGCATAACCCTCTGCCATCTTTTATTTACTTTACATGTCACCATTAAAATTGGTTTTAATCGGTCCCGGAGATGGTTTCAGGACTGTTGGACAGATTGATTTAGCGAAGCATATCCTCACCAACTTTGCTTTGCCCCAATAGTAGCTATGGCAAATTATAACGATGCAGCTATTTAATATATCATCAATAGCCTATATAAATGCATAATTCCAGAAACCCAGCTGAGACTCCGCTGAGGTCATCTCACTTATTATCCGAAAGTGAAGTGTTATTGGTTGCTAGAAGTCCTCTACATGAACTTCTCTTCTCTCTGGGTTCTTTGTGTTGGTTTGGCGGAGGTAGCTAGCTCAAGAATCATGCAATCATTTGTGTTATTGAAGTTTTGTGTAAAATGATTCAATAATCACCCTCGCAAGTTACAATTTGCCACGATGTGAATAGGTTTCTGTTCACTGTTGTGCAGTTAGAGTGAGCGAGACAGAGTGTGGGTGTTTTACGTGCTGCTGCCGAAAGCCAAGCGGCCTGTCACCCGCGCTTGCCTTTTATAATTATGCCGCGTGTGATACCGACGCCTTTGTTGAGTCTATCATTTCAACCCCAGCCAACGTGCCAAGCACGTGAAGAGGGTTACCTGATAATTATATATATAAACTTGTAATTTTTGTAAAAACTATTAAAAATAATATAAATTATTTCCGAAAATACATCGTTAGGGGTTAAGGTTAAGCAAAGCAAAGCAATGATTAATTGATCCCGTTGACTCTTGCTTATTCAGGTACAATATGATATGATATGGGTTTTTGCTCCAAATGGAAAAATGGAAATTATGATCAAAGTGTTGGTTATCATGTTTACATTTTTAAGGTTATCGTTCCTTTTTTTTTTCAATTGAAATTTATTCACTTAAGCAATTTGTTTTATGAGGAGTAGAAATGGATGTTCCTAATCATGACATGCAGTTAAAAGTCGCCATTCATATTAGTTTTGCAACAAAATTCATATTAGATATCTTGATGAAGGGGATGTTTGAGAATCAACTATTAATTGTATTGTCCCGAAAAATTTAGGATGTTTGGTAAATTAGGTTTTCAAAATTGTTGTACTATCTAAAAGCTATGGATTTGTATTTGGTGAACTCGATTTTTAAAAGTTAATTTTCAAGTAAAAATAAAAAAATATGCAAAAAAAATTTGAAAACATTATTAAAAATTAAATCTAAATTTACATTATTAAAAATAAATAGTAAATGATTATCAAATAACTAAGATAGTTTTCAATAAAATTACAAAATTAAAAAATTATACAAAAAAATTATAAAAAACTTAAATATCATAATAAACTAAAATAATTAAATATGTATTTATTTTTATTAAAAATTAATAAAAATAAAAATAATATAAAAATTCAAAAAACCTATCGGAGTTACTGATGCCCGTCCGGCATCCCTGGTTGTCAGTTGTTGTTCACCGACGCGTGAAGCAGAACAGTCAGCATCAGAAGACTCGCTAGGAACTGCTCTACAATAATCCGATGAGATTTTCTTCATTTATGCTGGGATACGAAATTTTAACTTTTTGATCCAGCTTATTTTCAGCATAAATGAAGAAAATCTCACTGGATTATTGTAGAGCAGCTCCTGGCAAGTCTTCTGATGCTGATGGTATCGCTTCACACGTCATTGAACGACGGCTAGTAGCTAGGGACAGCGAACGGGAGGCAACATAGCTCCTTCGGTAAGTTTTTTTGAATTTTTTAAAAGCAATTTTTAAAAAAATAAAAGTATATTTACTTTTATAATTTATTAAATAATTAAATTATTTTAATATTTTAATATATTTTTTGATTTATATTAAATTAGAAGAACAATTTTGATATTTTTATCTTCCAAAATTTTAGTTTTACAAAATCAATTTTCGAAAGTTACCGTATACTTGATTTTGCAAGTCTTACGAAAATAGATTCTTTAAGTAGCCGTTTCTTAGATAATTCGTTTTCAAAATTTTTTCAAACATTAATATAATTATAGTTAATAAAAGAATCTAAAAATTGTTATACGATAACGGCCGAACACAATCTAAAATTCGCATGTGAGCTTGACTCTAAATAAAGTTGAAGTGTTTTGTGTTCCATTGTTCTATAAAATGGTGATACAAACGAATCATTTTAAAATGATTTCTCAAGAGTGCAAGATTTGTATAGATTCTCCTATCAATGCCCATCTTAATTATGTATATATTTTTCATTCCTATGTTTCACTACCCATTTACCATAGCTTCTATTATCAAATAACCAAAAAATTAGTAATAGAATCACAAATCAACTTTGGTTATTAATAATCATGGTTAATTAAAATAATGTATAATCTCTATAAAAACTAATAAAAAAAGATAAACATTTGTGTTTAGTTATTATTACCCTGATAGATAAGATACGATTGAGTAGTTAGTAAAAGAACAATACACATTTACCTAACGTGCAATACTACATTTACTAATTTACGACTATAAAATCAAAATTTCCATGTTGTAAAACTATTGGTTCATTCTCCAAAACTTTGTGTTGTCGATTTTGAGTGAATCCAAGAAGCACTAACTTTTGCACAGGGAGAGCGTAACTAACGAAATGGTACATAGGTGATAACAATCAAAAAATGGTATTCATACACCAACGAGAAGGACTTCTATATATCTGCTGCACTGCAGTGGACGGTCTAGAACGCGCTATGTAGACACCTCATACTGATGTGACACCTACGTGGCAGCTCCTGGTTATATTCGCTGCACTGCAATGGATGTATGACAGACTTTCTCTACACCAACAGGTCAGATAACATTTTTAGCAAATGATAACAATCAAAAAAATGATATTGGGGCAGCATACACCAACAGGTCAGGTAACATTTTTAGCAAATGAGTGGTGTTAAACTTAAAATAATTATATAACTCAAATTTTATAATTTTATTTGTCAAATTTATTAGAAAAAACAAAAATAGAATGATAAAATTAATATTTTAATAAAATTTTCTTATATAAACTAGTATATCAAATTATAAAAATATTATAATTCTATCCCGAACGTAACATTTGCAAATTAAAGCAAATAAAACCATTAGCCCTCGAATTGATTTGAACCATCTATAGACTAGACTAGTATTCGTTATATTATTTTAATTTTACGTTATAACAAAAAGTCAAAAATTACACACTTTCGGAAGATGACATGTCAAAATTTGATTTCACAGGGACGAATCTTATTGAATTGTAGCAGCAAAACCGTACCGAAGGTAGGTCAAGGAAAGATAGAAAGAGGGTCATGTTCATCTGCCTTATATATCAAAAGCAACAGTGGAACGGTGTTCGGTACTCAGTTTACAAAGCCCTAGAAGCTAAATCCCAAAAAAATACAAATAAAACTTGTCAGTGCCACATTTCACTATGGGTCCCACATCATCACACACCAAAAAAGAAAAAAGGAAAAATAAAAATTTAAAGCGAATAAAAAGCTCCCAAAGACTCCAAGTTCACGTCCCACGCAATGCAAATTACAAACCCCACCTATAACAACGAAGAACAAAACCATATAACTGGAATCTACTCAACCACACAAAAAATTAAAAAAATAAAAATAAAAATTTCAAAATGAAGTAGAAGGAAAAAAAAGAAAAACAAAAAGCCAAGGCAGCCCTCGTATATAATACATCGCAACACCCATCTTAGTCACTTTCTCATTCTAACCTTTATTTTCTCTCATTCTTCGCCACCCCAAAACTCTCTCTCTCTCTCTCTCTCTCTCTCTGTGACTACAAAAACAAACCTACTATCTTTACATGTATCTGTATCTGTTGGTGGCTTTATTGGTTGTCTAAGCGGAGAGGGTGAAGCGTTGTTGTTCATAGATGATGATGAGGACGATGGTGAAGGACGAGTGGGTGAGGGCGGCGATGACCGACGATAGTGTTGTCGTGGAGCTGCTTGTGAGGTTGAAGCAGACGCAGGTTGCGGCTGCCGCGGCTACGTCGGTGTCGAAATCTGCGATGGTGGCTCTGAGGTGGGGGATTCGTCAGCCGAGGTCGAGGTCTATGAGATGCGACGGCCGAGGGAAAGAAGGGGATTCCACCAGCACCATGAGAGCTAGTCCTACTACTCCGCTGTCGTGGAGCGGTGGCGGCGGCGCTGTCTCTCCTTCCGCCACCGCCGACGCCTTTGAAGAAACCAGCCGCCACCTGAGTTCCGGTGTCAGATCCAAGGTCTGTCTGTCTGTCTCTCTCTCTTTGTCTCTCTGTCTGTGTCTCACTCTTCTCTTCTTCTCCTTCTCCTTCTTCTCCTTAGCTATGGTGTCAGGTGGTTTCTAGTGACCTGATCTCTGTGGTGTGACGTGTCATACTTTGTTGTGCTTTGACGGAAATGACCCTTGGAAGTAACTTAATTTATTCGTGTATATCTGTTTGATGAGTTTATGGAGTTTTGGAGGTTTGGGTGGCCTTTTTTTCTGTTGTGTCCGTCGACGAGACATTCTTGTCTTCTGGAGTTCGTTTCTTTTGCTCTATGACCTTTTTGCCCCGTTTAATTACCTTATTTACTCCATGATTGGAACTATTCGTGGCTTCTTGAACCCGATGTTTCCGTTTCCGAAATTTATCTTCTTCTTTTTTCATTTATCTTTTTTTTTTTTGAAACGAAAATACCCGTGTCAACAGCTGGAACATGGTGGCCAATCCCGTCCACTCGAAAGGATTTCAACATTTTCGAATAGTAACCTCTAACAGTCAAAACAGTTGGGAGTTGATCTCTCCGATTAAACGGTGGTCGGGTTCATGGATGGTGTATCATCTTCATGTACTTGGACCAAACTGTCCCTGTGTACTTTAGGATATCATCTTTACGTGAGGTCAGCTGATGTGAAAGTGGCTCACGTTTTCATCTCGCCTCTTTCCGGTCACCTGTCATTCTTGTTCGCCCTGTAAATTGACTAAATCACCCATATTCCCTCCCCTTCCCATCTCAGTGAACGCACGTTTTTCGATAAAGGACAATTTTGTCAGATGCAGAAAATACTCATTGGCCATTCCGCTCTCTCACCCCACTTTAATCACCAGGAAGCTTCCCGCACACGAACCCTTTCTCCCTAATGACCAAGGTGCCGGTTTCAGTAGTCAAATTTTTGTGAGGATATTTTCGTCACAGAACAAATTCTTTTGTGGGCCCTTATTAGGAGGTGTGGGGTCAGCTTGGGAGGGTTCCTGGTGATAGTCAAGTTTTTATGAGGGTATTTTCGTCACAGAGCAAATTCTTTTGTGGGCCCTTATTAGGAGGTGTGGGGTCAGCTTGGGAGGGTTGCTGGTGATAGGGCTGCATTTAGTGGCAGACGCCTCTTTGATTAAGGTTGGATACGGAAGGAAAGGAATGGGCGGGTAAGGGTGCTTGTATATTAGATACTTTGCATCGGTTGCTTTGTTTTCGCTTCTCTTTAATCTTTAAGGCCTTTTATCTTTTCGGAGACGAGTACGCTTTTGCGCTAATAAAAGTGCGATAGTTGTTACATGAGGTCCCACGCATCTTGCGACGGGAGAGAGCGTGATCATGGCCCGTTGGATCGGAAATTTTTTTACTATTATTTTTTATTTTTATCCTTTCAAAACTTTGATTTGATGATGGAAACTTGCATCGAGTTGCAGCCAGAGGTAGTGCCGTCCATGGCAGAGAGGTCATGTGGGCGAGTCACGTGAGAGATAAACAAATGATGTTTCATATGCTACCACGTGGCCTATATGATATGGCGTGCAGGCACTGGTTTATTATGTCCAGTAGGCGGCTTTCAAAACGGAGGAGCGTTGATTGTCTACAGTAAATTAATCCAATCTAAATCCACCAGCTGTCGCGTGATAGAGGTGGCATGTTTCGTTTTGTATTAGCGCAGTAGTTGTGGAGGAGGCGATGGGATGGGAATTTCGGGGTTAAACATTAGCGGTGCATTCAGTCATTTTATTATCATGCACGTGTCACGTCAATCATGGTGGACAAAAAATGGTAGTAGTACATGGTAGAGATAATTTTGTCGTTTTGATGGGAAATTTCATCCAGCGTCCTTTTCTCTTGGGATGTTACTTTATCCACTGTTGTCAAGTGGAGATGCTTTTCTTTTGATCGGAATGTAGATGAACTGGGCTACATGTTTGGAACTATCTAAAACAATAAAAATCCTCCATCAATCAAAAAACACTGCGTTTTATTATATTAACTACTTGGTCAGAATGATTCTTTGCCCCTTTTCGTTGTATAAGCACTCCCATAGTCAAATATCTGCTTGAATTGTCTTTCCTTTTTTGATGATGAACTTTCTTTGTTGGAGATTATTGTGACTACATTTTCTATTATTTACGTACTCTGCTTCATGTTTGCTTGCAGGGTATAGCAACAAATGAGACCAATAGCGGCACTACCAAGAGGTCAAGGAGAAAAAAGGTAAAGTCTCGTGATTTTTATGCAAACGTGTCTGTGATTATGGTTTTTTTCTTTTTTTCTCTGGTCGATGAGCTCAAATTTAAGTGTGGTCCCATCTGGGCTTTCATGTCTTCGGAGGGTCTAGATCTAGAAGTAAATTAGAAGATAATCCTAAATTTCTTACCTTTATAAGATACTGTTCTATACTAATATATTCTTACTTTAACCCTAAAAACTTATTGACTTGTTCCAGACATTTGCTGAACTTAAAGAGGAGGAGAGTTTGCTTATGAAGGAAAGGATACATTTGAAAAAGGTAATTTGATCATGGCGTTGCTTTGGAATTTCAATATTTTGGTTGTACTTAATTTTCTTTACATTATTAATATTTTTTCTATTTAACAGGAGATAGAAACATTGCGTGCCACTTTTAAGGAACAGAGTGCCAGGAATGAGAACTTAAAGAGAATTAAGGTGATTTTCTTCTTGTTTTGTATTAGCCTGCTCACCTTTCCGCCGCAAGAATGAATCTTTCCATTTCTAATCTTTTTTAGGGCCCCTATTAACAAAACTTATTCTGTTCTTCAGGTCGGTTTTGGATTGCATTCTGCAAGGAACTCAAGTGAAACTTCAAAAGAACCAGAGAAAGCAATTCCAACTCTGGTCCAGAAGAGAGTAGCCTCATCTCTTGAACATATTCCTTCGACCTTACCAGCCTCTTCTATTGTTGATCTTCCACAAACAGAGCCTTGCGAGGCACACAAGGATCTTCCAGCCCGTAACAGCTTATGCTTGTTACCTGATCTAAATATGACGCCATCTGAGGATGATTCTGGCTCTGAGACTTTGTATGGGATGAGCTGAAGAAAAATGTTGATTTTGTTTCTTCTCACCACCAAACGTAACGTTCATGATATCGCCAGAGGGCCTATATGCGGACTGAGAGAAATGATCTGCAAATTATACTGGCCACATGTAAGTATTGCAATCTCAACCTCGGGCAAATGTCGCAGGTATATGACCCAACTTCAACTTCAACTTCTGCTCCAAAAGCAAATTTCAAATGCAGAGAAAGTTGATGAGTCATTAAGTCATGAAGAGGGTTCTGAGGGTAGTGTAGAAATTGTAGTCAGTTGACCGAATGTATTCTCATGTTGCAGGTTCTTAATTCTTCCGAAATTATTTGGGGTAAACCCTCATTACTTCTTGTTTCGGAGTTATGTAGAAATAACAGTATCATTCTTTGTAGGTAGACGGCTGTTGGACAACTCTGTTCAAGCTTCATGAAATTAAATTTACAATTTTGTTCCTCGCACTCTAGCTTGCTTTGTCATATTATTCTATTAGTTTGCCGAGAAGATAATTTGGAACTCGGATTTTTAACCTATTATTGTAGTTATAGATGATCCGAATCATCGGATACATACGTCAAATTTGAGGTTTGAAAATCTGATATTATCCCGTTAAATTATGTTAATAAATTTGATGGCAATATCTGTCGAAATTTGAGTCTGTGGGATCTTAAAGCAGATTGTGATGGGATTTTGATCTGCCTTAAACGTTTGAGTTAAAAGTGCGAATATACCGAAATATTCACGCACCCTACAAGAAAAGGAAGAGAATTTGTAATTTAGATAATGTATCTCTCTTTAATGTTGATGAAGTGATTCGGTTAGAGGTCAACCAGGTTCATATGCATATCATGCCGAGGAATGGCAGCACTTCTAGCCTTCTAGGCTTAAAACAATTTACCAAGAAAAATTATATTAATCACAGACAAAATTTAACCAAATTAGTACTAAAATTTATTTTACAAAATTGATATACAAATCACTTAGTCACGTGTCAAACATATGACAGATAAGCTATGTTGAATGTCTCAATTTCTCTTCCACGAGTTCAATACATCGGTACAGTACTAGCTCAACGGGGTTCAAAGTGCAAACTGTGTCAATCGCCAGTTGATCATAGTCATCCTTGTTCTGTGTCATTATGCCTGTAACTAAGGTTCGAAGAGGCAGAAGCCATTCATTGTAAGCCTTTTGTAAATTCTTCGTTGACAGCACCTCACTGTTGGTCCCTTCTGTTCTACGTCAAAAGATACCGACAGGAAATGGACACATTGTCAAAAATTTTATTATAGTCAATAGGAAAAAAGAATTGAAATTATAAGGTTATATATTTAACTTTCCCTTCATCTAGCATCAACAAGACTTGAGGGTTCAAAATCATTATGTACAATTTTACCTTTCGACTCCGATATCAATATGAATCGGTAAAGGTTGAGAGCAGACAGAACCTGTGAGCCATAACACCAAATATTCTCATATACACAGGAAATGTTTGATTAACAAAGGGACTAGTGATTAACAAAGAGACTAAGTGGTTACTGTCCAGTATTCACTGACAAATATTATTTTCTGTACAATCAAGAGATATTGCGGAAGTTTACAATCATTTATGAGTTGGAATGTATCAAATAAGCCAAATTTCAGAAATCAATTCTAGAACAAAATATTGACAGCAAAATCAACATTAACATAAAAAAATAACACAGCACTTCAAGAAGCAAATTAAGACAACAATCAACAAACGAAGAAAGAGCAAGCCATACCGCATCACCATGGTCTGGAAGCAGGGGAGGTCCTCCCTTTGGGGGCCTCAAAACCGAATCCACCAACTCAAGGACAACTGCAGGCCAAAGCAACGCTTTTTGACTTGCTTTATTTTCAGCAGGCAAGATTTCTACTTTTCCTAATGATTGTCTTTGTTTGTTTTCCTTGACAACCTCCTGTCTTACAAGATCTAGAAGAATTGCAACCTATACAAAGTTGTAAAAACCACTTCAGGTAGAGTGTGTTTTAACTCCATTTAGAATAAAAATCAACACTTGTACATAATATAAACCCAATCAAAAGAAGTCTACCATAGAGGGAGAATTGCTATTGATAATCAGAGCTTTTAGGAAATCACACTTCTCAGAAAATGGAATCTGAGCAAGAACCTGTTTTTCGTACAAGCAGGTGTAAGCAATACAATTACTATCAGAAACTGAAATGATGAAACATAAGAAGGTGATAACAAATTTAACTTTAAAGCTTTAGGATAAAATAGTCAAAAGAACTGGGAGGTAAACCACTTTCCAAATTCTGAGAATGCTCTTCAACCACCCGTATTCATTGATTTATTTTCTGTCCCTTCTGAATACTAAAAAATACTCACCCTCTTCAATGCTTCAAAGGCATCCTTTCTCAGTTCTGAACGGGGTGAAAATATGATTACTGCGATAACAGCCTGAGATGTAAACATTTTAACAATTAAAGGAGAAAAGGAATATAACATACAAGCACAAGATGAAAGAGACTACCTGTGAAGCAGCAAACACGCTAGGCAAATAAGAAGAGAAGTCGCTAAGATCACCATCGTAATTTTGGGAGATATTTCCATCAGTTATGAGAAGCAGGAATTGGATTGCATGTTCCTTGAATTTCCATGGCAGAATTCCAGAAGAGAATATGTGCTTTAACATGCCAATAGCTTGCCACCTTTTTGTTTGATTGCTTTTAAGTTCGCCCTTGACCGCAGTCAAATCCTCCCCAGCAGCTTGAGCAACCAGGTCAGAGATATGGCCCCAAATTACTGCATGATACAAGCAAAACAGAAAGGTAGCAACTCAAAGGTATTTATGCAATCAAGAATGAGGGAACTGACATATGGAAAGACTAATGCCAAGAATGAGATAAAATCAGTATATGCAAACACGAACCTGAAAGAGATGCACCTTGTTCAACATAGGATAAACAACTCATAAAGTCATCTTCATCCTCTGCGCATATGGTGATGAACAATTATACCAGTTAAAAAACAATATAAAAAGAACTAATATTTCTTCACACTTGGTATATGTATTAAGTTGCAAAGGAGGTATAAAACAATGGAACATTTGAGAATTTACCTCCAACAACCATGTTTGTCATAGCGTCAACATCATGCCCAGTTATTAAACCAAGATATGATACATGACAGTATGAGAAGAAGTGTGACAACTGTGATAACAAAGGGACACATTTTGAGATTTCACATTCCATGCCAATTGAAACAAGCACCTGCATATAATAAGTGTATCTTAAGATACTTGGACATTAAACTAAATTCTTAAATGATAGAATCAGAAAAAGGCTGAACCCACAAATCAAATAGTAAAGGTGCTTATGAATGCAATTCAAAATAACAGCTATCTATGGTATAGGCAAAAAAACTGGGTTCCAACAGTGGGAGGGTGCAAACCATGATTTCCAAAACATATAGACCAAGGAGAGCACGAAGTTTTTCATTTGCTTTGCCATCCTGTCACACCACAGCAAAGAAAGCATATCGATAACAATAGAAATTGCCTAGCAAAACAGGAAAAACCATTTCAAACTTCAAATACCAGTTCGATGCAAATTGCATGGATAGAGTCAGCAATTTCTATAGCTCTGTCAAACAAAACTTGGTGTTCTGTATTCCGATCTTCTGAGTCTGAAGACAAGGTCTTTAAAACCTTAAGGATGATAGGAACTGCGACTTTTACTTGCTCAAAGTGGCGCCTCTGAGTGGAAAGTAATACTGAAATCAGAAAAGAGCATTTAACAAGTTTCTTATTGCTTGACAATAGCTTTCACATCTTTTACAAAAGAGCCAGAATTTAAGCTTTCAGTCCAATCCATGTTACACAGAAACAGAGCAAACAAGAAAAACTAGAGTGTAAACTTTTATTTGGTTACAATTTGAGTAGAAGTAAAGCTCTCCCACATTTATTCATCTTTTATCCATGAAGAGGATAGATATTTTATCATGACCTGCATTTTCAGTTTATGAGTTTAAATGACTTTAAAGCATAATCCTAAGAAAAACTAACACTCGTGCAGGATAATACAAGGTCTGCATCTACAGACTTTTGGCAGAAGAATTGAAATAATACATAACTCGTAAACCGCATTCTCTAGAGCTACTGTATTTGTGGATGAAATAACATGCCATTAAAAGGACAATCAACTGGAATCAGCAGTTTAACAGATGATGTAAACATTAAGTAATACCTTATTATTCCAATAAAAACATTTAAGGGAACACATTCCATGATTTTATGAATTATTACCTTTCGAGAGACCACTTAGAAGAGGAAGAAAATAGCCAGATTCATTGATTGTCTTAATCATAGAATCCAATGCCTAATACATCAACAATACAAGTTAGCAAGGAACTAGAACTATAAATAGAAAGACCAAATATAGATATCAAAAAGGATGATAGTAATCAATGTAAAAACTAGAGATACAAGTTGCTTCCTGATAACAAAAGCTATAAACGTGTAGGGCTTCTGCAATTAAGACTCCTTAAAATATCTATATATTTTTTTCTTGTGGCACAATATCAAAAAGAGTGATTAATAACAATTAATTTAAGCATTAGCTACTAAATTTGTGCATGCTTTCAATCACCAGAAAATGAAAATGAAAATGCGATGTACCATAGATAGAAAATCATGATCTTAATTCAATCATCACATGCAACCAATAAAATCTCATTTCCAATAAGTTCTTAGGTCCATATCAACCAAAAACAACAAAATTGATTTATGGTTTATAAAGGATAATTGGAACTTATGGATTGCAGGTCCATATGCTTGTTATGTTTCCTATTAATAAGAATAATTATGAGGTTAAAAGATAAGAAACTAAAGCATCAGTGAAGAAGGTTTAACACAAAGAAGGCAGACTATCAGGAGACTATTGTCTTTTAGTAAAAAGGGATTCAACAAGAGGCATCTGAACATCAGATTAAATCCAATTTGATCGCATAGACAATAGTTTTTTGATGACAGATTTTCACGTTCATTTTCCCGTTTCTCTCTCTTTTTTTTTTTTTCTCCCTTTCCATTTGATCCTATAGTTCTTAGTTTGTTAAGATTCTCACGTACCTAGTTCCCATCTTTCTCTTAAAAAATCACGTAAAGTCAAAAGTCAAGAGAGAGAATAGAACAAAAATCCATTAATCACAGTACTACATAGCTACATTCAACCAAAAACAGAAGGCATACCTCACAAAGAATTGAAAGCATGTCCCGTGGGCTACATGTTGCTACAAACCGATCAATAACACTATTAGCAACATCCAAACAGCTACTGGACACGGCAGCAAATTTTGCAACTGCTTTCGGCAACTCAAATGACAGTGCGTCAATAACTGCCTGTAATATCAACAAGTCAAAACTTCTATAGCAAGTACAAAGATTATCCATTCCAACCCAACATTTGAAAAATAACAATGTAAACCTGATCCAATGAAGGAGAAGACAAAAAATTATTGATCTCTGAGAGGATCTCCACTGCCTGATTCTCATCACTAGGCTCAGATTCAATAGCATCTGAAATCGAATCAAGGAACTTGACAAGTTCTGAGACCAAGCTCTCAGATTGACCTATATTTCCACATTCAATTTCCTACAATAAATGTAAACGAAATCAATTAAATCAAAACTCTGCAATAATCTACTTCGACAGTGATAGTTGAAAACATCAAATTTCATGATCAATTTACAATTTTCAGCGGTTTGATCTTGATTTTATCGGTTTTAATGCACTTTCGCGGCAAACAAACACAACTCGAGCAGCTAGAAAATAAGACTATAAAAAAGGGTGAAGAAGTAAAGGCTTACTCTGGATATTGAAGTTAAAAGTTCTCGAAGACGAAGGTGAGGAGGCTGATCGGAGGAGGGATGGCGACCGTCGATTTCTGCCAACATGGTGGCGCTGGCGCCGCGACCGCAATTTCAAATTTTCGCGATTCCTCTACTTTGTTAGCGTGCTTTGCCATGCCAGTAAGTGTGATGTAACTTAGACACTGTTTGGTAATTAAGTTAAGCCTATCCACATGCAAGTGTTATCTTGCAGTAGCGGGTTCACGCAGGAGCAAGCGAGCAAACATTTATTTCAATAATCGTTATTGTTATTATTATTATTATTGGCAGACTTTATAATTAGAGTTTATAGATATTAGACTTATAAATTTTAATTATTGAGATTAAAAATTAATAAATTATATTTAATATTATCAATTTATCGATCATTTTAATTTTTAAATTTTATAAATAAATAATTAAAAATTTATATTAAAAAAATACATCAAAAGATTTATTTTAATTATTATTTTTAGATTATATGATGTCTAATTATGATTAAGTTAACATAAATGTAACGTAAGTTTAGACGATATTTACTCTATTCTAGAGAAAATTGTAAAGCTTAATCGAATTGAATTGATAGGATTATTATAATAATTTAATGGACTTGTTGATGTGTGTTATTGGATAATTTATTACAAAATAAATTCGATAAATTGTTGAACATTTATTTAATTTTCATTAATACTTAATAGATATTAAATAAATTATTTAACTATGGATGAAAAATTCCCTCCATAACTATTTAGATAAACTTGGCTAATATATACAAAATGAATTATTTTAAATCTATAATTAATTTAAATAATTTATTTTGTGTAAAAAATATTAAATAAGTGAATATTATTTTATTTATTTTTATTTAATATAATTTTTATCTTAATGAGATTGTGTAACTGGATTATCTACCAACGAGAATGAGAATTAGGATTTGATTAAATATATGATTTTTTATTTATTACAAAAATTATTGTTAATTTACATAAAACTAATTATTGAGTGGACCAATAAGGTTCTGTTCTTTCTTGTTTCCTAAAAACTGTTTTTTATTTTCGAAGTACAAAATTCTTAAAAAATGTGTTTTTTTCTGTTTTTGTAATATGTTTTCACAAAATATTATTTTTAACATTTTCGGAGTTCAAATTTATCCCTCCCTAATTCTTCTCTCCCTGTTTTCATCTTGTATTTTCTTATTCTCTCTCCATTTTATATCAATAATTCATTTTCAAACACATATCTTGTTTTTGTTTTCAAAATTTCAGCTAAAGGATTCATTTCTAAACACATATTCTTAAAACTATTTTTAAATTTATATTTTACAAATTTATTTTCAAACGTATATCCTTTATTAAAAATATATTATCTAAATCATAGAAATTCTTTTTTCAGATCATTTTGAAAATAAAAACTTATTAAACATAGAAGAACAAGAACTAGCAATGAAAAGCTAGGACGAAGTGAAGTCTGTGCCTACGCTATGCCAGTTGAAGGAAATCCTTGTCGCCCATCAGAATATAATAAATCTAATACCAAACAGATGATTTTCCATCTCCTACCTCAACGCCACCGAACTACACAGCAGATCTGTTGCTCATTCCATCTCATTCTTACACTTCACTATCTGCTCTTCTCCCAGCCTCTTTGATTGGAATGTCTTTAATCTGATACACTCATCCGCATAGTAACTTTCCTGCACTTTTCATCCCCACCGCTTGATACGAGAAAAATGGAGCCAGACGTGAGCATCGAGACATCATCCATGATCCGGATCGCGGTCCTACCAGTCGGCACGGTCCCGCCGACATTGTTGCGGGACTATCATTCGATGCTGCTCCGGCATCACACGATCTCGCTCTCAGCCATTAGTTCCTTCTACACAGAGCACCAGAAATCGCCGTTCGCGCAGCAGCCCTGGGACTCTGGAATCCTTCGGTTCAGGTTTGTCCTTGGCGGGGCCCCACCCAGCCCCTGGGAAGATTTCCAGTCCAATCGCAAGATCCTCGCCGTTATAGGCATCTGCCACTGCCCTTCCTCGCCCGATCTTGATTCTGTCGTCGAGCAGTTTAATTCCATGTGTAAGGGTTATAGCTCGGCTCTTGTTAAGCGCTGCTTCGCGTTTTCTCCTTGTGACTCTCACGTGAGTGATCATATCATATCATAACTTTCTCTTTTTACTGTCTTCTCATTGGATTGGTTGACAAATGACAAGGGCCCCTTAAAAGTTAATATGAAGATTGAAAATTTGAGCTTCTTAGCATTTGCAATGGCTTATATGATTGCTTTTGTTTACTGCTGCAGCTGGAGGATGGTGGAAGGAAAGGAGAGAATTTGATTATGTTTCCTCCTGCTGACCGTCAAACACTGGAGTTCCACTTGCAAACGATGATGCAGGACATTGCGGCGTCTTTATTGATGGAATTCGAAAAGTGGGTTCTTCAGGCTGAATCTGCTGGGACTATATTGAAGACACCTTTGGATTCTCAAGCCAGTCTCAGTTCAGAGGAGGTTTATGTTTAGGTGTCCTAAGAATTAAAATTCAGTATTTTTCTATTGAAGCATCAATTTAAAGCAAAGTGTTGTTTTATGTTGATCTTTGCAACTTAATCAGTTTAATTTTTGTAAAATATTGCAGGTGATAAAGGCCAAAAAACGAAGACTTGCCCGAGCACAGAAAACGATAGGCGATTATTGCTTGTTGGCAGGATCACCAGTTGATGCCAATGCCCATTATTCCACTGCATTGGAACTAGCCAGGTTGACTGCCGATTACTTTTGGTATGCTGGGGCATTAGAGGGAAGCGTTTGTGCCTTACTGGTGCGCATACCTCTCGAACTAAGAATATCTAATGTTTCTAATATGCTGGATGCTTGACTTTTTGACATAATTCCAAGCATTCCTATCACTTGGTTATGACACCTGTTGGGGCATAACTAGAAGTTCAGCTACCTATGCATGATAGATGGGAAAAAACGAGTGAATAGATAACGCCTGTGTATTACTGAAGTTACTGTGAAGTCATTGGTTTCTTTTGTGTATCAATATATCCATGATTTGCTTTTATCTGTACTTTGAATGGCATTGAATTTTACTTGATGCTTAATGAGAAATATTCACCAATATGGCAGTCATCATTCTCTTGATAAGTGGTAGTGCAATAACATGACTGTGCATCTTTGTGTTTGTTCATAGAAGTAATCACTGTTCAGAATGTAATAAAGATATTACTAAAAAATTGCCGATCGGTCTACAATTTTACTTGAATTTCTATTTGCGGACTTTTGATGATTTTGCACGTCTGTTTCTATATTTGGCTTACTGTGCTTATATGAATTTTTTAATTGCTTATTTTTCATGCCGTTAGGTGGACCGAATGGGCCAAAAGGATCCAGTTCTAGAGGAAGAGGTTAAATATCGGTACAATAATGTAATCTTGCATTACAGAAAATCATTTATACAAGACAATGCTCAGAGGTAATTGATGCGTTTTCTTATGTTTGCTGGTCTGAAAATATTGTAAAGGTGTATGGATCTTAAATGGCCTGTGATCCATTCTCCAGAGTCATTTTCCAGCCTGATTTGATTCTTGATTAAATTGTTGAGTTGACAGTTATAAATAAATTGACAAAACCAGCCAGCTACTGACATACTATTGTCATTTTTGTTGATTTTTTATTGCTAAAGCTTCAAAGCAATCATTTTTTTTTTATTTCTATTTTACAAGTTTTTGTCTACATTTACATTTTAATATGTTTGTCAGGTTAGGAAAGTAACCGGGCTTTCATTTGGTGCATACTGTATAAGTATTTAATCATATTTTTCTTTACTGCTCTTAAGTGTAATTCTTTTTGGGATCTATTTTCTTCTTATTTGGGGCCTCTTGATGCTAAATAGCTCAACTGTTTTGCCATGCAGAGTCTCTCCACTAAGCTTTGAACTTGAGGCTACTTTAAAATTGGCAAGATTTCTTTGCAGGTATTATCATGATCTTTTTCCACCCCTGCTAGCATGTTTTTACCAGGTTAAATGTTATGATCTAAATTGAGTTATTGTATAAGGCCTGGAGTAATTCCAATATTGAAATTGGAGACGCCTATCACAAAGTCAAAGTTCTATGCAATAAGTTTGATGTACGCATAGCTAGATTGAAACAATGTTGATTTTCTAGTTCTATCTAATGAATTCATGTCACCCCAAGGATGTGGCCTTGATTGGGTTTTCTTGCAAGTCATAGTAGAGTGGGATTGGTATGGGGAAGCTGAAAAAGTTCATCTAGACTTCCTTTGGAGAATATATATATATATATATATTTACACGCGCGCGCGCGCACACGCACACACACACACATATATATATATATATATGTATATATATACATATATATGTATATATATACATATATATGTATATATATATACACATACATACATATATATGTATTTATGTATGCGTGTGTTTGGGAAAGGATCAGCAGTCTCCTAAAATTACACTCTTTTTTATACCATATATTAACTATTGGATGAATAAAAATTGATGGTTTAGATATGATGACATGTCAACCATATTAAGAATCTTTTATTTCCTTTTTCAGAATTTTTTTTCTCTTTCCTATGTCATTATTTTTTTTTTCTCTTTCCCCTCTCATCATTACTCAACTTGTCTCTTCTCTCTTCTGAACAACAATAAACGTAATTTGAATAAAAAGAAAATACCTCTCTATTACTCAACTTGTCTCACCTCTCTCTCTCCCTTCTTCTCTAAATTCCAATTTCAGTAAAAATTAAAAAAAAAATGCCTCCCTCATCATTGCTCCATTCATTTCTCTTCTCTCCTCTCTCATCATAATTTCTTATCTGTTAAAATTATAAAAACAATGGACTTGGCTGGGCTAGAGTACAGTATCTGTGTGGCTAAGCAGTTTTTTTTACGACTTTTTTTTGGTTTCATTTACATCTTTTTTTTCAACCTAAAAAAAAATGGTTGGATCGGTGTAGCTGTTGTACCATAGCATGACCAAAAAACAATAAATCCCACGTCACTTGATCAAAACTGCTCTCTTCACAATTCTTAATCTCATAATAAATAAAAATGGCAGTGATTTTTATTATTATTATTATTTGTTATGAGATTAATAATTGTGAAGAGAGCAATTTTGATCAAGTGAGGTGGGATTTAGAGAAGAAGGGAGGGAGAGAGAGAGAGAGAGAGAGAGAGAGAGAGAGGGTAGATATTAACTTAAAAAATAAAATGAGAAGTTGGTTAACTTGAACAGACTTTTTTTTTTTTCAATTTACTGTGAAGAGAGAGGAGAGAGAAGTATTTTTTTTTAAAATTGAATTTACGTTTATTGTTGTTGAGGAGAGAGGAGTTGAGTAATAATGAGAGAGGAAAGAGAAAAAAAAAATTGATAATGATATAGGAAAGATAAAAGAAATTTTGAAAGAGAAAGCAAAAAGATTCTTAATAAATATATTGTGGTTGACATGTCATCATATCTGAACCATGGATTTTCATTCATCCAATGGTTAATATATGGCGTTAAAAAGGGTTTATATATATTGGAGATGAGAAAAAAATGATAAGTAGTTTTCTAAAGAGCTTCTAGTTGGGTCTTGAGGTGAGCTAGTAGTGTGGATTTTATCAATATATTCCGATCTTTAGATGTTAACTTATAAATGGTTAGCCTTCTGAGTAGTTTGACATGGGGTGTCCTGATTAAGCAATTTTCTAATTGTGTTTGGGGGTTTACAGGAGAGAGCTGGCAAAGGATGTTGTGGAGTTGTTAACCAGTGCTGCAGATGGTGCCAAATCTTTGATAGATGCTAGTGATAGACTAATATTATATGTTGAAATAGCTCGTTTATACGGAACTCTTGGTTATCAACGAAAAGCTGCCTTTTTCTCAAGGCAGGTAGCTCAGTTGTATTTGCAACAAGAACATAGATCAGCTGCTATTTGTGCCTTGCAAGTTCTTGCGATGACCACCAAAGCATATCGTGTTCAGAGTCGAGCATCCATCTCCAAACATTCTCTTTCTAATGTAAGTGTGAAACCGTGAGTAAAACATTGAATAGAAATAAGGAGAGGCATGAAATTGTGAATAGATATGGAAATTGATAGTCAATTTGTTTAGTTTGCAATTGAAAGACTATGGTACTGGCATGCTTTATTTGATGTAAGCATCTGTTAAATTTTTGGCAATTTTCGTGGGATGGAATTTTTACATTGGAAATGCTGAATTTGGTTCAAAAGTATGATTAAAAGTTTTTCTATTTTATATATATTATTTGTAGTGTAAGTATCTTGTCCTCAACAAAATTAACTTACCACTACCTTCTGTTTCTTGGCTTAAGGAAATTGGATCAAGTCATGCTGATGGGGGGAAAATGCATCATCAATCTGTAGTTTCACTATTTGAGTCTCAATGGAGCACTTTGCAGATGGTTGTGTTAAGGGAGATACTGCTATCTGCTGTTCGTGCTGGAGATCCTCTTGCTGCTTGGAGTGCAGCAGCTAGGCTTCTGAGATCTTATTATCCTCTGATTACACCTGCTGGGCAAAACGGCCTTGCAAGTGCACTTACAAATTCAGCAGAGAGGTTGCCTTCAGGAAGTCGCTGTGCTGATCCTGCATTACCTTTTGTAAGGTATATAACAGTAAACTAATGTCCTCTTCTCTTTTAATTGGGAGAATTTCGATTGTGATAATCATTAATGACATTAAATACTCCCAGGCATTACCAATTTCACTTTTTGCATTAAGTTTGGAAAAATTAGCTGTATTCTTTTCTGAGTTCGGAAAATTTAATTCCCTAGTCTCTAAGCATCATAATCACTTATGGTTTAGGCAAATAAATTGTTTTCCCTTCTATGCTTTGTACGGGATAATGTCTGGGTTCTCTTTACCTTTATAATTTAATTTAGAGAAGGCGGTATTAATTAAATACTTTTCCAGGTTGTACTCTTTTCCTCTCCATCCCTCACAGATGGACGTTGTAAAACGCAATCCAGGTAGAGAGGACTGGTGGGCAGGAACTGCTCCTTCAGGGCCTTTTATCTATACACCGTTCAGCAAGGGAGAGCCAAGTGACAGTAGTAAGCAAGAGCTGATTTGGATCGTTGGAGAACCTGTCCAGGTCTTGGTAGAGTTGGCAAATCCATGTGGATTCAATTTAAGGGTTGATAGTATATATCTCTCAGTGCATTCAGGAAATTTTGACGCTTTTCCAATTAGTATAGATCTCCCTCCTAATTCATCTAAAGTGATCACTTTATCGGGAATACCAACTTCTGTTGGGCTTGTGAAAATTCTGGGATGCACAGTTCACTGTTTTGGTGTGATAACTGAACACCTTTTTAGGGACGTAGATAATCTGCTTCTGGGTGCGGCACAAGGACTTGTTCTTTCCGACCCTTTCAAAAGCTGTGGATCTGCAAAGTTGAAAAATGTATCTATTCCAAATGTTTCAGTGGTACCGCCACTGCCACTGCTAGTATCACGTGTTGTTGGTGGTGATGGTGCTATTATCTTGTACGAGGGTGAAATTCGTGATATATGGATAAGTCTGTCTAATGCAGGTACAGTTCCAGTTGAGCAAGCACATATTTCACTGTCAGGAAAAAACCAAGATTCTGTTATATCAATTGCATATGAGACCTTAAAATCTGCTCTACCATTGAAGCCTGGGGCTGAAGTGACTATACCTGTGACCTTGAAAGCCTGGCAGCTTGGCTTGGTGGACCCTGAAACTGCTGCTGGCAAGAGCGCAGCTGGAAGCTTGGGGAGGCATTTAAAGGATGGAAGTAGCCCCTCATTATTAATTCATTATGCAGGTATTTTTATGAACTGTATTTACTATATTTCGTGGTCTCTCTCTGTGTCTAGTGCTCACTCCTTCCATTTTGTTTCTCAGGACCAGGGCCACTTACAAATTCTGGAGATCAAACTGTTATTCCCCCTGGTAGACGCTTGGTTCTTCCTCTGCAAATCTGTGTTTTGCAAGGTTTATCTTTTGTAAAAGCTCGTTTGCTTTCAATGGAGATTCCCGCACATGTTGGTGAAAACCTTCCTACACCTGTCTATGTGGATACTACCTCTATTAAAGGAAATGTTGGATCTGAAAATAAGATGGACAAACTGATGAAGATTGATCCTTTCAGAGGAAGTTGGGGGCTACGTTTTCTTGAACTTGAGTTGTCCAATCCAACTGATGTTGTGTTTGAAACTAGTGTTTCTGTCCAGCTAGAAACTTCTAGCAATGAGGATGACCTTTCCATCAGTCAAGATGCTACCGAATGTGATTATCCTACAACAAGAATTGATAGGGATTACTCTGCAAGGGTATTAATCCCTCTGGAGCATTTTAAGTTACCTGTTCTTGATGGTTCCTTTTTCATAAAGGATTTGCAATCTGATGAGACGAACAATGGCAGAAATTCCAACTTCTCAGAAAAGAATAGTAAGGCCGAGCTAAATGCTTCCATTAACAACCTAATTTCAAGAATAAAGGTCAGGTGGCAGTCTGGACGCAACAGCTCTGGAGAATTAAATATCAAGGATGCTATACAGGCAGCTCTTCAGACATCTGTTATGGATGTACTGCTGCCAGATCCTTTGACATATGGCTTCAGGCTTGTTAGGAAGGACTCTGAAAAAGCTACAAAACTTGATTTACCTAAAGATTCTGTGCTTGCACATGAGATGACTCCTATGGAAGTCCTGCTTCGAAATAACGCGAAGGAAATGATCAAGATGAGTCTTAGTATTACATGCAGAGATGTAGCTGGCGAGAATTGTGTTGAGGGCACCAAGCCAACTGTACTATGGTCTGGTAAGGTCCTCATTTGTGATATCATTCATTAAGAGTGTTTATAGTATATCTGATAGTTTCAATTTTTGGAAAAAGAAATCAGTTATAATATTTGTTTTTGCATAGATAATTATCCAAAATGCATCCTTTTCTAGTTAGCATGATGAAAGCTTTTGTTGCGAATTCATAGGTGTGCTAAATGAAATTACTATGGAGGTTCTCCCGCTTCAAGAATCCAAGCATTGCTTCTCTTTGTACTTCCTTGTCCCAGGGGAGTACACTCTGGTGGCTGCTGCTGTAATTGATGATGCTAACAGCATCCTTCGAGCTCGAGCAAAGACCAATTCACCTGATGAACCAATTTTCTGCCGTGGGCCTCCATTTCACATACGTGTTTCTGGCACTGCATGACAGTTTATGTATTAAATGCTCGGTTGGCTGGATCAGTTGGTGACTGATTATGTTTGATTAAGTGGAATGTTAAGCAGACAGAAACGCCAGTTTTTTTGGTGGCGGCATCGGTTACACTTACACATTGGCATCCTTGTTTAATTCCCCGGCCCCCAGATTGTTGCTTTTCAAAGTACATAATGAAATGGGGTCTGTAAATGCATCTCGAAGCAATTGTTGTGAAATATTTACTTCTTCCAGAATGTTCACGATTCTTTCTGTGAGATTTTCGTGTTGTGTTTATTTGTAAAATCGTATGCTCTTTTCACTGTTTACTGATTCTTCTGAATTTGAATCATCATAGCTGCAAGCTTATTGTCTACGACTTTGTTCGAGTTCAATATTAATGTACGGGACTTTAAAATTGTCATGCATCATATGAACTCCTTCTAGCCATTGTGCCGTATTTGCTGTGTTGAGGACAAATTTTGGAACTAAAAAGTAAATCAATCGGTAAGTGGACCTAAGGCATCGCTTGCTTGTACTGTCGCCTGCTTGACTCCATTTCCCATTTCAGTTTAGAAATGAGATTTTAGCCCTAGGGTCGAAAGAGCAACCATTAATCATTCATCTTATACAACGAAATAGCTAATCTATTGTGAGCCGGGCAAGAATCGGGTGACTCTGGGCTCTGTTACATTAGCTCTTCTGCTTGCCTTGGAAATGCTACAAAAAGGAAGAAGAAAAAAAGAAACTGCAATTGAAACAACACGTAGTTTGGACAACTAGGCAAGACCACACGAAATCTATAACTAGAGGTCTCTACTGTAATCAAGTCAGACTCGCAACACTAACACTCTTGAATGGTCGATCCCTTTAACCTTCTGAACCTCATTAAGATTTAGCATGCTTGCACGCCTTATCTGAGAAAGCATAGCATTATTTATCATAAGACTTTAATGGTTGTTTGGCATGGGCGTTTAGTTTCATGGAAAGGGAGTTCACATTCTTGGGAAAGTAGAATATATAAATCTAATCCCTAGAAAAGAAATATTACTGTGTTTGGTATGGACGTTTAGTTTCATGGAAATGGAGTTCACATTCTTGGGAAAGTAGAATATAGAAATCTAATCCCTAGAAAAGAAATAAAATTATTACTGTGTTTGATTGTCCATAGAAATCTTGTCTTTGATTCCTATGGAGATCAAATTATTGTGTTTGGTTGTACAGCAAAATGTGATAATTTTGTTCAATAGGTGAATAATACTATAAAATAAAATTTTTTTCTACTATGTCAAAAATACTTATGTTATTTTTCATATTCTAGTATACAATAAAAAATATTAAAAATATGTGAAATTAATAATTCTGAAGATTTTTAAATATATATATATATATATATATATATATAACATATCGCATGGTAAACCTAAATATATATTATAGTGTATATAATAATAAATGTATTATCCTAGTTAATATATATAAATTTATTAACCAAAAAAGAAATTTATTTATATTTATAGTTATATTTATATATATAATTTAAATATAAAAATAAAAATAATTTAATTTAATTTACATATAAATTTAGTTTTTTATATATTATATTATATTATTTATATTTAAATTTAAATTTATTTAGAAATAAATATATAATATTTATATAAATATATCTATCTTAAATATTTATATTGTATTATTTTATTATTTATATAATATAATTTAAATTTAATTTACATATACATTATTTTTTATATATTATATTTTCCTATATTATATTTAATTTTTAAATTTAAATTTATATATAAATGAAAATATTTATTTACATATTTATTAATTTATATATTATATATATTATTTATAAATATATTTATCTTAATTAATTAATATTATATTATTTAATAATTTAATAAATTATATTTTTATTTATTATATGTATATAAGCATAGATCTATATATAATTTAGTAGAATTTCTTAAATTTATTATAAATATATATTAAATAAATAAATTTATATAAGTATGAGTTTAGATTTTTTTGAAATATGAAATTCAAGTATTGAAAGGGTTTCACATTATCCCTATAATGTATTTTGAAAACCACGAAAAAGCTGAATTCCAAGATTTAAAAAGCTATATATACCAATCAAATAAGAGTTAGGCTTCCCATATTCAAAAACCCCCCGTACCAAATGACCCATGAAGGATTTCTCAAACGGGAGATTTTGATGCATAACTCTTAAAGTTATTATTCCTATTAGTTTAAGGAGTCTTCGTTCGTTGACGTGCTTGCAGAATCACGCTTTTTGTTCTGCAACAAGGCCTTGCCAAAACTTGAATGTGCTATCGACAGCAGTGGGAGCACTATGTCGTCCAATATTGTTTTTCGAATTCGTTTTCAGAAAATTCATTTTGAAAAATCAGAAGTAGGAAATTGAATTTTATTTGTATATATATTAAAAGAAATGCTGAATATGGCTGCTATTTGAATGAAAATGATGAGAGAATTTATCCAATAAGGTGTTTTAAATGATAAAAAAATACATATTCCACATTATATCATATATTATTGATACTCTTAAAATTAAAAAAATAGGTACCTTTCGTATTTGAGAAAGAGCATAACAGTGAAGCCAATTAAAAAGTGTTCTCTCGATCACGTCCTTATAAATGATTTTACTGTTCTTAAAAAAAAATCTACAAACAATTAATAAATGCACTTTTACATGGTCATGTTTAGCTCTCTTTTAAATCCAAGCAAACCTAAGCATGTAAATTAATAATTGGTGGTTTGCGTAGATATCATTCATTATTATATCTATTCATCTTTTATAAATTCTGAGACGAATTGTGAAAGTAAGAGACAGACGTGAACTTCTCCTGGCATATGTTTCGACAACCGCTTCGAGATGTCAGGTTTGAAACCTTTGCAGAAATTAAATTAAAAATTTCTGATGTTTTTACATCAAACACGTTTATAATCTTGTTCAGTGTACCTTGGACAGTTCGTACGAGTCCATCAATATCAATGGCAGCTAGTAAATTTGATTTGGATGTTTGGTCGTTATCATTTTTTAACGTGAAAGAAAGCATTAAGAAATGTCATACATACATATACAGTTACAATCTCAGAAAAAGAAACCGAACATGATTTGGATGCGTATTATTTATTAAAGTTTACCCTATGCCTGGTTCTGGATTCTCCGTTTTGTACTGGATAATATTAAATTAATTTATAGGTAACTTATCAGTTATAGGGAAAGGCTTCCGTGCAATTGATGCACTACGTGACTGAGTTGATGTGATACATGAAGCTGAAAACGGATAAAGGCTGCAAATTCTACTGTTTGTCCCTTTTTTTCAGTTTCGTATTAGATAGATACACCACATCAGTCCAACCACGTGGTACATCCGCTGTAAAAAAGATTTTGTTGAAGGGTTAATTGTTTTCTCCTCCTTATGATCAAGGACCATATGTAATTTTGGTGAAATTAATTAATGAAAAGAAAACAACGCATGCATAGACATCTACAAATGAAAAATTGGACATATCTTCCATCATCTTTCATTGTTTAAAACATGCTTTCTATCCTTTCACAATCAATATAGTTTTGCTTGCAACATCGTGGGTGGGCAACAATGATGCTACTCCAAAATGTCCCAAGTTAATGATCCAAACGCCAATATGTTATCACTCTGCCGGGGACATTAGTCAAATTTATTGTCAATTTATTTGGCATAGCTTCAAAACCCTCTCTTGCCTCTTTCATTGTTTAAAACATGCTTCTCTGCTTCTTTCCTTTTGCAATCATATACATTTTTGTCTTGATTTTAACCTGGAAATATCCAAAGTGATGATTCAAACAGCAGAAGACGGATTCATCATTTCTTAATTTGCATAACCCGAAACCAGTGCCTATACACATATAAAATTTCTTTCACCAATTTGATGCCAATATCCATTCACACTCTCCCTCTTAACAAATATAAGTGTAATAGTATCTTTCAAAACAATACTGCAGCAAATATGAAAGATATTTATATTAATTAACAGTACTTCTAATATTCAGAAATTTTATGTCAAAGTGAATTTGAAATTAAGGAGACATATAGACATCTATACGTGTGTATATATATACCCCATCAGATTTATCTAAAAAGAAATCTTGATCTCCATGAGTGTAGCTTCAACATCATTGAACAGGAAACTTGCTATATATCATCTTCTACAGTGTTTGTCTGTACGATTCTAAGTTTTCCCAATGAAGGACAGGGGATCATGTCATCACATAAATCAAATAATGACATAACATAATCATCGACATATCATAAATACACCATGGTCATGCTCATTACTAATGTTGTTCGATGCCTTTTTCTCCCTCATACATCATATCATCCACATCAGCTCTTGAAGCATGGCCTAGGGTGCTTGCTGTGTGCATATTTTCGCGGGTGGGTGTTCACGCAACAGCAATAGCTGCGATTGCCAACTGCTCATGTTCGTGCATCCAAATCCTACAGTATTGAGTAATACAATACATACAACTTAATTATAAAATCATGTTTATATGAACAACATGACATAATATCAATGGATGATAAGAATATACGATAATTGAAGGGAATTAAAATAACCTTATAATACCCAACAATGGTATGAAATATCTGATTATTTATACGAGAGTCATTATATAATTTGGTTGTTTATATGTCTAATGTTAATGTTACTATATAAAGGGTCATTGTCCCACAAAGTCAGGAGCCATAATTAATTTAGTGGAAAACGGAAATGGCACCTTTAGTAGAAAGTTAACCTCTTTGCTCGCAACTCACAAGCCTGAAAATGACTGAAAAAATTTAAAAAATGAGAACAAGGAGAAAATGTGTAGCTGTGGTGTGCAGTGCAATCCTTGTCTGCAACATTAATATCCCTTAATTATTAACATAATGGATTTTCTTTTTTAAGGGTTGAAATAGCAAGTGGCAGGTGGCCAGTGGCGAAGTGGCAAAGTGGTCCATCACAAAGAGTATGGTTAGAAGTGGCTTTGTGGTCCTTGAAGATGAAAGAAAGCCTAGTTTTAGGGTTGGCACAAACCGACATCGAGATATATCAGAAGAGAAAGTAAGTTTAATGTGAAATTGCACTATGAGTAGAGTGCCACATGCACATGGACATGGGATAAAGTGGTATGCTCATGCTGTCATGCATCCAAGTTTCAAAGAACTTAGAGAGTCTCAAAAAAAAAAAAGAAACCTAAAATTTTAAGGGAGATTTGAAAAATGATAACATACATTTTTTAAAAAAAATTAGATGTAATGATCACTACTCGACCGTTGGTTGTTAGACAAGTATTTTGATAATCAGATACAATTGTTTAGCTGTCGAATAATAGTCATTATATCTATTTTTTTTTTGAAAACGTTATTGTTTTTCAAAAGCTATTATCATTTTGATTCTTTTTGTAATTAATCAATCGAGAGTATATTGATCATTCTCATCTCATGCATAAAGGGTTTCCAACTAATCGAGTGATAGATTGACATAGTATTATTCGTTTTGATGTTGCATATCTGATCAAAAACGCATCTGTGAGCTGCAAATAATTAATAAAAACAGCTGAATATACATATCCCTGTAGCTTTAATCACAACATATGAAGCATTTTATGGAGCCACTTTTAACCAAATTCCCTCCATGATTGTCCCAAATTTATACCATTTTCGTTATTTTCCCTTTATTTGGCACGATCATTTGAACCCATATTGACAAGTGCGCCTTTGAAAAGCTAGCATGCATCGAACCAGTACAAAATAAAGGTCTTTAATGAGATACCTAAACGTTTCATCATTATTGGATAAGGAGAATCACATACCTTTTGTGGGTCAGATCCATTCTTCACGCGTAACAGAGTTAATGACAGTTCCATGTCCATCGATTTCCTTTGAAACATCACATTTCATAGCTAGGCTTTGACAGTTTGAAAGTTTCTATGTAAATTTGGTATGACAAAAGTTTGTGATTGTTACTGTTTGTCTATTCTTCAGTCATCTCCCCAGTGAAATTCCTATATAAAATATATGCTTTTGCTTGGTTTTATCAGGCCCCATTAGCTTGAATTTTATGTTCTGTTCTGGTCAAGCTCAGCATTATTTCCCATTCAAAACACACCTAACTGTTATTTCCATTGGTAGGTTCATGTTTTAATCAAGCAAAAATGTTGAAATTTTGCAGTCAAAAGTCCCCACTTGCTACAGCATTATTCTGATTTCGAAAAGTATTGTTAGAAATTACGTACGGGTTTTATTTGCTCTACTTACTTTACTTTCATTTTCATACTGT
The DNA here is from genome assembly GCA_013180625.2 of Boswellia sacra. Taxonomy (NCBI): domain Eukaryota; kingdom Viridiplantae; phylum Streptophyta; class Magnoliopsida; order Sapindales; family Burseraceae; genus Boswellia; species Boswellia sacra. The sequence goes on from SNVD02011181.1 coordinate 135,147, forward strand.
ACTATGTACTGCATAGCTGATGTTCAAATTCGACATTCTGCAAAGGCTTCCCATACCCATCAAAGATTGAGATAGAATTTTTTGTTACTTTCAACCTTTACACTTCCAAGTTAATGCCATGACATTGCTAGTGCCCCACAGCCATAGCTATTGCTGGTTGAGACTTGAGAAAATCTCCATTATATATTTCGTTATCAGACTTTGAGAAATATATAGCCAAGCACAAGCAGTAATCTCTATCCATCATCAACCTTGTTTTGGCTCACAAGTGCTCTATTATTCCTTTTCAAACTTGTCTTCTAGTGAGGAAGCTTTATAACCCATTTTTTATTACTAATACTAGCTAGCTAAAACCTTTTATAAATTTTCTAATTTGTCATTTACTTTTTGTATTGACAAAAAAACTTGAGATATTCCAATATATAATGTCATCATTGTCTAATGGCAGTGAACTCAGATTAGTTAAGAAATCTTCTATTCATTTAAATAATTAAACACATAAGGCTACACATACACGGTCGAATTCCGGTATCATTACTTCCAAAAAGAACTATAAATAGAAAGTTTTGATGGTGACTCAGAGCTAGCAAATGGTCCCGCTCAGTGTATATGCAACAAAAAAACAATTTAATCACTTCATTAGCTTCATAATTTTTACTGGGATTAATAATAAGCGACACCCACCCCCTTTATGGTGTGTATATTTTGTAAACATATAGTAATCATACAACATTGCTTGAATGGATTACATTTTAAATACCATATTATTGTTATTATTATAAAATGTGAATGTGAATGTGAATGCAGATGTTGTAGTCTATCATTTTCTGATTTTGGTCACATTTTTTGTCTTCAGTGACAGATTAGTGGCACCAATTCCAGGAATCACACATAGACATATATAGCTAGGTTGGCACATAGTTTTCTTGAAAAGAGAAGAAAAGATATATAAATATATACATGGACATGAGTGACTGCTTCTTCAAAGGAGAGCAACTTTTATGAAGCAAAATCACTCATGCCCTGAAAGTTGAAAATTATAATATATTATTAATTCAATTGTACCTAAAGACAGAGAGAGACAAACCTTACCTACGACTTTTTCCACCCTTAATAATATTTAATATATTTTTCTTTTCTTTTACCATTATAATATAAAGTGGGTCCTTAGCCCCTACTCAACCTTGAATAAAAAATTTAATCTCAACCTACCCCATTCACATAATTAATTTATTATCTGAATCATCTCATCGATCTATTATTCAATTCAATCTTTTGCTCCATTGATTTTTAGGGGATACTAAAGTTACCATCTAGGACACCGTTGCGGCTCATCTCGCTGCGTCGTGTAAAACGTGTGGGTCCCCTTCGACCGTCCCAATGGGTTTAAATGGCGAGCTTTAATTGGTGGACGGTGACACCCCCGCGCTGAGCTACAAAAGATGACTCGTGCATACACTAAGATTGCTTGTCTTGTTTGCTGTTGGATTCATAAATTTTTTATTTTTATTTATATATTTTATTTTCCTAGGTTTTCACTTGGAAACGTGTCCATGAACTAACCATTCACCAACTGTTACGATGTCTTTATGTGGAAATTGGAATCCCCCCACCGTCCTTTGGATCAAGTGCGAGACACGCTCTCCGACCACGAATGTGTTAATCTTAAGTCGAATTCAAGTATTCAACTTACAAATTCTCTTATAAATTTAATTATACAAATTAAAATAAAAATTATATTATAATTATTATATTTATTAGAGAATATATCTCAAATTAAACCTATATTTACAAGCTTAAAATTTTAAAAACTTTCACAAAACTGATATATTATCAAAACTATCATATCCAAACTATTAGAGATATAAAAATAGTTAAATTTCAATACATTTTTTAAGTTTTAGTAAAATTTTATAATCTATTAATCATAATAGATTGCAGTACTCACTTCAGTCAAATTGATTGAATCTGTTTTAATATTCTGTATAAAAGAATGTTTTTATTGAAAGTTTAAACTTTACTCCATAATTAAAAAAATTAATTAAATGTTAGAGTTTGTTTTAATTTTTAATTAATTTTTTTAATTATATCATATATCTAACGTTAAAATAACTAAAAAATATCGATATGGAAAATTAAAAGGGGTTAAAGTCCGTAGAGCTGTTAAGCAACTTTTGTGGAAAGAATCCAGAAACGTTTTAATCATTTGATGGGCACATTTTATTTTTAAGAAGCATTCTGATTTGTGAGCTTATCATTACCAGTCTCGAACCATTTGCATAGGACCACGAGAAAGTTTTAAAGTGAACATAAAATGACCATATTGTACTATATTGAATTATTATAATTTTATTAAAAAGCAGATAAATTAAATTAATAAATTAATCTTTTTGCAGGTTAAATTAAATGCGAGAGATCCTAGAAGAGTCGGCAACTTTTTTGATGTGGTTAAAGATTCAAGGATGGTTTCCTTTGATCTGTAAGAGTAATGCAGGGCAGGATCAGCTTTTCATAATTGGCACGTAACGGTCACGTCGTGTCTGGTGAAGTAGCACGTGATTGGCATTCGTTTTTTTTTTTTTTTTAAGAAAACAGAAAAGCTTTTGGGTGCAAATGCAATTGAAAGATAAAAAAATAAATAAATAAAATTTATTAGTATTTGAAAGGATGGGGAGATGGGATGACATGGAATTTGAGAAACACGCGTGGAATGAAGCAGAGCAGGAGCTTGACAAAATTGACAGGTTGGTGACAGGAGACGTTTAACTTCCAATCCCAATGAATCGAAAAGGTCCAGCCCTTACTGTTCATTCAGGATTGGGGGACCCCTTTTTTGCCTCGCCTTGTCACCTTCTCTCATTTATATTTATATATATTATTCGTATAATATAAATTGACACAATATTAATAAATACCTTTAAATTTATTTACTTTCTTTTAAAAAAATAATTATTATATATTTTTAATCAATCACATCCTTAATTTTTGTTAATAAAATTATCATTTTTATCCCTCAAATCATCATTTTTTTATAATATAATTGATAAAAAAAGTATTATTATTTTTTATTTAAAACTTTATAAATACTTATCGATATTTTTATAATATAAATTCATTTTTGTTAATGTATACCCCACTTTTCTAATTCAATGGCTACACCTATCTATATCCCTTACCCTCTTTAATATTTTCTTTGTTTAAATAGTATCTTAAACAACCATTATTCATCACCCATTACTTCAATTAATGGGCCACATATTCTCTACCTGTTCAATTCAATCTACTCTATACTTTTTAATGTAGTACGTGTAAAACAAACATGATAGCTCTTGCTAGCTCTCTCTTTTTCTAGTATAGATCCTATTCAAAGAGATAGCAATACACTGAGGTTTTTTTATGTTTATGCTAATTAATGTATATATTTAATCAATTATAAGCTATTTTCAGATGATACTGCAACAATCGAACGACACATAAGAAATTTTATCCTTTAAAAAACTCTTTTATTAGATGTGAATTTATAGAATAATATGATTAATACTTCAATTGCAATCAAACTGATTAATTAATGGTGACAAGCAATTTCCTCTTAGATTAATTATCTTTGTAGATCTTTATATATAAACATGGAAAAACGTACGGATAACTACTCCAAGATAATTAATCAAAGTGAATGCTTAGTTAGGAAATAATTATGTTTGGTGTAAGTGGATAAGTTTTTGATTAAGACATTTCATTGGATAAATTTGAATAGGTAATGTTCCTCTCCGTTGTGTCATTGTCTAAAAACGTTAAAAGCACTGGACCTGCGTGAACGAATATATCCAGTTTCTTTAATTATGGCTTTCCATTTGCAAATACCAATTTCATATGTTTTAACTTTTAATAATAATATTGAGAGTGATGGGTCTTTTAACCTACAATGGAGAAAAGATTAATTGTACGGTTCGATTCTATCCATGAAGTTTCGAGTTAATATATGGCCAAGCTTTCAATCTACAGGTTTCCCTACGCTACTTCATTCACGATGAATAATTCAACTGCTATCAGAAGACAAGATTTCAAACAATAATTAAAGTTGGTAGATTAATGGATTAAATGCACCGAGTTTTATTAAAATATAATATATACTATGGATAAGATAACGTAGGATTCAAGCTCGAAAGATGGATATTGCAACCCACGGAGTCGAACAAGTGCACAAATCGTCATCGTTTTGCTTTGTCAGTGCGTTTAATCAACTGTGTAGGTCAATGTATGGAGATTCAAAAACATGGAGGCAAATTAAGAAGCAAAATTATCATAGATAAATATATATTAAAAAAAAAAAAAAGCGAGGTGTGAAACATGGACCACTATGCAGATATCAAAGCAAGAAAGAGAAAGTGAAAGACACAGAATCAGACATTTCCTAAAAAATTACGTAAGCTCCGTTGGCTTCTGCCGTTTGCCTGACGGCAGGTCATATTATAAAATTAATATTATATTAATGATAACAGGTAGCGATAGACATAGAGAAAGCAAGTAGGCAGGGGACCATTGGCCCTACAGGTGGACAGGTTGCCATAAACACCAAACAGTACTCGCCTCAACTGGACCCTACATTCCCTCCTACTGGACCCCCACCTATTTTCTCCATTTCTCAGACCTGGGCCCCAGTCTTTCCTAGGGACCAGCTACAGTTTCTTGATCAAGCCGGCGGCTGTCAGAGAAGTCAAAATTCCCGGTGGGTCCTCCCTCTTCATCGTTCCACGTGTAAGGCCGTGATTCTCTTATCCTGGCGCGTGCTTCCTGTTGGGGTCCACTTGTGGTCCAAGTTACCAGGTTTAGACGCGTGTCGCGGGGTCGTTTTCCCGCGAGTGGCGGAGACGGAAGCGACGTAATTTATGGTCCCCTACTCTTTTTCGCGTTCTTTTGTCGCCATGCTCACCGGTTCCCACCGGTCTCCGGTCTTCTCCCCTTATTTATTTTTTTTTTCTGATTATTTATTCTTAATTTTTCTCATGGAGGAAGAGATCATCGAGATCATTGTCTTGGTCTTGCACCTCTTTTAACTGCTCAATTTCCACGCTACGTTACCTGACGTCGACAGCACGCTCCAACCTTTCAGGATATTGCGACCTCCGTTACAAGCTCTACGACTTTTTCTAGTTACATTTTGTGTACTTTTGTTTGTGGAGGTACTAACAGATAACATGCAGGGTACGAGTTCTTCAAAGACTCTTAAAAAGTTAAATTTCCAATTTGTAATCTTAAATTTTTTAAATAAATATCTTTTTAAAACGATAATTAAATTAACTTAAAGATTATAATTATAATCCCAACTTACACGATAAAAAAAAAAAAACTTACGTATTTATACAACTTTGCCTTTAATTACCGAATTAACTATAGCAATCTACGTATACCTATCTTGCAAGTAGTTGCCAGATACGGTTTTTTGGAGTCAAACCTGTAAAGATTATTGTAAAGGTTGTGAAAATGATTTCAACATATTTTATCAATTGAAAACCCTTGAAGCTCCTTGTTATGTCGAATAGAGTTAATGTGTTTACATATTTGGTCAAAAATTCAAACTTTACTTACTTTTATGTTCATTAATGCAACTCTTTCAGGCAGGTATTCAAATAGTTTAGATTTTAATTGATCAACATATCCTACTAATTAATACTTCTAAAATAAAGAAAATTAATTTTCATCCCAGTGCATGCAAATATCGATATAAATTGATTAAGCAATACTGAAAACGGTATCATTATGTTAATAAGTAAAAAAGTGCTTGAATTTAATATCTTATATCATAGTTTATATATAAGTAGATAACGATGTCTTTTAACAATAAGAAGATTTTTTTATCACAATTATGTTCTAAATCGAGTTTAGAATAAATAAATTTATCATCATAATTAAATCAATATTAATTTCTTTATAGAAACCAAAGTCAACTAAATGGCTAAATTATATTATAAAATTTTAGATTTTATATAAGAAAATCATCGATGAAAACATACATAAATCCAAGACGATTAATAGTTAAAAATAAATAAACTTTAATATCTGGAAAAAAATATTATTTAAATATTAATCATGGTTGGTAATGATTGTTGAATGTTGATATAGACTGTTAGTAATAGATTGTTCGGCCCCAAGCCCACGGTGAAGGTCTGAAGCTAAAGCTTGAGTTGAAGGGCAAGCTAGCTCTCTTTTCATATCACTTCATTCCATGGTAGTAGTAGTAGTAGGTAGTCTTATTTTGTTCTTGCTGAAAACCGCTCCCTCTTAATTTGTCTTCGCTTCAATTTCTCTCTCTTTCTCCTTCTTGTACGTTTACGGTAACCAAACGCTTTTCTCTGTCTATAAACTGTTAAAAACAAAAGAAATCGGGTTCTGGGTTTCTTTCTTACACGATCCTTCGCTTCAATTTCTCTTTCTCAACCTTCTGTCTGTCTGTCTGTCTGTCATATTTGTTTCAATATCGTGAACTCATAATAACAAACTTTCTATTTCTCTCTTTCGAGAAAGACACAAACATAGATACTCGATTATACAAGCATACATAACATACATAAGTACCATACATACATACATAAAACATGGCGTATCGTCACAACCACCTCAGTCAAGACCTTCCGCTTCACCACTTCACCGACCAGCAACCGCAACAGCAACAGCCTTCGCAGCAGCAGCAGCAGCCGAGTATCTCGGAAACAGCCGCTCCTAATTGGCTCAACACTGCACTCCTCCGCACGCAACCACCGCAACCGCCACAGCAACAGCCTCCTCACTTCACGGACACCAACTTCCTCAACCTACGCACCACCGCCAACAACAACAACGGCAACGGCAACAATAACAACAACGCCGCCTCCGATTCCGACGCTTCCCAGGCGCCTAACCAATGGCTCTCACGCACGTCGTCCTCGCTCCTCCACCGTAACCACAGTGACGTCATCGACGACGTCAATCCTACCAACGACTCCATCATCGCGGCCGTGGAATCCGCCGATTTGAAGAACAGCAACAGCGAGAACATGAACAATAATAATAACAAGAGCGAAGGCGTCGTCGTGGAGAGTGGTGATGGAGTCGTGAACTGGCAGAATGCGAGGTACAAGGCGGAGATATTGACGCATCCGTTGTACGAGCAGTTGCTGTCTGCGCACGTTGCGTGTTTGAGGATCGCGACTCCGGTGGATCAGCTGCCGAGGATTGACGCGCAGCTGGCGCAGTCGCAGCATGTGGTGGCCAAGTACTCGGCCTTGGGAGCTGGCCAGGGTTTGGTTAGTGATGACAAAGAGCTCGATCAGTTCATGGTAAGTAATCCGTTTGCTTCAGCTTTATTCGTTTCTGTTTTTGTTTGTTCGTTTGTCTTTTTGGAATTTGAATTTTTAATTGCACTGCAATTTATTGTGTTCGCAATTCTTGCAATTCAAGGCTATTCGTACATTTTTTTTTCTTTTTAAATTTTTACTCCTTTTGAAATCGTTATTATAGCATTTGTGATCGACGTTGATCTAGTGATCTTTGCGAGAGCCTGCTAATTGGACGCTTGTGCTTGACCAGCAAGAGCTGATAATTTGGGAATTACAAGAAGGAAAGTCTGTTGATGGTTATTCTTCTTGCTATTATTGGATTTCTTTTTGAGTACTTTAGCATAAGCTAGTGGCTCATAATTAAACTTTAACCAAACCGTGTGGAGAGTCTGGGAACTTGAATGGAAATTTCAAATTTGGATTGGACGCTGTGATTTTCATGCTTATAAAATGGATGGTTGCTTAGACGTGAGTACTTCTTATTGTATTTGGTGGAGGTTACAAGCCTACAAGTCGGAGGACCTTTCCTTATATTACAAATGAAAATAATATCCATTGACGGTTGATTTGGTGTACAAGGCATGCCTGATCTTGGCTTTGAGTCTCGAGTGTTCATGTGGTGGCAGATTCTAAGCCCAATTGCTTTGCAAGCTGGATAAGAGACAGTTGGCAAGCAAGATATTAAACAGAGGACCAAGTATTATGCTTCATCAATATTTCTACTTGGTTAACACAAGACATGCTTGTTCTTATTAGCAAAATCGACAACTATCAGTTTCATCTGGAAATTGATTTTTCGCATTTGAATCCTGGGAACGGAAAATTCATATTCTCAACTATGGAAGAATTTATAATAAAAATGGAACTATACTTCTAGATCAAGTCAAAGTTCTGAAAATATATGAGGAGTGATATCTTCCAATTCGTTGATTGCTGGAGTTGATAAAAGCTTGTACTATAAGCAAGCTTTTTGGGTCAAAATTGCTTAAATCAGGAGGCAAGACATGGAAATTGATAATGAAACTGAACCGGGAAACACCTGTGAAACTGCATGGATATATGGTCAAAAGGAGAGATGTATGGGAGAACGAACAATTCTACTAATTTAAAATCTTTCTGTAACTTCTGACTGAAATAGCACTAGACATTGATATGTACTTGAGGTTTACTTTAACTTATTCTTAAATATAGTAAAGGCACATAGTAGTAAATAATTGTATTGAGCTTAAACAAGTGAACAAAAGCTGATAGCACTGGCAACTATGCCGAAAGGTACAATCAAATAAAAAAGAACCATCTTTCAGCTCTCTTCGGAAGGATGTAACTTAAATGGTGCCTAAATTGATTATTATATTCTTGGTCTTGCTGATTTTTCTGTTCTTTCTCAATTGCTTTTTCCATTACAAACAACACCAGCTGACTATGTGTCTGGGTAAATATGTTTTCATTAATAGCTGACTTTAATGGTTAATAATATGACGTATACATGCATGAATGCCAGGGCTGCATTATAGTATCCATGTTATTGTTTAATCCAATCGGTTGAACTGAGTAGGTTTATTTTGCTTTGAAATTGGTCGAATATTTCTGCATTATTCTGCATGATTTTTCATGATACATGTTCTGTGGGCATGATGTGCAATCTACATTCTCTTCCTCACCTAGAAAATCTTTTGCTTCATTCTTATCAGTTTTAATCTTTCGTTGTTTGCTGATCTTAATACAAATTGAAAATATCTGAATATCGTTTTATTTGTGAAGTTGTTTCTATGATAGAATGAAAATTCTGATATTTCCCTTTCTTGACAATATAGACACATTATGTTCTGCTGCTTTGTTCATTTAAAGAACAACTGCAACAACACGTTAGGGTCCATGCAATGGAAGCGGTAATGGCTTGCTGGGAGATTGAGCAATCCCTACAAAGCTTAACAGGTAATTTTTTTTTACACAGTCTCATTTGAATATTTTAATTTCCACCCAATGTCTCATGCCAGCCTGATATTCTGAGGGCATTGAAACTTCTTAATTCTTGAACATGGTGGGAGACCTCAAATATTACTTAAAGAAATTAGAGGATCTTTATTGCAATATATATTTAGAATGATATGTCATTGAGATTATCAGAAAACCTTTAAATAGTTGGTTATTTATCGAAAATTCATCTATAGGACTGAGCCTGGCTGTAGTGTTTACTCATTGATGGGAACTTATTTTGCTATTACGAGTTTGTCAAAATCTAAGTTTGATTCTAGAGTGTGCCTTAACATTTGAGGGTGAATTTTCTATAAATTCACACCATAGTGGTATTGGCTAGGCTAATAAACAAGTAAATTATTATCATTTTGAAATATAGGATAATCATGTTTACCGAATCTATATTATCATTGGTGCATGAACAGGAGTTTCTCCGGGAGAAGGTACGGGTGCAACAATGTCTGACGATGACGAGGACCAAGTAGATAGTGATGCCAACTTGTTTGATGGAAGTTTGGAGGGTCCAGACACCATGGGATTTGGTCCTCTCATCCCAACAGAGAGTGAGAGGTCCTTGATGGAGCGTGTGAGGCAAGAGCTGAAACATGAACTGAAACAGGTAATGAGTGGAAATATCATTGTGAAGTTCTCTTGGATTAACAATTTTATTAATTGCACTCTCTTGTTTACAGGGTTACAAGGAGAAAATTGTGGACATAAGGGAGGAAATTTTGCGGAAGAGAAGAGCAGGAAAACTTCCTGGTGACACCACTTCTGTTCTGAAAGCCTGGTGGCAATCACATTCCAAGTGGCCATATCCTACTGTAAGTTCTGGCACATTGCTGTATTATATCTTATCTGCAATTCTGATTCATGATAAAAAGCCCTGCTTTTCATGCTAAGCGTCTTATCCATTTTATAATCTTTAGAATGTCAGAAGGCAAAGACTTATTGTGTTTTATTTGTTAAAAAAAGAGAAGTTTTTATTGAAAAAGAATCAGAAACGTGACCAGAAATGAAAGAACATATTTTCACCTATTAATGAAAAAGCTACTTGTTGTTAATATTAGTTATGTCAAAATTCATCTAGCTCCTCTTTCACTCAATCGTATGTCATTGTTTTAGGAAGAAGATAAGGCAAGGCTGGTACAAGAAACAGGTTTGCAACTAAAACAGATAAATAATTGGTTCATCAATCAGAGAAAGAGGAATTGGCACAGTAATCCTTCAACTTCAACAGTCTTGAAGAGCAAACGCAAAAGGTATTCCAAATAACATTGTTTTATTTATTTATTTTTGGTTTCCAATTCCCTAGAACCTTGCACCAACCTTAATTCGAAAAGAAGTAATGCAGGTGAAAACAATGGTGGTGATCGTTTCATGTAAATTGAAGACTATCCAGTATCTGACCTGGATAATCGGGTTCATGTTTCACACCAGTTACAAATTCAACATATTCCTACTACATAGACATTGTGACAGATAGGGCTTCAGAAACGACTTTGGAGGTACAGTGGGGAGAGCCATATTTTGCTCTGCAGAAAGGAATAAAAATGGCTAACGGGGAAGGTGAGATTGTGATGAACCCAGTTCATGCCATTTTTGCAGATATGCTTAAAGGCATGTATATGGTGCTATGTATGTGATGCAATATATTTAGGAAGTTGAGTATTTAGGAATTATGTAACTGTAACTGAATTATCCAATTCACTCATATTGGTGGATTTATAATTTTTGTTTTCTCGCATCATATCTGTGAATAACAATAGCGAGGGGTTGTGGGTGTACAGGTAATAATCTCTGTTTAATTGCCTACAGTTCTAGTAGTGATTATAACTTTTTTGGTACTGTAATAGATTAAATTTGCATCAAATATATATGATATATAAGTTGTTAAAAAAGGGTTAGTAACTGCTTGTTCAAGCTACCTCAAATTCCATATTGAGGAGCTCAGTATCTTCGCTACTTCCTCTATTCAATGTTCTCAATTTTCTCTTTGAACTTTGTTGGTTTATGAATGCAGATTTACATGCTTTACAAGGGTAATTTTCTTGACAAATTAAATTATTGACCTTTTAATCAATTGAGAGAATAGCACTAGATCAGAACGTTCATTGCAGGACAAAACTGCTCAAATTTGTTCTGTTTCATCACAATACAAAAACAATTAATACATTACTTAACCGAAAAGTTATTACAGTACACTCTCCATTCACCAAAACAAGGAAACAAGTCATGGAAAGTGCTTTCTGAATGAAATGTATTGAGAGAATAGATGTTTTCCAAAGCAATGCCTGCTGCCATGCCAAGCTAATTTGCCCAAAAAAAGGGTGACAAAATAATATAAGGCCGTGTTATAATGCATAAGTTTGATTGTGTTATAAAATGAGATGTTTATATATATAAATGAAAGGCAGAAGGAGCAACTGCCTGAAATGAATTTAAGGAGAACAAGCCACTCTTTCCATACCGCCCAACACAAGTAGCGCAATTGAAAGCTTCAGAATAACAAAGACAAAATCTAATGACAGCAACGATTTAATACCTAGTAATTAATGTTTCAGAAGAACAAAGATTTGATGACTGCAAACTAATTGCTAGGTTTGAGCATAATAGTCCTGTCATTTTCCAATCTTCTGACTACGAATCGATGATCTGATTATCTGCAGTGATATGCATCAGAGAAAAGAGTAACAAAAAGGCATTTTATGACCAAAAATTTTCATTATAGGAGTAAACGAACCGCATACATATTATAAAATTAATAATAAATAATAAGTAATTCAACTAACGAATCAACAAAATATACAAATATATAAAACTCAACTAATCAAAAATCCAGCGAAATCAACCAGCAGCCAACTGGCATTTGTTCAACCCAACTGGAACAGCATATCTAACCGAGAAATCAACATGCCCACAATCTACTTCTCTATCGATTCCATCGTCAAAATTAAGCTTATAACTTTGAGGATCGTACTGAAACTGCGCATGCGTCCTTCTTCTCTTGCTGAATATCATCATTCCATCTACACTAAACCTTCTAATAAAAGTTTTCCACTTGGGCCCTGCCAACACCTCAGAAATCTCCTTAGCCTTCTTCACTTTTCTCTTCAACCAACTTTCTCTATTCTCCTGCTGCTGCTGCTGCTGCTGCCCTTGTTGTTGGTAAAGTAAATATCCATAAGTGCTGCCATTGTTGCTCCGTCCCCACCTAAAGTAAAGGCCCTGAAAACAGGCCCAGCCACAGCCACAGGACGTCACAGCCGCCTCCTCTTCGTAGTCTTCAAGACACTCGCCTTCCTTTTCTTGTGTGCTCGCCATGCCAGACTCAGCAACTATGTCAATCTGAGATAGAAAGTTAACGAGAGCGTGGCATATGCATATAAATATATATGGAGAGAGATAGAGCAAATACAAAATGGGTTAAGGGAAACCACTGTCAAATCCCAATATGCCACGCAATATGTGAACGTTATATCCTATTTTGATTTTGAGAATGTGTTGTATTTTTATTGCCCCGTCTTTGATCAATGCTCTGATTTAACAGTGAGATTAGTATTAGTTAGTTGTACAGTGACACCTGTTGCTGTTTCGAATTTGCCGGCCGATCAAGAGCAGTTGTGGCTGATGTGGCACCTCTTCATTGACAGTTAAAGACCTGAAACGGCTGTTCACTTTTTTGTCTTTAGTGTATGTGATATACTCAAAACTCAAGTTAGGTTATGCATCATTATGTTTTCTCTTTTTCTAATATACATTGTGAAAGATTTTTTTTTTTTTTAATGTTGCCATCGAATATTAAGTTGATAATTAAATATTTTAATTAAAAACCTATGATAACATTAGGATTCATGGTAGGGCATGTTTGGTTTGCAAGAAAATTAAAATATCTTTGAAGATGCAGGCGTGCTTTCATTTTCGTCCTTAACCAACCTCCAAGACGCGGTGTTTCAGCGTAACGTGGATGCAACTAAGGTACATATTTCATTACCAAATTGTCGTCAACTAGTAGTTGCTTAATTAATGCCAACTTAACAAAAACTGTTCTGGTTTCATTCAAAATCTTAACCTAAACGACAAACGCCGTTAATTTGTCGTTTCCTCAGCCCACCAGCCTGGCAAGTTCGAATTATTGGCTTATTATTACAGAAGCCAATCATCGTTGTTTAGATGTCCTTTACGCGATCACGTTTACCTTTTTTATCTACTAGAGTCCGCATGGAGAATTCTGAAGAATAACTTCCTGATTAATTCGCTAAGTTAGCTATGCCTAAGTAAAGTAATCATATATATATATAAATATATATATATATATATATATATATATATATATAATGGATACTTTTAACGTATATTCTAAATATACATATAATATATTAATATCAATATTTTTATTATAATAATGATCATTTCGATTTTATAATGAATAAGTTTTATACAATTTTGTATATTAAATTAATATTTGTTAAATGATTAATTTGATAATATAACGACTGATATAACATTTTGAATTTATATTATATTTTTGAAATACATAATTATAATTCTAAGATAATTTTTTAGATGTCTATATTTTATATATTAATAGCGTAATTAACATTGTCACCACCGTAATTTGAACGACATAACATTCTCCTCCTAATATTCAAGATGTAACATAAAAACCTTCTTTTTTTCAAATTAAAGTAACATAAAGGCTCCTATTTTATAAATTTCGTTAGTCAATCCATTATTTATAAGGGTGTGATATCGGCGGTAGGACTTGAACCTTGATTATGTATAAAGAGAGAAAGTATTAAAATCACCAAACCAAACCTTTAACAATGAAGAATTATGAGTTAATATATTAAATATCATAAAAAATTGCAACATCACATGAATATTTAAGAAATAATAAATAATAATAATTAAAAATTGTACTACCATTTCTAAAAAAAAATATTTAGCATAACCTTTAAAACTAAAAAATTTTAAAAAGAAGATGGTATTTTTATTTTCTTTGAAAATTTTATTTTAATTTGTACTATAATTTCCAAAAGAAAATATTTCAACATAACCTTTAAAAATAAAAATTCCACAAAAAAATTATAATTTAAATGGTTTTTTTAATTTGAAATAAGTGCCATTTAAACTACCATTTTCTCCTTGAACTTTTTAATTTGGAAATTAAGTAGTATCATGAGAAATTGTTAGTTTAATCTTTTCAAATTAAAATTAAAAATTAAAAAAAACTATTTAAACTACCATTTTCTTTTCTAAATTTTTATTTTTAAATATTATGCTAAATAATTTTTTTTTTAGAAATGGTATTACAATTTTTAATTATTATTATTTATTATTATGCGTTTTTGCAGTTTTTGCAGTTTTTAAGGATATTTAATATATCAACCTAAAACACTTCATTAATAAAGGTTTAGCATGATGGTTTTAATATGCTCTCTCCTTAAACATAACTTAGGTTCGAGTCCTATTACCCGCACAACATCTGTTTTTTAATTTTTTGATTTTTTGAATAAGACAAATGAGTGTAGAGTGTAGAGATAAATTTGTCTTGCTCTCTCCTCGTACATAACTTAGGTTTGAGTCCTATTGCCCACACAATATCCTTTTTTTAATTTTTTGATTTTTTGAATAAGATAAATGAGTATAGAGTGTAGAGATAAATTTGTCTTTATGGCTAATGGATTGACTAACAAAATTTATAAAATAGGGGTTTATTTTACTTCAATTTATAATGGGGGTTTATGTTACTTCAATTTATAAAATGGGGGCCTCTATGTTACTTTGTCAAAGTCAATTTAGAAAATAGAGGTCTTTATATTATTTTACGGATGGTTGGAGGAAGAGTATTACTTTGTCCAAACTAAAGCGTACATGTCATTATGGCAAACAGATTGACTAACGAAATTTGTAAAATATGAGTTTTTATGTTACTTCAATTTAGAAAATGAGGACCTTTATGTTACTTTGTCGAAGATCAATTTAGAAAATGTGGGTCTTTATATTACTTTGTCAAAGGTTAGGAGAAGAGCGTTACTTCATCCAAACTACAATAGTGGTAATGATAATTACTTTTTACTAATAATATTATATATACAAAATCTATTTAAAAAGTTGACACGTGACATCAAATAAGTGAAATGACAAATATAAAAAGTCAATATAATAGATACTAATAACTTATATATCATTGAATGAATGATGCCATATCGATTTTGTATAAAAACTTTGTAAATACAATATAACTCATATATTATACCTGACTGATTCCTTTAATGAAAACACCTCTTTCTTTTGCATATCTTCCTCAACATATACATTTATTAGTTTGAAACACTAGTTCACTCGCATTACAATTAAAAGTATTTATTGTAGGCTTCTCATAATTATAAAATTGACAATGACGAGATAATCGATTAAATATAGTAATTAATTCATAACTCTCATAGATTAACATCACTTTAATTGTTATTTTTTTTTTAAATTACTATGTACTTAAGTAAGCCTCTAAAGATTGAAGAGTCCAGCCTGACTCACTCGAGGCCCATTAAAAAAATAAATAAAAAAAGTTGAAAAACCTCCCATTTGATAATCTTGCCCTTCGTACTCTTCATATATTTGTAGTACAGATCTTATAAATAAGCCATTATCTCACTATTTGCCACCATCGGCGCATCCGACGACCTATCCGGCGACATAGGCAACCGCGACGAGAAGTTTATACAGAGCTCGTCGTCTCGAATCCGATCGTCCTCGAAATTGAGCGAGTAACTCAGCGGATCGTAAGCATAATCCGCGGAAGAGCTGTGGCGCTTGCGGTTCTTACAAGGATGGCTAATCCGAGAAAACAGACTCCTTCGCAAATCCTTGACCTCCATGTCGTGCGTCGAAGGTTTCAGCCAACCGTAAGGCGACCGCGGAGACCTTAGCGATCTCGGCTGTTTGGCGTCATCGCATTCGTGATACTCGAGAGCTTGAAGCTGATCGGGAGGCGTACGGAAACAGCAAATGGAAGATTTGATCTTGTTTTTTAGAGACGGATGAGCGCAATCGTTGTTATACATTTTCGAAGAAGAAACCGATGGAGAGAAAATGAAGATGGTGACGGCGGAGTTAGAGGCGTGGGGTATATATAGTTTAGCGGCACTTAAAGCGCAACGGATAAGCATGCGAGTTGTGCGGTGTTTGTAAAAACGTGGGGCTTGCGTGGCTGGCGGTTTTCTGTTTATTCCGCGTCCAAATTCACGTTCGTTAAACTCGCCCTTGGTTATTATTTCCTTTCAAGATGTGACCATTCACTCAAAAGCCCAAAAATATAAAGCTTACTCTTTTTAACAAACAATTTTTTCATTTTAGAAAAACTAAAATTTAACGGTCTCAAATTATTACCGTTAATGTTAGTTTATCTATAATTAAAGAAAAATTAAAATTTCTTTTACTTCAGTAGTTTAGAGTTGGACTTGGGAGTGTGGAGTGGAGTGGAGTGGAGTGGAGTCTTTTCTGGCGGTTTCACAAAACCGGCGAATGGTTTTCTAAGGGGTCAATTTATGATATTTTAATTATATATTATTATTTATAATCCAACACACACAGCCAAGGAGGAGAAAGCGGCTTCGTGATTGTGCCTTTGATGCAGCAAAGGAAAGCAATAGAATAATTGGTTTGGATCTAGCGTCAGCGCCACGTCCCAAGTCGTTGAATCCTATCACAAGTGATGGATAGACGCGTGGCCGCGTGTTTGGATTTTAGTGTTCTAAGTGCAGTGAATCTTTGGACTCACAAACAGTGCCTGCCTCCCAACGTCGGCTCTTCCTTTTACTATTAACATGTGCTTCTTTGGATATGTTTCTCTCTTGGATTCTTGCGAACCAAGTGTGCTGGCCCAATTCTCGGTTTCAAGCTCAAATTAATCTTCAATAATCTCCTTTGAATTGAATTTCAATAAATATATTACATGTTCAAGTTTAATTTGACCTTAACTTAATCTGAAAAAAGATTATTTATGATGATTTATTTGTTATTCATATTCCAATTAAAGAAGAAAAACAATCACAGTTTTATCTTGTCACAAAGCTAAAATTTGTATTCTTACGTAAAGGTTGAAGATAAAATTCCAATTTAATTTTTCCTCGTAATTCAATGTTTACCTTGTGGGATGATTAACAATCAAATAAAAATATACAACCAACCAATAGATCTAAACATCACTATATAGAAATAAATAATAAAAATAAATAAATAAATGAGATAATAATTACTTATTCAATTAAATTACTATCAAAACAAAACAAAGTAAACAAGTTTCTATCAAAAATTGATTGTATATGTAGAATTATTTAATAATTAATACAAATTTTCGGTAACTGGTGTCGGCCGTTTTATTCATAAGAAGTGAATTGAGTCCTGACTACTGAGTTTAGCTTCTTGAAACCTCAAGTTCGGTTCATGTGTTAAACATAAAACATTTCGAAGTTCTTGATTCAAACTTCAAAGCAAATAACTTACTTAGTTAAAGCTGTTGGACTAGAACAAGAAGTTTAGAGATTACTACAGATGCATAAATAACATACGATAAATTCGGTTGGGAGGACGAATGCCCAGAACTTACGTTAATTTAATTACCAGCTTCGAAAATCGAAATTAATTATCCATATGATACATTTAGTCACTTAATTAAATAAGCATATGATAATATATGCAATGCGAATGTGCAACATCGTTCTCAATTCTAGAAGCTAGCTAGAATTGGATCAATAAATGATCAAATGTTGAGCTTGGTTGAATCCTGAGGGTCATTACACAAAGCGTAGCTATAAATCAATATAGAGGAGGCAAATCTTGCAATCCAAAGTATAAAAAACTACTGTTTATATATCTTCTGCGAAGACACATGGCAATGAGAGTGTTTTTGTTCTTCCTTTTTGTTGCCATAGTTGTAGCGACTCTAAATGAAATTCACCCTCTATATAATTAACTTACATCATTTAGCGTGAAATTTAGAATAATTATTGAAAGAGAAATCCACCTTTTTTGTAGAACCATGAAATTATATACGTAATAATTGTTGGCTCAACAAGAATGACTTATAAAAGTGAACTTCTTGATATGAATTTAATTTTTTTCAAAAAATAATAAAAAATTTAGAAAAAAAGTGGCTGTCCCATTGAGTTGGGCTTCTTAAGTATTGATGGGCCTGACAAGAACCAACTCGTTATCCATCAACTGACAAGAGCGGGAGGTGGTCGCTGCTCTGTTAACCAGCCTCACGCTGTGCCATCCACTTCAGGAATCATGTGGCCCAAGCCTTCGCCCAGCCCACAAGATTCAACTCCTTACTTGGATTGGACAAGTCGGCCTTCACCCCAGCAGGCCCGACCAGAGAAGACCAGCTAACGTTCAGCCATTTTAGTGCCCCACTAGGTGACAGACCCGCGTGACTGAGCCCAGCGAATGGGAGTTGCTTCCAGATGATAAATGAAGTGATGGAGGCTACGGTGCCTTACGGATGTGGGATCGCAATTTTCTGATAAATGTCACATTAATATCTGTTTACTTTCTTGATCTTCAAGTTCCATCCTCTGTTTAATAGGATCTTTCTCTTAAACTTGTTATTGACAAGTATAATCTGTTTCTATATCTTAATTAAAATATTCTAGACTTGTTATTATATCATTGCATATTGAATAATGATAACTAATGTTTGAACTCTTTTCTTTTTCTTTTTTCTTATCTGCTCTTCTTCTATGAATAACAGAGATAGATGTTAAT
The DNA here is from genome assembly GCA_013180625.2 of Boswellia sacra. Classification (NCBI taxonomy): domain Eukaryota; kingdom Viridiplantae; phylum Streptophyta; class Magnoliopsida; order Sapindales; family Burseraceae; genus Boswellia; species Boswellia sacra. The sequence continues at coordinate 154,208 of SNVD02011181.1, forward strand.
CATAACTCAAACGAAGGGGCCGAGAAAATAGAAAGCATAAAAAGATTTATGATGATTAATGGATCAGTTGGCACATAATTGATAAAAGAAAACGAAAATAGTGTAAAAGTAAATTACATATTTTAAGGTAGATCATGGAAATTCAAATGTTAAATAATGTTGACGATATAAAAAAAAAAAGGAATTGAAATTCTTAAAGATGTTTAATCCTTTCAATGTAAAAGGTTTAATCCTTTCAATGTCACTACAACAAAATAAATTTTTTACGGCGTCTGTTTACTGCGGACCTCCAAAACCGCAGTAAAAATTAAAATTTTACGACAGTCTAGGAAACCTGCAGTAGATATTACAAACTTTACTGCGGTTTGGAAGGCCCGCAGTAAAGGGCTGGAATATAATCAAATTTTTTTTTTATTTTGCCCCATTCCCCCGCTTCTCTCTAACTTTTCAATCCCTAATTCTCCAAGCGATCTCCATCTCCCATCCTCTTCCTTCGATATGAAACGCCCTTTCGATGAACCCCTCAACAACCCCAACCCTGCCACCTCCAAACCCGTCTTCTTGACCAAAGCCCAACGCGAAGAGTTAGCCCTGAAACGCCGCCAAGAAGAAATTGCCCAGCAACGTCGCCGCCAAGACCAAAACCTCTCTCTTAACCAAAACCCCACCACCAGGCCCTCCTCCGACTCCCGCGACCGTCACCGCCGGGACCACGAGCGAGATCTTAACCAGAAACATTTTCAGGACTCCACCGGGAAGTCTACTTTCCTCTTCCTCCAGGTTCAGAACCCAAATGTCGCAAATGCTTCTAAGAATGCCAAATACGAGATTGTCTTCCAAGTTCCTTCAATCCAAGCCCGAAGTCTCGACGTCAGCGCCAAACCCAGGTCAGATATTGTTCAAACATCATACTTTCTTTGAACTATGCACAAAAAAATCCATTTCAAGTTGTTTCATTTCATTTGCTTTGGTGAATTGGTGATGTTTCTGTTGCAGAAGTTCGTGTCTTCGTGAGGAGAAACAGGCTGGAAGAAACTCAGGAGATATCTAACCAAGAGGCTGGAACTGGAAATGACGCCATTGAGGAGGAAGTGAGATACCCTTTTGCTTGTTTTATCAAATGCTAATGTAATCTTGGTGGGCTCTTTTAGCTTTTTGTTCATGGAGTGCAGTTTGTGATTAGAAATAGTTGCCAAGTTTGCGGCTTGAGTTAATAACAATTTGTGGTTTTGTCGTTTGATTGGCAAAGATTTTTTTTTCTAATTATTTTCCTTAAATCTGTTGGCTTTTAATAGTTTTTATTACTAATACTTTTTAAGTCCTTTAGATGATTGATCTATCAATTTGAATCTATTTTTGATACCTTGCTTAGTAGAAGTTTTTCATGGTAATACGAAAAAAAAAAAGGTTGATGGCATGATTTATTGTTCTGTTTCTTCAATTCAGCCATGTGGCATACCTGACATAGAAGAATTTGCATACAAAAAGGAAAATGGATCTGCCCTGTCAAGTAAGATCTCTTGTGACAATACTTTGTTTACACATGTATGATATTTGTAGACATTCACATCGAAAGATCATCACTTTGATATTTTTTTGTATAGCAAAAGTTGATTACTTACTGGTTGCACTGAATCAAGGTCTTGAGAGGAGTGTGTTGTTTATGGCACTACTACTTTAACATTTTATAATAATAAAAAAGGTAGCCATTTTGATGCTTTATGCTTTCAGTTTCTGTTTTGGGGTTGGGGGTGCTCTTTTCCTTATGTTTAGACAACTTTTGTGCTTTTGAGGAAGGTATCTTTTGGAACTATTGTATCGGGGCAGTCCTTTAGGTTGATTAGAAACAATAGCAGGGTGTGAATGAAGGAGGAAGATGCTAATTTATGGGATAGGGGTTCATTTTCTTGCTTCTCTTTTGATGTCAATTTTTAATTCTATTAATGATATTTACACTCTTGGTTACTTGATTTTGGTTATGATTTTACTATCTATGATGTAATGGGATTTTATGATGTTGTTGACTGCTAATCCACCTTTTATAATATCTTCTTCTGTTGTTAAATTTTTAATATCCTATCACAAAGATAATAAAAATAATAATCCATAACCAGATGATTCGCCCACTTGTCATTATTTTATACATCACAACACTAACCAACAACGTATAATAAGCAACAAGTCAAATAAAGCCCGCCCCGTTCTTACATGCAAATAACTCTTCTAAGTTCTTACTAAAAAGCAACTCTTGTCGGGGACTCCCATTTGGAAACTCCTTGTATAACCTGATAATATGATTTGGCTTCTGATTTTTTAGACTTTAGACAACATCCAGCTCATGTCATTTCAGACTGATGTGGATGTGTGAGCTTATAAAAGCTCAAGTTTTCATAACTACATACACACACATTCATTTATCCAGGTTTAGGTATGAACTATTTTTCTGATATAAGCGGATTTGCAGGGAAGACTAAATCCAAGCCAGATACGCTTGTTGGTGGGACTGAAGCTACTTCTCTGAATGGACCAAGAGGTAAATTTTTTATTTATATGCTCGTAAATGTTGTGGTTATCGTCACTGGAGACATGTATGTATGTTTGTGGTGCAGATTGTGGTTATCGTCACCAAAGACATATATTGTATTGACTTGTAGTGGCTGACATACCAGGTTCAATAAAAGATAATCTTAAATATCTTATATTAAGGTTTTAATATTCGTACTTCTTTCCAACAAGTGTCTTCCTAATGGTGCAGATTAAAGTGGTGTTGATAATTTTGTTGAATTTATTTTAAATGCTGACTAGTTTGGGTTATTTAGTGGAGGCTGACTAGATATTCGGGCCATGTCATCATGATTATATTTCTTTTGTTTTCCTTTTTTTTTGGGTCATTTTACAGCTAATCAGTGTACAGAAAAATGATTGGGAGCTTCAATGTATCATGTTTTCATTTCTTAAGAATGTGTGTGTGTGTGTGATCTTCCTTATCAAGAACAGGTTCTATAGTTGTAATTTCTCATAATATAATTTTTTTTTATTCCTTTATTCAATAGGATTTTCTTGCGTAGCTATATGACTGTATAACGCAAATCAGTGTTTGATGGGTGGTCCTGGGGTTGCCAAAAGTCAGCTTCTCAAGCACATAATAAATGTAGCACCCAGGGATTTTATGCTACTGGCAGAGGAAGCAGTGGAGGAAGCTGGGGATATAATTAGGACTTTTTACCGCGGGCCGTAAAAAATTTCACCACACCATATTTTTTACGGCAGGCCTGCAGCCCGCGGAAAAAACCCTTTTACTGCGGGCCAAAACCGCGATAAAAAGTAAAAATGATTTTTACGGCGCCATTTTATACGGCGGGTTTAAACCGCCGTAGGCCCGCCGTAGAAGGCCTTTTATCGCGGTTTTGGCCCGCGGTAAAAGGCCCATTTTCTTGTAGTGTGTAAAAGGTTTTCTATTAGACTCAAATTGTGGTTCTAGTTATAATATTCAAATGTTAAATAGTGTAAAAGGATTATGCCTTTGCAATTGAAAAGAAAATTACAGCATTTGACTTCTTCTTGGAACTCAAAGTACAACAAATTCTTTATACTTGATGATTCCTAAGTTACTTTTCGATTTATCAATAGTAAGTATAATTTGGAATGGTTAGGGAAGTATTCTAATCATAACTCTAGATGACTTGTGGTCAATCGGAAATGTCTATGATACACTAAATGTATCAATACATTTTTGTAAAAGTTTGTGTAAAATTTATAAATTAGTATATTAAAGTTGTAAACCTAACAAAAATTGTAAATATTATAAAAATATTTATTTACAATTTTTATATACTTATTTATAATTATAGTTCAAAACTTATAAAATCATTGCTATTTAACTATAATTCAACTCTACAACTCGATAACTATAATTCAAAAAGGTGGTTGAGCTATTTAACTGTTGATTATACATCTAAATTTTCATTAAAAGGTGGTTATTTTTCAAAAAATTTCTATAATTTTGGTTAGTTGAACAATAGTTAATCTATTTAACTGTTAAATAGTAATTAATATCTGTTTTGTCAAAAAGATTTTAACATAAGAGCAATTTGAAATTTATCATTCTATTCTCATCCTCACTTTGCAAGCATTCGCAATATCAAGTTTTTCAAAGATATATTTTAAGCAATACATATTAAATAATTTCTTTTGTAATACCTTTTTTCAAAAATATTTACGGATGGTTTTGAAGTTAGTCAAATTTTGTCTCCATTATTGTCCAAGAGTCTAGTTTCTTTCTGATTTTTCTATTTCCATTTCCCTTTGCTGCTACTGGCATAGTTGTGATTGGTAACACTATTTACACGGCACAAATTTGCACTAGGCAAAGATCGTATCTATATCTATTATGTAAGTGTGGTGAATTTCGATCAAAAGGGTAATGGTGAGGATTGTTTAATAAACTGTTTTTTTAATTTAATAATAATAATTATTATTATTATTATCATCAGCATCATCATCATTTATCTTTGGTTGTAGGAACATTGTTTAATATTTTATTAGGGGTAATTTACTTCCCATATATTTATATTCATAACTTGCATAATTATTCATCTAATAAAATTTTATAAATTCAATTAAATTTATCTGAAATTGATTGTATAAATAAGTTATAAATAGAGAATTATTAATTTGATTAAGCTTGTTTTGCTGCTTTTTTATTTGTTTTTTCTTTGGTACTTATCAGTTTTCTTAATCGTTGATCTAATATTTCTTGATGAGATTATTAGGCAGTTTAAGGCCGTTAATAATCGCACACAAGAAAGTATACGATACTAGGACTAGGAAACGAAAATTACAATAATCGTTGTGACTTCAGCTCCCGCGTGATGACCACACGAGATTTGAGAGTAAAGCTTAAAACATCAATCCCAGTTGGCATTGATCTATTGGTTAATCTAACAAATTGCACATAAAATAGCCGTAGTAAAGCCCGGTCTGGAAACAGCAGCCGCCGGCCCGCTCTCTCGAAACCTCTAAAACCCATTCGAACTCTTTAGAGGCAAAACAATTAACTTCACTTCGCTTTGGCGCCTTCGCTTTGCTTCACTTCGCTTCAATGGTCAGCAATCTCTCTTTCAGTTGTTGCTCTCAATCAGTTCATTCTTTCTTAATTATCTCTCTGCTGTCCTTACAGGAGTCACGGCCACAGCTGGAACAATCTCAATCTCAATCTCCGTCACTAGAAGATTGCTTGAAGCTACTGAAAGGCGAGAGGGACGAGCAACGCCTTGCAGGTCTGCTTCTCGTCACCAAATTCTGCAAAGGCGACGACGTCGTTTCGCTTCGCAGAGTTTATGATGCCGTCGGTGTTCGGTTCCTCGACCGACTCTTGCGAACTGGTAATAATCTTCTCTTGCTTGTAAGAAAATGCTGCAATTTCTTTTATAAAATTTAATATCCGATTATTTCTCTTTGCTTAGCAAACATGCGATATTAAGCTTCGGAATTTTTTTCATTGTCTTATTATTATTTTTATGATTTTTGGGGAAATTCTAATATGTTTTTTCTTTTGAATTCTATTGTTTCGAATGTTCCTTTTTGCTAGGACTGGGAAAAGGGGTCATTAGTAGCAATGCAGGTGATAATCGTGATGCATACTTGCAGCTATCAGTTACAGTTCTTGCTGCATTTTGTCGGGTTCCTGAAATTGCTTCATCAAAAGATATGGTCTCCAAGATTCCGTTGATACTGGAAATTATGTCAAAGGAGTAGGGTTATCATTCTTTATCTTGTCAATGAAATCAATGAATTTTTTAAGGAATCATAATCATTGCCTCTCAGTGAAAAGGCCCATTAAATCCAAAAAGTTAACTTGTAGATAAAGGTTCCATAATAGAATTTAAGCTTTAGAAGAGAGCAAACCATTTTTTTTTCAGATGTTCTAGTTTGATAACTAATTTAAATTGCTCTTGATAGTCTAGGAGGTGTTTTCTAATTTTAACTACCAGTACATGATTGGAAGTTGATTTCTAGACTGTCTTGTTCAAGTCAGTTACTTTTATTTATTAGAAAGGACCTCTTTCTTTATTTTTTTTTTAATTTGACTCTTTCTGTTAACTTAAATCATATATGCTTTCTTCAATTCAGACCAGGTGCATCTGTTACTGAAGAGTGCTTTGAATTTTTATATTTGGTAACAACTGCTACTGGGGATGGAGTCGCAACATTTTATGAATCTGGAGGCATAAAAGTGCTGGTTTTTCAGATGTCTACACTGCCAGATGGTGATTAGCCTTCCTATTGACTTAATTTTGACAACATCTTTATGAGGTTTATGTTAACGTTCACCCTGCATCCTAGAGCTGTTTTATGCACCTCTTTTTTTTTTTTTTCTTCTTCTTTCCAATTTAGACACTTGGGTAGGACAAAACTTTTAAACCTTGTGGACACTGTTACTCTGTCTAGTGATTTATGTGATTATTGAGTTTTTGTAATGACTTTTCCATCCATTTTTTAATGGAAAATTACTAGTTAAGCATGGTTGTGGATTTATGTTCCTATATACAACTTGTAGAGATGTAATGGGTGCCAATTCTTTTTGTAGGTTCTCATTCAATGGAACTTGCTATTAAACTTGTGCAATTGATGATAAGTAAGCTGTCTTGGGAAATTATTAGAAATGATTATTTATCAGAGCTGTCAATGATGGTGAGTCCAAATTTTCAGTAGCCCTGTAGTTTATCCTTGTTTATCTTGAGATTGGCAATATTTATTTTATTTTATTAAAAATTTTGTAATCTTTCTAAACATGCTTCATTTTCAATATATTTTATTACATATTAGCTCTAATTTGGCCAACTTATTAAATCATATCCTTTTTAGTTCAGGTGGCCACTTTAAGTAGGCAGTTTGCCATGTTGCACAATGCCCTAAAGTTTGAAGTGCTTCATTTACTCTCCGCCATTCTCTCTTCGGATGATTCGGTATGTCTCATTTTCTCAGTTGTCTTCCAGAATGTCAGTCAAGAATTGTGCTTGCTTGAAGAATAAAAGTTCATTTTATTGTTGAACAATAAAATAATTAATCCTTTCACTTTAAGTGTTGGCACATCACACAGACACACACTGTATGTCAATTGGAAAACAGTTATGTGGAGGAGTAATCTTTTAGGATATTAAAGGATTTTTACGAAAATCTGAGTGGTTTCTTGAACTTTGAGACTTCAAACTACTGGATTAAATTTTTTGCTCCTGGTATTATTATCAATTGAAATCTTTGAAGATATGTGCTACAAAACCAAGTATACCTAATCTTCACTCAAAATCTCTTATGTTAAGGTTACTATTTTTATAGAATATATATAGTTTTCAGGCAAGACAAAATGTTTTCTTGCATCTAGTGAAGAAGGTTCAGATTTCATCTAGTTTCTTAATAATGTATGTTTGCCATACTTTTATTTCTCTTTTCCCTCCTGGTTTCAGTCCTTAAATTTGTTAAGATTGCATCTCTTGTATAATGCATGTGTGTTAGAAGTGTATGCTTTGTGATAGTTTACTATACCTGGAAACTGATTGTGGTACTGTCATGGTATTTTCAGGCGCCACTTTATAATTCTCTTCGTTTTATGCAAGACGAAAAGTGGTCAATGTATATCTGTGTTGGTATTGTAGCCATTTTACAGAACCGTGTTGGTATGTTGGACTAATCTTTCTAAATTGTGTTGTAAATTGCATGTATTATGGAGACTATAGGAGATTACCTTTTCTTCTTTTTCAGTTCAATAAATTTGATTGTAACAGACAAATAAACTTTGCATTTAAATCAATTGTTCTGCATTTAACGGTGTTTTCTAGGGCTCAACTTTTCAAATTTAAGTTGAAACTTTTTGGTGTTGAAACTTTTTTGTCCACAGCTCCTGCTGAGAAGCTTCATGCTCTTATTGTAGCTGAATCTTTGGTTTCTATAAAGGATGAAGAATGGTTGATTGGTAAGATGGACTTGCCTGATATAGAGGACACTATTCCAGCTGACAGGTAAGCAATGTTTGTTTATGTGGTGAACCCATATGAAACATTTTTTGTCTTGGCTGTGAGGTCATTGTCATCCAATTTACTTTTCAGGTGTTTATTGCTCGTGTTAGAGTCATCAAGGGTGGAGATTGCTGTTCTGCTGAATGAGCTTGCCTACTTGAAATATGAAGCTTCTAAAAATTGTTCATCAACTGCTGAAAGTTTTTCCTTAAAGCAACGGAATGTAGCCATTGCCTTTTCCTTGGTAGAAAAGATCATTAAATTAGTATCTAAAATTAGTGACAATGAAGGTATATCAGGCTTACTCAACATTCACTCTAAGTTAGGGGATAACAATGTCTGTTCTTTTCTGTTTGAGCATAATAAGTATCCTCAGGAGTTAGGCATTTACATTTAGTTGAAGAGTTCTATCTTTGCAAGGATCTCATTGATTTCACCTCATAATATTCCCAAGTTAATGAATTTAATTTCCTTTGGGAATTTACTTACAGGGAACCTTATTGACGGAAGTACTTTCACAAAGGTGATAAATGGGCTTAATGAGACAATTGGTGTGGTCCTAGAGTATCTGCAAGATGCTAAGGTAACAATTTTGAAACCTTTGAAACTTCACCATGCTTGCCTTGTATTTACTGTTGTGATTCTATAGGAACATGGGCAGAGGAAGGGAAATGACCTTCTTGCTTCAGTGCGACTTGTAGGGAGGTATGCTAATGCCACTTCCTGCACATTCATCTCTGGCTCATCAATGTATCAATGATACAAGTTATTACATTGGTTACCTATTATTTGTTAAATCAAAATTTAACCATGAGAAATCATTTATCATCGGGGACATCATCTTCTTTGTTTTGAATTGCAGACACTGTAATATTCTAAATTCTTTTATTTATATTATTTTTTTTCGATTTATAGCTAAAGACGGTTCTCTGGTTAACTGAAATGTGTGCTTGTTTCAGTTATCTAGCAGAAACTCCACTCGCAAGCAAGGAGAAGGTGAGAGAACTTTTGGAATATATGCTTATGGTTGAAGGTGAAGATGAACCAAGGTTTGGGAGCTTTTTCAGTATGATTCTTTGTAGACTGATCTGATCAAAAATTTTCTTAATATGGTTTACCACACCAAAGAATAACTTTTTTCAAATTGCTCCTGAATGACAGCCCTTTTTATTCTATATGCTTTCTGCTTCCAATGCTCTGTCAAACTACAATGACAATTGATGGATGTAAAGCTTTGGCATCTTCTGGAGTGTATAAAGCTGTAAGTTCTTAAAAATAGTTATTGAAGTTAATTTTTCCACTAATGGCTCTTAATTGTTTTCTTAGTAATTAACCGTCAATTAATCTTTATAATATTATGATGAATGCATGTAGCAATTCATCACCTTCAATGTTGCATGATCTTTTATCACATTTAATATCTTAACTGAGGGCACCATTGAGTGGATAGTGAACACTGATTTGTGAATGTCAAAAGAAATATTATGCATTCAATTCTATCTTTTTGCATGTACTTGTTTAAATTGTCTTGATTTTGTGAAATATATTATTTATTAGAAGTTCCTATTAATCTTTCATTTTACTTTTAGGTTGTTGAATGCCTCTTAAAATTGATTGGCCCAGGCTCCAATAAAGTTGAGGATAACAGCTGCATCTTCTTGGCATGTGATACGATCTTGAATCTTCTTTTGAAGGTAGGCTTGTCATCACAGCATTTCGACTACTTATATCATGCAATTTATTAACATCCTTCTATTTTCAACCATAGAAAGAGCAAGTGCATTTTCCAGTGGATGAGTCAACCCTTCTTCTTCTTCTAAAAGCCTTGGCATACTGGACAGGTGCCCTTCTAGTACTTGATTCAAATGTGTAGATTTTAATTGTTTGTTATATTTAATTTAAGTTGATTCATACACTTCTAGAATTTTGACAAAATTTCTCTGTTCATGGGAACAGGTTTGCCTGAAATTTGATAAATATGTAAACATGACGAAATTATATAAGATAATGGAATGTCCCATGCTTTAATAGAATTGCACAGTCAGAGTTTGAGCTTTCTGAGAAATTTTGTCCAGTAAATATCTTTCAAAGTTGTGTCAATTTCGATTTTTGTTGGAATAGCCTTGTTAATTTAAAGGGACTCCAAATGGAATTAACATGAGATTTGGCTATGGGCTAAAAGGAGACTTACAGTTGGCACTATTTACTTGATTTGAAGATCTATCCAGATGAAGAATCAGCATATTGAGAAAATATATGAATATCAAACTCCTTACTTAGTTAGCTGTGAGATTATATGGGCTTGAATTATATTCTGAGTTGATAATAACTTTACTAGTGACAGCTGAGCTTATCTTCTGCCTTTTTTGCTTTCACAATTAATTCACATAAGCCTGCAAACAATTATCATATGCATGTATTCGTAACAATTACAGTTTCTGAAATTTTTTTTTTTTTTGGCCCCCAGAAAACACTGGTGAATCATCTGTTATTATGTTGGCTTCAAGCATTTGCGCACTTATATTTGACTTGACATCAGAGGAGGCTCTTGTAAATCATCCTAACTTTGACAGTAACTCTTTTGATAGTCTGTCTCGGCTCATAGCTAGAAGCTTGGCTTTCTGGGGACAGGTAAAATGGGTAATATTTTGTGGTATTATGTGTACTTGTACCTAATATGGAGGATGAGGCTCAGCTTAGGACTGGAATTATCATCGAGGAACATGAACATATGAGGAATTATTTTGGGGGGAATGGAGTGGAGGGACAGATTTGGTTATTTTATGTTGGAGTATTATTTTCATGGGTATAATGTATTCTTATCACATTCTATTTGGAAATGCTACCAACGATTTTGATAATTGGGATTTAAACTCAGGATGCTTCGTGTAGTTGAGGCTGCTTTTCATCAATGTTATTAACATTTTGTGGCCTTGGTTAATATGCCTCTTTTTCTAGTATTACTATATTATCATTGTCAACTGTTGAATCTCTTCGTTGAATCATTTCAGGACAAGTCTAATGCTGATCAATCAGACATGGATCTTCTTGAGATAGTTATTGCAGGTCTGTCAATCCTGACTCTGATTTTTTATGTCATCGTTCCAATCCAACTTCAACTCATATTTTCTGATATCTGATTATTGATGGTGTAATTCTTGACAAATTTCTCAGAAGGTTATTTTATGGGATTTTTTGTCTAAACATGGTGCAGGATATTCGCGGTGGGGAAATCGGTTTCCTCATATCAAAGAGGCAGTTGAGAGATAACTTGATTACTTAGACATATTATTCAAGTTAGATGGCCTGAACTTATGCTTTATCAAATATCATATAGTTCATCCCATCTCTTTTAAAAATGTGGAGGGGTAAATCGGTTCTGTGTATCTATGCAAAAACGTTGAGGGGGGTGACTCCCATTTGGAGAAGTTTTTTGGGTTCGTTCCTGAAATTTTGGTAGCAGCTGGTGGCTTCTTACATGTATAAAAGTGAAATGTAGAAATATTTTTATCCAGATGAAAAAAGAAATTCTTGATTGCATGTTATTTAATTTGTCCCTTATAATTCTTGTGGGTTGTCTAATAATGAGAGGTGCCCTCCACTGGATGAATATAGGCGAGTTATTTTGGTCGATGTGATGCAAAATTTTTTGCGGTTGGATGTGAAGGCGAAAATGAAGGTTATAGCTGGGCCGCACTCTGGCGAAGATTCATTACTGTAATCGATAATCAATTAATCAGGTTAGAGGTAGCATGTAGAGACTCTCATTGGAGTTTTGACCATTTGTAAGACTTATAAGATTCAAATTTCAGACAAATATGCTTTTCTTCAACAATCCTGGTTCGCTTCTGTAAATTTAGCTTTGGTTTTCGGATGTCCACTTTATAAAAATCGAAGCCAATTACTTGGATTTTGATGCAGTAGCAGATTTCAAACTCAACAACAGATATAAAACTCACCGTTTTAAAGTTAATTAGCTAGTGACTTTTATTTTATATGTTGTATGTTTAGTTTTTAACTGCAAAACTCACCGTTTTGCCTTTCATTTACTTTTAAGATATATACAGACATTTCGGTTGTACGGGACAGTTTTTAGAAACTTGATTCAAAATTCCAGAAGTTCTCCAAGCAGGAAGCGCAGTCAACTTCATCTTGGTTGAGAGCATTTTCAACACTTTCTTTCTTTCCCATAGACTGATTCTACATCAGATTTATACAGTGTTCATAAATCATGCTTATAAAATAGTAAGTGTATGCAAGAAGTCAAAACTAAATAGTAAAAACTATAAGTTCCCTATTAACCTTAAACAATCAAAAGCTGGCTTGTTTAAATTAAATTAAATCTTGCCCACAAGTTTGGTTGAAGTGTTCTTATTTAGGAAATGAGGGTACAATTTTTTATAGGAAAATTTAAATCTATTTCTTTTGCTTTTTCTAAAATAAAAGACATTTCATTTTCTTCCCAAAAAAATAAAAAACGTGATTTAATCTATTTAAGTAATACGTACTATATAGATATTCTTTTTGGGTGGGCAATTGGGCCCAGTTTTTTGCAAGCCCAAGCTATACCCGTAAATGTAATGCTGAAATGAAATATCAACAGCGCGGTCAGCCACTTGCCCAACAACTCCTCGACGACTTATTTTATTTTATTATTTAGTTTTTATTTTGAGCCGCCACCTTCCTCCTCCTATTACAAAAGGCCTATATAAATACCAAACAGGCATTGTGAGTTATGCTTATGCGCAGCTGAGACAGCGTGGATATATCCATAATTGAATATAAATAAATACAAATTTGGAGCGATAGGAAGTGAGAGAGAGAGAGAGAGAGAGAGAGAGAGGGCTGAAGAAACAGAGAAGTGGAAAATGGGTTGCGGGAATTTTTTCTACAGCTTACTCATAACTTTCTCGGTAGCTCTAATCACGTACAACATAATTATCTCGGCTAATGCTCCGCTGAAGCAAGAGCTTCCAGGTCCATCAAGAACGTCATCATCAATTTCTGTGGACCCCGTGATCAAGATGCCACTGGACAGATCAAGAAGATACGGTGGTAGCTCAAAGAAGAGACTGTTCCACACAGCAGTGACGGCATCGGATTCCGTGTACAACACGTGGCAGTGTAGGGTAATGTATTACTGGTTCAAGAAGTTCAAAGATGGACCGAATTCGGAGATGGGTGGTTTCACCAGGATCTTGCACTCTGGAAAGCCTGATAAATTCATGGACGAGATCCCGACTTTCATTGCTCAGCCTCTGCCAGCTGGTATGGATCAGGTATGAGTCATTACTTACTGGAATTAGTTGACTTTGTGCTTTCGTTGACTAACTTCCTGAGAAAATTCACTTTTCATGTTTATGGGGGTTTTGGGTTAGTAATTGAATTCACAGAAATGTTAAAATTGCTTTGCGGATTCCATATAAAAAAGCTGAAAACATTAGTTTAGTGCTTTTTGAACAAATTTTCCAAAAACTTGACACGTTTTTTTCTTAAAAAATTTGTTTTATAATTTTTATATTTTACCCATTTCCACATATTCTATCAAACATGTTTTTGCTTTTCTTCAGTGTTTTTTAAAAAGTTGCTGAAAATGCTTTCATTTCGCGCAAACCACTTTCAATTTTTGTTTTCATTTTCTCAAAAACATTCGAACCCTTCAGCTTTTCCGAGATTCCCTGCTCACAAATTTGTGGATTTTGTATTAAATTATTGTATATGATAAGTCTTCCAATTCATAGGGGATAAATTTGAACTTGAAGTTCTTGTTGATAAATTGAAATTAGCTTCTCTTACACATGTCATAATGACACAGGGCTATATAGTGCTGAACAGACCTTGGGCGTTTGTCCAATGGCTACAACAAGCAGACATAAAAGAAGAGTATGAAACATTTGATTTCTTATTTTCATTGATGAGGATATTGTTGTGTATTTTGGTTGATATAACTTAATGCATTTTGTTTTCACCATGAATACAGTTACATTCTGATGGCAGAACCAGATCATATCATAGTGAAGCCCATACCAAACTTGTCTAAAGAAGGGCTTGGAGCTGCATTTCCTTTCTTTTATATTGAACCTAAAAAGTATGAGTCAGTCCTGCGTAAATACTTCCCTGAAGATAAGGGACCAATAACTAACATTGATCCTATAGGGAATTCTCCAGTTATTGTCGGGAAGGTAGTAATAGCAATGTGTTGTAGTTATTATGAACTATTCTCTTTGGGTTTTTGGCCATTTCTGCATTCACTTCTGTCTTTGTCTTATTTCTCTTCTTGGTTTTTGTGAAACACTGCTAGGATTCACTGAAGAAGATTGCACCAACTTGGATGAATGTGTCCTTGGCAATGAAGAAGGACCCTGAAACAGATAAGGCTTTTGGCTGGGTGCTTGAAATGTGAGGTTTCCCTTATCAAATTAGTGATGTTTTATCTTGACTTAACATGATTGGATGATGTTCTTGAATTCTTTTCCTTACTTTGTTTCATGGATGCAGGTATGCTTATGCTGTTTCCTCTGCTCTGCATGGTGTTGGTAACATCTTATACAAAGACTTTATGATTCAGGTTGGATGAGATTATCATTTCATCTCTTTTGCCATGACATTTTACAAGGTTGCAACTGAGCTATCATAGAATATTACAATTTATGACCTCAAATCATTAGGTCATCCAACATGTAATAATTCATGCGTATGTTTAAAAAAAAAAAAAATTCAGGCTCGGGTTCTTTTATCGCTCATTAAATGCGATCTGACGTTTCGTGTTCTATGGATTTTGGAATCCTGTTAAGGGTTTTCAGGAGCATATGACAGCAGATCCTCCTAGCTTTTCGCCTTTAACATGGATTTCTCTGATAAAAAATAAATAAGACAATAAAATGTGAAAACTGCTTTGCTTGATTACAATCCATCTTTAACTTTTCCAAATTTTTATGCTGAATTTCACTGTAGCAAATTGTTGGCTGTCTTGTTGGTTATTTTCCCAGCACCTTCACTAACAGTTTCCCTTTACTTTGACATATACCAGCCTCCTTGGGATACTGAAGTAGGAAAAAAGTACATAATCCATTACACTTATGGATGCGACTATGATATGAAGGTAATTTTTCGTTGCTGACCTCTTATGCTTTTCAAAAAAAAAAAATAATAATAATTAATTACATAGAGAAAGTAAAACTTCAAAGAAATTGCTTTAATTTTTTTATTTTTGGGCTTGCATCTATTTCTGATATGCAAGAAAAGGATATCTGTCACTCTACTTATGGTGTTGGGTTTTCATGCTGTGATTTTCAGGGTAAGTTGACTTATGGGAAGATTGGGGAATGGAGGTTTGACAAAAGATCATATGATCATGTGGCACCCCCAAGAAACCTTTCTATGCCTCCACCTGGTGTTCCAGAAAGTGTGGTATGTTTAAGCTCACTTTCTAGTCAAGATTTTTTTTTTCCATAATTGGTATATAACAAGAATTTATGAAAATGAGAGCAAGAGGTTCCTTTCACACTCTGGGTTTATATACATAAAAATTTTTTTTATTCATTCAAATTTAGTTGTTTAATGTTTTAAATGAATTCTTGTTATCTTTTACCATGGTTTAAATTAAGTGCAAAATCTTAGGTAGATGTAATTAACATCGTATACCGAAGTGAACTTGCATAATGTGCTTATATTTGTATATAAGTTGAACCAGTGTCCTTCTGAGCTTTCTTATAAATAACTGAAGAAACTAGCTTCATCTTTAAATTGTTTTTTAGAGGTTCTGCTTTTTTTTTTTTATTTTAATCATCCATATCAAATAATTTGTAGATTAAAGACAAAAAGGAAGGTGGTAAAAATAAGCCATTTGCTCAAGGTTAAGAAATTATAGCTTGAAAGAGAAAACCATACCTCATAAAAACAAACAAAATCATTTTCTTATGTCCTTTTTATTTCTTAAACCAGTTGGAAACATCTTTTTATTTTATTATTTAAATTTCTTCTGTAAAAAGATAGGCATAGGGCATGATACAGATAGGAAGGTTTTCTCATCAAATCCTAAGCATTAGCCCACAGGAGCTTGCTCCTTGCATTTTAGAACCCATGATTTTTCCATTCCAAAATGTGTAATGATGATTGATTTGAGAATTTTATAGGGTATCAAACATAGTACTTTTTCTGTCATAAAATTTGATGTGATAGAGGACAAAAAAAGTGATGCACCCAAAATCTTCATCAGTCAAAATTAAAGACCAAATTTTTATCTACTGAAAACCAGTGCCCATCAACGAATATGCTAGGCTCCTTTTACTCTGTTTCATCTTCAAGTGAGCTCTCCTTTTACTCTGTTTCATCTTCAAGTGAGCTCTATAAAGCAAATATTTTATGGCAGGTGACTCTGGTGAAGATGATGAACGAAGCCACCGCAAACATTCCAAATTGGGGGTCATAGTGAAGAAATATGGATGGATGGATGGGAGATGGTACAGAAACAAAGCTGCTTTCAGTCCAGAAGTTATAAGCACTCAATATTCCTTTTGATGTCACACACTAGGGAAAAAAAAAAAAAAAGAATGAAAAAAAGCTTTAAATGTTATTTGTTTTCTGTTAGTTTGACTTGCATACATGACCTTGATATAGGTGGGGTGGGAAGTTTAGATGATCTGATATACCTGCTTGGCCTGTGCTTTGCCGATGATGGAGAGCTTGTAGCTTTATATAGAGGCGCAGGACATTTCCCATTGTAACCCAACAAGCTATGAATAAACACTACTGCTAGGATACCACTCAAGCATGAAAGTTGTGAAGGAGCTACATATTGGTTGACTAGCCTTGTTGTATGTGTGAGGGTGCCACGGCATGAATGAACTTTCTCCGTTTTCAGTTAATAGATAGATTTATTACACAGTATTTCTCCCGGAGGAAGTCGATTTATATAGTGCAGTCTGCGTAGTGTGCCTTTTGCTATTGTTGAATGTTAATTCTTGTGAAACATCTGGATCAAATCCATCATCTGCAACAACTTGAGCAAAGGGCAACAACAGACGTCAAAAAAAATGAGATAAGCCTATCTCCCTAGCACCAGATGAGGTTTGGCCTGCGAAGTTCAAATGCTTAGATTTGACACCTTTTTGCTCTGTTGTATGCTCAAAAACAATCAAGAGTTAATATAATGCCTACTGATTTCAAATAATGTGGTTGATTTTTTCTTTTAATTTTAAAAATAATATATGGTTCATATTGACTCAATATACTAGTAAATGTGTATTTTCAAAAATTATTAAAAATGAAAACAAACAAAACCAGCTTTGTCCTTTTACATTTTATAAATCATTTTGTTCTATACGTCATGCAATATACTTAAAATTCAATATCAATCACCTATCCTTTTCAAAATTCAAAATAATTTAAAACTACCTATGAATTTCTAAAAAATTTGAAAAACAAAAATACAAAATTTATTAACCAATACAGTTAAGGAGTTACCTATTATTCGCTTTCACAGTCAAGAGTATTATGATGCTAAAGCTATCGCGCCAAAAAACAAATAAATAAATAAAGTATGCTTGCAGTTGTAGCAGTCGGGCAGAAGTAGACCTAGATAAGGCTCAATGATTAGCTTCTTGTACGCTTCATGGCGTAAGCAACCCTACTCCGACGTCAAAATAAGAATATCAACTCTTTTACGATGCAAATTATGCTGTTGATATCGACAAAATACAAAATATTTGGCCACTGTTAATAGAAAGAAGGTGTGAGTCATGGGGCAAATAGAATGTGAAAGTCAATCAAGGAGTGGGTATGTACATATGATCTCACTAAAACTTCTTCCACATAAAGCTACGCTATTTTATGCACACGTTTCCATGATGAAACACGGTAATACAGGAGACGAATTTCAAATCTTTTGACCGCGAAAAGGGCAGTCCGCTTAGCTTCTGGTTCTATCTACACGTACACGACTTCTACCAACAAAATTTCGGCACAATGTTCAGATCATATTTCATGCCAGCAGAATCCAAACTTTGATAACCCATTCGGATCGAGAATGATACCCAAAAAAAAAAAAAAAAAACGAAATGAATGTTATGTACAAGGTGGTTGAATATATCATCAGTTCAAATATCGCCTGCAATTTTTTGAATGGCAAAAACAAGGGATCTTCTTCCCTTCATCTTCATGGTTAAAATGATAGTCATACGTTATCTCTTCGCCTGGATTGATGTCTCGCTCCGCCAAAAAGACAACCTGCAACCAAATATCGATCAGTTAACACAACGTGGATGTACTTCAGGTTGGCTTCACTACATGGTTCTTAGTCATGTCATCGCATAATTTTTAATTACCTTCTTTTCGTTCCTTACAGAAATCACTTTTGCAACGCAGTTTGGCTGTCAAATAAAATTAGAACAAAGAAATCATTAAAACTAGGCCATAATGGAGTTCACCTTTACATCTAAGAAAGTGAACTTAACTAAGTCCTTGACTAGTTGCATCATGGATGACCTAATGATGTTTAAGTTATTGACTACTAACTAAAAGGAAAAACAAGAGAAACAAACAACAAACTTGTAGTAATTACCAGGCATGAATGATTGACAAAACGTGCAATCCCCCCCTTGCAGGTTGCATCAATAATATGCTCCTTATCAATCCTGAAAAAGTAGCAAGCACTCTTATACTGTAGTTTTCTTCCTGACTGATACTCATTTTCCCTTTTGTCAGCCACACGTTGTCCCACAATCTCACCAACATACTCAACCACCTAGGAAATATATATAAGCACATTATGTTTTCAAGTCGTAACAAATATTTGATTTCACATTTTATGAGACAAGAAGGTCAAACCATTTCACCACGGGAGATGAACCGAGATGTGTAAAGACCAAGGGCATGAATGCCAGACTTGTAAACTACCAAATGTTTCCAACCCTTTGACTGCTTGTAGCGAGCATATTCTTTCTGCAAACAAAAAGAAGAAGGAAATATATATATATATATATATTAATTAAGACGCTGGTGGCTGTTATGCAATCACCTTGCAAAGATCTAAAAAAATAGAATGCTGCAACTAATATTAACAATTAGAAAATTAGAAAAGAAACTATAAATAAATATTATGGAAGGCACAAAAGCCAGAATATAAACCCTTGACTGTTTCAAGTCGAAGAAAGCTTTGACTAATGGTTATGCAATCTAAAAACAAAAAGTTCAACATGCACCTCAAAGTCTCCCTAGAATGGTGAAACATGTAAACTCTTTTAGACTTCCCTAGAATGGTGAAACATGTAAACTCTTTTAGTTCTGGATGCCATAGGTTTAGACATGAGATTTGCGTCAAAATTGCACATACTTTAGTTAGAAAGATAGAAGAAATAAAATTCAGAAGTTATCTTTGAGCCCACACAATAATAAAAAAGCCACATACAATACTTCCTGTTATTGTAAACATTCCCCTAAACATGGTTACATAGAAAATATTTTTTTTTCAAATTTATGTAAGATTCAAAAAATCACATGCACTTTTCTAATACTCAAGTGTTTATATTATGAAAAGGACAGCCATTTCGATGACAGAATGTCTACATTTCATAGTGATTCCCAAGTTTTAATGCAACTCAGCTCTAATTAAAATAATTGAATAAGCAAACATAATCAAAAGCAGCTTGACAGTACCCGGCAATCATTCTCAATCTCTGATAGGGGCAATTTTGGAAGCCCCTGTGTACATGACTTCTGCCCATTAATGTGAATCCAAGCATTTAATTGCTCCTGAGGAACAAGGCATCCACTCTTTCCTCTTGATTGGCCATAAAGATTATACCAAAAGCCATCACGTTTGCGACCCTTGTAACCCTATGACAAGGATTAAAAGAAGAAACTTAAGAATGCTGTAAAATTTCAGGTAGCCAGACATTCCTCTCACCCCCTCTTCACCCCAAAAACCCTCAGTAAATGGACAAAATACCTCTGTCCTTGCACAAGTTAATTCCTTTTCCCCTGAACAATCCACTTCAATGTCAAAGGGATCACTACCAGAGTCGCACAAGAGTTGAGTGGCATGGACCACGCATCTTCCATAGAAACCAACATTTTCATTATCAGCCCCTTCAACCTCACTTTGCAACAGCCCCTACAATAAATGCAAAAAAGTGATGACATGCCAAAGAACAGCAAGGACACAATTCTTCTATTTCTAAAATTAGCAATCCTTTGTAAACAATATATTATAATATATACCTCTCTCTCTCTCTCTCTCTCTCTCTCTCTCTCTCTCTCTCTCTCTATATATATATATATATATATATATATATATATCATGTAAGCAAATACAGAGCCAGGGACATGCTAACAGTGAAATGATAATAGAAACATCAGTCATTTTACTAAAGCAGATTGAGAAAAAGCATAAAGCTCTTATTTGCAGAGGAGCTGTCTCATGTTATTAGCAACTACATGCTCTACAACTAGCTTTTGAAAGTGATAAAATCATGCCTCACAATATTTTTGCTGAATCATTCACTTTCAATTATGTCATGACATTTTCTAGCATATACCAAATCATTAACATAGTTGTTGCATGTTTAAGAACGGGGAAAGAGCTGCTCACCATACAGCCCCCTGTTTAACCCAAAACCTACTCAATTAACTTGCACAAATATTGACATGTGAAAGGCACCATGAAATTGTAAATACTATACATGACCTAAAAACACCTCATTCCACATTTATCAACTTGTATGTTAGGACTGTCAATCATTGTTATTACCAATTAAATGATGAAGGGAGATAAGGTTTGGGGAAAGCCCATCGCAATTTTATAGTTATTACAAGTTTACATAAAACAAACATCTTGTAGTTTTGAGAACATCCATCACAATTTTATAATTGTTACCAGTTTAAATAACATTAACACTTTATAGTAACAAGGATGAGGGTCAGTCATTGCCTATCAGATGTAGACTCTAAAGTACACAGATGAATCAACCTGATTGGTTCACAATTTATGACAGAAAGATACTATTAAAACATCTTTTCTTACTGACACGGTTGTTTCCTCAATCCATACTCAAAATAATGATGATAAACAAGTAAATAGACAGTATTCCTTGGAAAAGAAAGCAAAGTCATGGATAAATATGATGATAAAACAGCCAAAGTTCCAAACTTTTTTTAAGAGGACACAAACCTTCTGGTGAGCACACCAAGGATGAAACCGAACATAACAATTTACAACTCTGCACTCTATGCATGAGCCACCTGGTCGATTACAAATAGAGCAAACCTGGGAAAATGCACAGAGGTCACTACTTTTGGATATTCTCGCCAAAAAAAAAAAAAAAGAGTGCCACAAATATGGGCTTCTGGAAGCTTTGATTTAAGACTAATACAATAGTCTACTAACAGCGACAGAAATATCAAATTACCAGGAAATGTATTTCTCATCATGTAAAAACACAAACATCCATCAGTGCCAAGTTCATTTAGTTGTATAATAAATCAATCACAAAGCATTGTATAGACACCGCACAAACTTGAAACAATGATGATTATTACAATATTTAACACATTAGAGTTAATAAACCAACAAATTCCTACCATAAGAACAAACTGCAAAATTACAGGCACAGCTAGATTAAAAGTCAAGGTTTCAGAAATAGACATAAATCTATGCAACTAAGCATCCATTCGGTTCACTAAGTTCAAAGCTTACCACATTTGCTTTGTGACAGGAAACCCCAGACACATCAAAGGCACTCATGGTATCAACATTTGGGCATCGTGTTCCTGGCGTCCAAAGCCCACAGACCATATGAACCCACTGTCTAATAGTTGAATCAAGTACCCCGGCTATAATGCTGTTATGTACCTTTATATTACTAAGACACCACAAGGAATTCTGAACAATATTCGACTGGTTTTGCATATCCACTTTGCCCAAAGAAGCAGTTGACGACTCAATATTTACTGGTTTTGAAACAGGACATGTATTGCCTTGAAGTGTAGTTCCATGGGAATGCAACACACCGACATCATCCTCCATAATTTCAGAAGAAGCAGCGGTAACCTTAGACCTGCATTCTGTTTCAATATTCCAAGCTTTCAAAAGGCTTCTAACAATCATGCGACTTCTCAGTGCTCGAGTCATAGCCCCACCACCATAACCACAGAGAACGCAGACCTAAATGTATGGAAGAACAAAGGATGCCATTATATACGCATATGGCATAGAATTTGATGACAGATATAGGGTCATACAAATATAGGCCTTTAGCAAACCAAAAGACAGACTCCTTAAAATATCTTCAGAACTGAACAAAAAAGACATTTAGCAATCTAAAAGACGGACTCCTTACAATATCTTTAGAACTGGTTCTGCATGGTCTACAATACCAGTGGCTTTTAGGTACCCTGGAAACACCATAGCAAGCTTGATGCACCTATATATAACAACTGTAATCAGTATTCAAACAAATAATTGGAAAAATCAGAAGAACTTGAGCTGCAAAAGATCTGAACTGCCACCTACTTTAATGAAACATCGACTGCATTCTAATAAACAATTGATTTCATCTTTGTTTGAGCCTCCACAAACACAGCAAAATGCATCAGAATCCATAACAGACAGAGACATTTGTTCATGACTAAACCTGTATCATAATGCATTCAGATCAAATACTTGCAACAAACATTACTGTTGTAAAACTAGCTATAATTAAATGTTAATTTTGTATCATGTACCTGCACATATATTTATCCTAATCAGATTATTTTTTGTATCAACTTCCTCACTTACATTTCAGTAGTAACTTTCCTTGATCCACCAACATTATGCTTATCATGCTCAGCATTCTTTAAAATTTTTTGCACTTTCATTTTTGGCATGTATTTTGAGATCTTCGTGAGGGATAAACTTTCAGAACCAGATTTTCGACCTGATAGTTGAAAAAAATCAGTAACGCAAAAAAAAATAAATAAAAAAGAAGAAGAAGAAGAAGAAGAAGAAGAAGAAGAAGACATGAAAAGGGGCCAAGAAATTTTCTAAAGTAGCAAAATAAAAATTCACTGCATACACAGAGGACCAATAGCCACAAAAGTCATTTTTAGCTCATAAAATAAGCATCACTCACCCTCCTCACCATACAAACTTAAATTGACCTCACATAAGCAGAAAGGACATACATCATATGTGGAGTTGACTTGAGTATTCAAAAGTAACCAGCTGATCTAGCTCAGGGCAAGGCTAGGTGCGTGTTATAACAGGCCAGCCACATATGAACAACATAGGGCCTGGATTGGCTACTGTGGCAACATGTTTACCTCCGTAGGTAATAATATGTTACAATAGATCAGCGATAGAACTAGCTCATATTCGACACATCTCGTACACAACCTTTTATTGGAGTCTATTGCCCGAGCATCATTTGACTACAACTCTTAATGATACTATGGTACTTAGGAAGTACAGAACATGACGCTTAATGACATTGTTGAGTCTTATCTATGTGCTTAAGCTTTTAGATTTAACAGTTACCTTTGCTATAAGAAGAAGATATTATTACCTTTCTCTTACATACGTTCTTTATATATTACCCTTATGAGATAACAGGATAGAATATGGATATGTTTTACCTTTACCCGTTAGCTCCAAAAGACTGCGCTTGCGTATTTCCTTACACCTGTACTTCAATTTACAACGAACATTACAGTTTAAAGTACTGCAATTTTTCTTGCCTTTATTATCACTCTCTTTCTGCAAGATGGATTTCTCCTCAGCCAATAGCTTATCACCATTGGTGCAAATCTTGTCCTCTTCCACAGAAGGATCAATGTTCAATTCGTTACAAATTGAACCATGATGGATACTACAATCTTCTCCTTTATGCGAATCAGAGAGTGCATTGCAACCCACATCAACTCCACAAAAGCATTTCTCTTTGAACTCTCTCAGTATAGTTGGTTTAGATTTACAACTTTCAGGGACTGTACATCTTCTTGCAGTTTTGAGAATCCTACTAAGAGAAACAATTTTAACTGGCCGTGACACATCTCCAGTCAGTGTTCCGCTAGATATCTCACCATACTCCCCACATACAACAGGCCTTGCCTTCCTATAACTAATATTCCCCTCACAACTGGATGATACCTTCACACTGCCAACTGGTTTGCATCTTACAGTATTTTTAGAGTTGGCCTGTCCTGGCTCTTCTATGTGAGACTTCCTAATACAATCAGAAATCCAAAGCCTTTTTAATTTCTTTGTGCCAGAAAAATCACGGATTTCACTAAGGTTAGCACTGCTGCGAAATTCCATCTGATGATCACATTGCCCATCTCTGTCACCATAAATCATACATAAATCTCTTTTACAAGAGAGTTCTTTAGATGGAGAGAACATATATCGTCCACATTTAGAAGTACGATTGAGTGAACAAGCACCAGAGACAGAAGTTTCTTGGTCAGATGGATGAAGCACTTCCACATCTTTGGTTGAGCTAGGCTCAAAAGCACCAGTGTATTTACAATGTTCATAGGGTGCTACAGAAGGATCTTCAGCAGGAAATGAGCCTTCCAGCATCCTAAATTTCCTTGCTCTCTTCCTCTTCCCAGTTTTAAAGCCTCTCTCAATTTTTTTCACATTATTCTTTCCATGGACAGTAAGCCTGGTATCCAATTGCTTCCAGCTTCTCTTCCATGTCAAGGAATCTATGAGTTTAAGCTCATCCAGAAGACTACGAGATGATTGGTTATTTAAAACTTTAGAAGATCCTTCTTTACTGAAGTTAGTCTTACAATTAGGGCCAAGGAACTCAGCACTTCTTTCACTTTCACGGGCATCATCTGAAGACCAGCATTTGTCAATGCCTGATCCTTCATCAAATATATGATCATTTACATTTCTGGCATTCCCAACATCAACAATAGAAGAATCCATATTGTTGACCTGAATCGATGCCTGGGTAACAGCAGCAGCAGAACATCCCGATGAAACATTAGAAATTTCTTGCTCTTTCAAGGCGCAAGGTATCTTCATGGTTCCATGAGAGCACTTAGCAGTTGTATCTCCATGCTGACTCTCTAGTTGTCCTCTCTCATTCAAAACATCTGTTGACTGGTCTAAACATGTCATATCACAAGCCCCTCTAAACTTGCTTGGCACATCTCTCCACTGAGAAGCATGGCAGACAATATTCTTAGGTAATTGCCCCTTCAATTTTCCTCTTTGGTCTAAGGAAATAGTTTTTTCATTTCCACCAATGTCACCTTTAACAAACTCTGAAGCAGCTAACATAGAGGATTCAACATTGACATTTCCCAACTGTTCTTTTAAGTTATTCAAAGAGCTTCCTCTTGACTCACAATTTCCTCCCCAACACTTCATGTAAGCTGCACAGCCGTGATTGCCCTGAAAATATGTACAAGGTAATCCCTGGCAGCATTTTGCATGTTCACTTGATGGAGCGGCATTTCCACTTCTACCAAATTAAAAATAAAATTAAAAAAGGAAACTGAGGATAATGCTGACACAGAACTGAAATTACCAATGAAGCTACATCAAGAAACAGATGAACCCAGTAGGGAAGGGGAGAAAGTGAAGAGGGAAGAAATAATTAAGGCTAATAAAGGACAATCAACATGTATAAGAAAGGCTATGACAGAAACTGTTTGATGTATACATAGCATCTCTCTATCTATGATACACACACACACACACACACACACACATACATACATACATACATATATATATATATACACACACACACATATATACATATATGTATGTATGTTTGCTAGAAATACATAATACAAAGTAGCCATAGATCAATGTCAAATTATAGCCACCAAATAGTCTCCTGTTAGCAATCAATCAGAAAGTGATCTCATCTCAGACCTTCAAAACTGAAGAATAATTTAGTACAGAAATGAAGCCCAAATCATTTCTAGTTCTGAGATCATGTTAAAATTGACAGCAATAATACATTGCACACGAAATACATATGCTAAAAATAAACCGTTTGCAAATATGAAATCCAAGAAGTTTAATTACTCTAGAAGATGGATATGGCACACAAATCATAAATAAACAAGCTACGAAAATGTGAGTATTGAAAGCACATTCTTATATATCAGCATGACTTCTGAACTAACCTCAACAAAAGCTGCCTATTTAACAGAGGATCCTGAGGAAATTGGCACTGCAGGTCAATTTCTCTAGAAAGGCATGCATTTCCTTGACCCAGAGTTGAGAAATCACAAAAGCTGTTCAAATCTGGACAAACACAAAATTGTCATACAAACTTCATACTTTACTACAGGAGAAATATTTGTATTATAAGAAGGTTATAACCAAGCTTTAACATCTACAGCAATGAAAGGAACAATTACTTGCCTGTTACAGATGCTGATTTTTCAACATTAATTCCCAGCCTAGTATAAGCACCTAATGGTGGGGACACCATTGGAACCTCAGAATGATTCAGCTGACTGGTAATATTAGGACCAAGTCTTTGCTCTCTAAATGTTGATGACTCAACCAACTGGGGCTGAACATTGGCATCAGAAACACTGCCCAATCTTACTTTGTCTTGGTCCATTCCAAGTGAAGATATTGTATGCTGCTGCTTGGACAACTCCAATATTTGTCTCAAAGCGAGCAATCTCATATTGTCATCAAGCAAATGAGCGCTCACCCCAATGTCATCTAGATTTGAGATAGTTGGAGACATCCCTGGTATGGAAGTTGAAGTAGGCGAGGGAAAGCCCATGGAGAGTGATTGTGATTGCAAATTTTGCCCAGAACCCATGGGTGGGACTGTGGACCTGAGAAAAACATGATCAACATGAGCATTACTCCCAAGACGAGGTAATTTCTCAGGATGATTAAGAAGATTTTTAGCATCAGATACATCTGGTGCCCTGACAGATGACTGTTGAAAATAATGGCTCTTGTCATGAATTGCAGAAAAACATGGAACAGTTCTTCCACTCACAGCTCCAGTGAAGGTGCCAGGATTCTTCACCTGCTTTTGGATTTTAAATTCTGAATCTGTCATGGCATAAGAGCCATTGGCAATACATCCAACCCCTTTACCCTTGTCCTTGAGTCTGAAGAAACCGGACTCAGAAGCATCCAGTTGCATTTCTGAACCAAAACCAACACTCCATGGTACGCTAACATGGTTAGATTTGGCAGGATGAGATTCACAATGTAATGACTTAGACATGATATGATCACATTTGACCATATTATTGTGATTTTTGCAGTTTGCACTCCCCTCAGGTGGTGTATGAAAGTGTGAAAGAAATGGAACTAAGCAACTTTTGGTCATCATGCCTTCCAATTTTTCTAGTTTGTCAGCATCCATCACATTAGATATTCCATACACAGGGTTTCCTAGGCTCAAATGGCTTTGCTCTCTTCTTCCAGAAAAATTTGAAGGACCAGCAGAACATTGAAAATATTGTCTGGAATGCACCTTTTCCCCGCAATTGGTTGCTGCATCATTAGAAAACTAATCCTTGAACAATTTTTCATCCAGAATGGCAGATAAATAGAATTTTAGTTTTGAAATAAGATATATACCATAAAGAATGACCTAAGTAAGAGCATTTTTATGACGCACCGTTATGAATAATCTGCCCCAGGAAAAGTGATTTAGGTGGACCAACAAGCGTGTCAAATAACATTGGACTGATGACTGATGGAACTGAATTTCCTGAAGATGGACATTGTTGACATGGTTGCCCAAGCCTCAACTCTATGTTTGAAGAAACAGCAACCTTATCTGCAGTAACTGCATCACAGACACTTTTAGCTTTGCTGACATCATAATTTTGACCAAAGTTTTTTGAAATCTCTGAAGGAGGGTAGGTGACAGCCAAGTTTCTGGACTTGACAAGAGAATCAATGTAAGCCGATATGGATGGATGTAAGCCAATATCTGGTCCTCTATCCACAAACTTTAATGATGTTGAACAACTAGATATAGGGCACTGCATTATCTGGTTATCTGAGACAGGCACAGTGTCCAAGTTGCTCTGCAAA
Organism: Boswellia sacra; assembly: GCA_013180625.2. Taxonomy (NCBI): domain Eukaryota; kingdom Viridiplantae; phylum Streptophyta; class Magnoliopsida; order Sapindales; family Burseraceae; genus Boswellia; species Boswellia sacra. The sequence continues at coordinate 182,252 of SNVD02011181.1, forward strand.
GTATTACTCAAGCCCTTGAGTAGATGGTAATCATTACCCTGACCGCACCTCTGTTCTTTATCATGCAACATATCAACCACCGAATGTTGATCTGTATGAAGTTTCTTTGAAAATATTATATTGTCCAAACGCTGTCCAGACTTTATTGCACCTCCAGATAAACCAGCCAGTTTAGCAAGGTCAGAATTGTTGGACATGTTGGGCACAACCACACCAGATTTCATCAAACCAGCAGTTCCCGATAACGCTTCAGGCCAGCCCCATCCACTCTGATCATCTGGAACCCTGATCTAAAGCATCATAAAAACATCACCATCCAGTGTTCTCGTTGCTTCAAACACATGCCAATAAGAAATACAACTCTCAATTCCAAAAGTGAAGAACAGTGAGAAGCTAAAATATATCCAATAAACACCCAATCTGAATAGAGTATTTGCACAATATATACCATGCATAAGCAAGCATAACGAGTTGTAATTAGATTACAAATAATATCACCCATTTCTCTGAGGCTAGACCAAATAACCTAATGACGCTTACATGCTATTAATTGGCTTGACCTCCACAATGAGAACAGAGTCCATGAAGCAAGTGAGTTCCTAATTGAACACCCTTAAGAGGCAATAGTTGTTGATTTGAAGATATCCTTATCCTTCACATGCAATAAAATTATCAAGCAGCATTCCACGTTGTCAGTAAAGTAACTTAATCAAACACTAAGGAAGACCTAGGCACATTTAAAGTTCAGGACAGTCAAGCACCTTTTGTATGTTGATAAAATGCTAATTGCTGACCATATCTACAACTTGATTTTCATATGGCGAATTTTCATCACAAAAAGAAAATAAGGATCAGAGATTGGAATCAATATCAATACTAATATATTAGCAGGAGAAGAAATATTTTCATATATAAATATCATGAAATTAGATGCCTGTGAATTAAATATGCTTAACTTTTACCAACAACAAATATTGAAGTTAGTAAAAGTTTCTACAACTTAAAATGTAGAGTATTCTCTACCTTGGGGCAGCATGCAAAAGTTCTAAGTTGGACCTCCAAAAGTAGGAGCAAGCTCAGAAAATGCAAGATGAAAAAGAAAAAGAACAATAAATTCCAAAAGGTGAAAACTGCTCCATTCTAAAACACTCTGATTTGCTTTATACATGCACATTCTTTCGCAGTAAGATGTAAGCATACACATGCATGAAGCTAGCAATACTCATAGAGGCCAGTAAAAACATATAAACCTTACCCCAAACGTCTGGAAGTAGAGCTTACGCCACTGAGCAATGGTCTCTCCATTCTCCATCCGAACAACATCTCCAGGGTTCACGTCACGCAGTCCTAAATGCTATAAAATAAGAAAAGTTACCACATATGCCTGAGCAAAAGCAGGTGCTAAATGCCATGCAAAACTGCTTTCACCACAAGAAGGCTGTATTTAACATGGTGAATACAAGAATCATGTAAAGATATAAGCAGAAACTACCTCACAAAATTTAGCAACAGATGTGTGAAAATGATGGCATGAGCAAACAACACCAAGAAGTCCAGTATTGCTGAGAAGCAGATCTCCACCTTTTTAAAATAATAAATAAAATATCAGGACATACTGCCCACAACAACATCATTTATCTGATGATTGGAATGAAGCACTCACTTGCACCAAAACAAAATATACGTGGGCACACGCTTGTAAGACTAGATGACTGACTAGAAAAAGAAGGTGGCAGTTTTTGTGATGTTGGAATATTTGAGGTACAAAGCTTCCCAACGGTTGCAGAACTCGAACTCTGCCATCTCCCTTCCGCGGAAGAAAAATCCTTAAGTTTCTCATTACTAGGAACTAATTGACGAATAACTACATTAGCTAGATCTGAACTCTGCAGACTTAAATCTGAAGCTTGACGACCATCATGCAACATAGATTTGCTGCTAAAATTGTTATTCGCCACTGCTCTGGATGAAAAAACAGGAGAAAGATTTGCCCCATTTTGCACGTTTGGATTACTGCCACGTTCAGATAGCAGCCCACCAGCTGTTGGTAGCACTCCATTACCAACAGCACCAATATTTACACCACCACCATCGATGGGAAGTTCACTAGAGGAGGCACTGATTGCTTTTAGATTGGGAAGTTCCTGAAAATCACACTGCAATAATGTTGGTGGCCCAGAGAGAAGAGACAGAAATGAATTTCCCAATTCAGCATGGCCCAGTCTGCAGGAATTTATGTTCCGAATGTTGGGAGACATAGGGTCTTGCATCCTTCCATGCATGGTTGATCTTAAATCTTGCGCTAAATGAGGATAGAAATAGTGGCCAGAATCTATCTCCATCTATATTGGAAAAACAAATCCAAAGTCCAAAACAACGTAAGATTAAATTTCTTTGTATCTTAATCAACTAGAAGAAAATAGCAAATAGATGCATGTTGCACATATCTGCATGTTCTGAACTTATGGAAAAATCATACACAGAGAAAGGAAAAGGACAAGAAAAAACACTTCAGAGAACATGACAAAAGCAAGATAGCAGCATTCTCCAAAATGGAAAGATTTTTCTTCTCTAAATTTGTCGAAGCTAATGACACATTTTCCCTAACTTCGAATGTAGTGCATTCCCTCATTTCACCTTTCTAACGCATGTAAAGTTAATGAAAAAGATTTTCCTTCTGTAAATGAGTCCAAGGTAATGTAACTGCCTTCATGCATTCAAACAAACAACAATAAAACGGAAGCATTATTGTCAGACCTGATTTCGAAGCTCCTGCGAGGTAGATGAAGCCATCGATTGCGTCGAAGAACCACATTTCATTTGCCATGGGTTTTCCATCTATAACTACTCTCAAAACCCTATCTCTTCTCCATCAAAACCTTCAAAAATAAGAATAACTCAGAAATTACAAAGAGAAGATAAAAACTAACCACAGTCAGAGACCAAAATATCCTCACATAGTCTTAAATGCATAGCTAAATGAAGCAACATAAAGAGAAGATCAGAGCTGCGTCGAGCGGATGGACAAACCCTAGATTTGCAGAGAAAAAAAAAAGTGAGAGAGATAAAATAAAAACCTTACAGATGGTTGCAGAAACTGAGGAAAGTAAAAGAGACTTTACTCACAGCGCTGATAGCGATTAAAGCTTCTGAAAAATTGAGAAGTTCGAGACAAAAGTTGACTAGACACTGACAAGTTGACGCGTGTGATGGGTAAAGCAAATATGGGCCGTCGGATTCGAGATTTGGAAGATGGATCCACTACTGGGATTGCGGGAACGGTAGTGGGCCGTTGATTGTGAAACACAGCTGGGTTTTGAGAAAAAAGATTGTAGCATTCGGAGGACGGACAATTATTTCACTCCGGCCAAAGTTGGTGTGGGGCCTGATATGATTTGTGTAAGGAGACTATTGGCGGGGGTAGGAGAGGTAGGAACTTGGTGGGTTCCACCAATTAGTTGGTGCTTGGATGAAGGGAAGCAGATTCCCGTGCCAAGTACAAACAGCATTTCCCACACGTTTGGGAGCAAAACCTTGTCCAAGCCTATTGATGCGACATTGCTTTTTTCTTCTTTTTTGCCCTTTTACTCATCTTATTATCGAAAATAGATAAATTTTAGAACATATTTGAAATTTAACTAATCTCTAATTTTTATTGTTCTCTAACTATAACATTTTTTATGTATTAGTTAAGAGACCGGCGATGTTCATAAGTGTATTAATTGTATCTGTTCATAATAAATATATTAGGGAATGTGAAATTAGGTTGTCAAAATAAGGGTACTTTGATATCTTATTTGACTTTTATCGATAATTACGAAATAATCAAATAAATGTTAAGTAAGTTATATCGAACACTTCAACTATACATATCACGTGTAAATTATTTTATAAAAAAATATGATTATATATATAATATGAGCAATATTTAAAAGCAGTGTATCATACTTTGTATCACATCCTTACACATATGATAACCTTTATCCAAACTTTGTACATAATATCTGTTTGGTATTGTCTATTCAAAATTTCCTTATGCAATTTCAAAAATAAATGGTAGCCTTACACTATTGAGTCATGATTTATGTCTTTTGTTTTTTTTTTTTTTTTAAGTAAGCATATATGAGGGTGAAAGTGAAAGCAAAACATAAACATGTTCTAGGTATGAGATCAGTTTATTACGAGGCAATACAATGTTTAGGTTGGAGGCAACCCTAAGGACAATGAAATTCAGGGATTTGGGGCATGGAACTGTATTTTTAACTAATATTTTGGTCATGATTTTCAATGTTGTACGAACTACATGGGCATTTCTTCGATATTTTCGATGATGAAGTTATTAGATGAAGTGGTTTATCATCACATCCTCCGTTGTGATTTTCTTTAGATTTATTTTGATTTTGGGGAAATTGTTTATTGTAACTATCTTTGCGCATTACATTTTGCTAGTAAGGTTTGTTGTGACTTTATTTAAATTTTTGCAACTTCTTGTTTCTCAAGGCGTAATTAAGTCTTATCATTTGTAAATTCTATGATATATGAAAGTCTCAATTTTGGAGAAACGAGACAACTACATATATAGTGATATAAGACATATTAGGAATAAATTAGAGATTTCAATTATATTTTACGGATTTTAATAAATTAGAAATTTTGACTATTATTAGGGATTCTGACTTCCTAAATTGGGAGTAATCATAATTTGAGTTATTTTTCTAATAAATAGTTTACTATTTTATTTAAGATTTAATTTTGGTATTTTCTAGTTAAACTAGGATTATGATTCTATTTCTAAATGAGAATTTATTTCCTAGTATAACTATACTTTAAGGTCCTATAAATAGGAGCCTTTAGTTATGTTATTTTTCAGACTTGATTGTTATTGATTTTTTGATCTTTTAGTAAAAATATTATTTATTCCTTAATTTTCACTCTACTTCTTCCCCAAATTTCTCATATTATTTCTCCCATTTCCTCTGTCTATATCTCCCTTCCTTTCTTTTAATTCGAGGAATCCCGTTCCTCATCAATTGATATCAGAGCGTGGTTTTGATCCCCTCTTATACTATTTAGTATTTAATTTTTTGTTCAACCTATAAACCCTAAACTTCCCGTCACCATTAACTTACTTTACCCCCAATTTCATCTTCCATCACCCATTCAATTTTTTTATTTTAAAAAATAGTTACAGTCACTATTCACGAACGTGTACTGTTCACGCTCGAAACTTCTGTTTACCGGAGTTATTGTTCACCGTAGGTACTATTCACAAGAGTTACTGTTCACCGCGACCACCATCATACTCTTCTTCTTTATATCTACAATGTATCATTCAGTGCAAACTTCAATAATCTCAATGACACAGGTCTCAGAAAATATGACAAACATTATGACAGATGCTTTGGAAAATAGAATAGTAGAAATATTAGCAGCTTTAAAAGCCTTACAAACTTTCTGTTCTCACAAAATAAGACTCTAATTTGGAGTCATCTACCAAACATCGGAATAAAGGGATTTTGAGTGCAACTTCTAAGAACCATAAGGATGAATGTGATGATTATAGTGAAGATGATGAAGCAAGCGAGATTGGTCTTGAAGATGGGCGTGAATCTAGAGATGATATTGAGATCGAGGGCAATATGAATTCTAACGATGATGCAAAGCCTACATATGAAGAATCTCATAAAATCATTCAAGAAGTTGATTTCATAGGTTATGATTCATATTTGGGTTATTCTACTCATATTATTGGGTCAACGGTGAAGTCTTCCACGGTGATTATTGTTTCTCTATCAATATCGAAGGCAGTTGAAGCATCAATAGTTTTTCTATCATGTGTGCTTCTAATACTGGATCCTCATGAAGCGAAGATGTAGATTGACGACTTTCCAATGATCGTGCAAGACAAGACGTGACGTTTCCTTGTGTATTGGCAACTTCCTCATTGACAACTCGTCAAAAGTTGAGTTCTTTCAAGCGGGGGAGAATTGATGTAGGACGTATTAGGAATAAATTAGGGATTTCAATTACATTTTAGGGATTTTAATAAATTAGGGATTTTGACTATTATTAAGAAAATAACTCAAATTATGATTACTCCCAATTTAGAAAGTCAAAATCCCTTATTTTTAAATCCCTAAAATGTAATTGAAATTCCTAATTTATTCCCAATATGTCCTACATCAATTCTCCCCTACTTGAAAGAACTCAACTTTTGATGAGTTGTCAAGGAAGAAGTTGTCAATACACAAGGAAACGCCACGTCTTATCTTGCACGATCATTGGAAAGTCGTAAATCCACATCTTCGCTTTATGAGGATCCAATATTAGAAGAACACATGATAGAAAAATTATTGATGCTTCAGCTGCTTTCGATATTGGTAGAGAAACAATAATCATTATGGAAGACTTAAGCGTTGACCCAATGATAGGAGTAGAAGAACCCAAATATGAATCACAACCTATGAAATCAACTTCTTGAATGATTTCATGAGATTCTTCACATGTAAGCTCTACATCATCATTACAATTCATATTGCCCTCGATCTCAATATCACCTATAGATTCATGCCCATCTTCAATATCAATCTCGTTTGCTTCAGCATCTTCACTAGAATCATCATATTCATCCTTATGGTTCTTAGGAGTTGCATCCAAAATCTCTTTATTCCGATGTTTGGTAGATGACTCCAAATTAGAGTCTTGTTTTGTGAGAACAAAAGCTTGTAAGGCTTTTAAAGCTGCTAATATTTATACTAATATATTTGCCAAAGCATCTATCCTAATATTTATGAAGGTGTAATGAAGTCTCATCATTTGTAAATTCTATGATAGATGAGAGTCTCATTGTTGGAGAAACGAGACAACTACGTATATAATTTGATTTTTTGTTTGCTGGACAGGAATTTTTTTAATTATAATTTCCAGCATAATCAGATTATTTTGTGTTCATTTCTGTAATATTTTTTTAATTTAGTACTCACATAGCTCCCAACCATAAATTATTAAAGACGAGTAGTATGCCTATAAATAATTGTTGATTTACATAAGAATTGACTCTCCATCAGAGTTAGCGACTTCTACATTTGGTTTCAGATTTTAGAATTCTCATCTGATAAAATTGTTGAGTATCGCGTGCTCAGACGCTACCCTTTTCTTTAATTACAACTTTGGCTTTCACTACATAAATATTGGAAATTCAATCCAATTTTTCATCAATATATTTACACGTAATTCACTTATATGAACATAAATACATTATAAAATTTTTATAATGTTAAGAATATGACTTATGAGATAAATATATGTTGTTGTTCCAATTTTAATACATGTTATAATAATACCGAAAGAATTGATTTTTATCATGGAATACCTCACTCTTAATTGTCAGGGTCGGGAAAATGAAAAAATTGGGTTTAAAGTGTTAACAAAATCACTATAATGCTTATGTCCATGTGACCATTTGATTAAAACTCAAATGAACTCTTAATTTTAAGGATAATAACACTTAAATACATTTAAAAAAAACCGATACTTGTCATTGACTATTGCATTATATTTGAATAAAATTTTAAAACAAATATTTTTCATTAGTATAAAGTTTATAATTAACAAAATTGCTCTACTTTATCTAATTTTTCTTAAATCAATTTATACAACATAAATCATATCCCTGAATGAGTAAGTCTCATGTTATTTATTAAAAATTAGTTAAATTTTTTTCTCTATTTTTAAACATTTAATGAATTTATATAAATAAATTTACATCATATGGTATGAGTTAAATTTCACAACTTATTATTGCATACCTAGCATCACTCTCTCCTTATAATAGCCGACGCATCACATAGTAAACTGTACTTAGTAAGCATGGCGATTGCTCGGGTCCACTGCAACCAACACGCCCGGTCCAGCCAGGTCCTTGTAATTTTTATTAATTTTTAGAATAAAGTGCCATAATTATAGATTATAGAGTTTATTCAGAGTTTGATTTGATTTCAATTTGATACAAATGCCGGAAAATAATATTAACATCAACACCCAACCCAACTTAAAAATGTCGAACGATGACAAAGCGGCCCATCCAGCCAACCTTTTACTCATTTATAACACGCTATCGTGTTTTTCAGATGATAAATAAACAAGTAGCATCCCGAATAAAATTTCAGGCTAGAAACCACAGCAAAGTTCTAAACTTTCAATCTAAATATTTTGATATATGTTTATGAACATTACTTTTCTCTTTATCTCATTAAAGCATAACCAAGGTAAATCGCCATTTATTTTAATATGAAAATAAATGAAACTTGGTAAACGATTCAGACAATACTCACGTTAATCTAAAGTGCAAAACATATCAGACTAGACTACGGTACGGCAACTACAAATAACATAACCATTTAAAAAAATAATAAAAATCCTTTTACCATGGGGGAACAACCAATGGGCAGCAAGAGAAATTACGAATTCAATTATCTAGAAAATGTATGCTGACATGACAAAAATTTAGTAAAATTTAAAAAGAGAAATCCAAATAACAAAGAGTCTCATGGGACAAATGTAGCAAAATTTAACGTAGGAGATCTGCAGCTTCAACTCACATCCCTGTGAATGCCTTCTTTGCGCCACTAGAGGACCCAGCTGGTATCACTTTCAAGACATTAAACCTCACTGTCTTTGACAAAGGCCTATAAATTGAAACAGATAAATATGCGTTATGCAACCGAAATCACGAAATTAAAGACTACTATTTTACTAAGGAACCAAGTAAGCTCTGGAACCTACAGATATACTATCTTACCTGCACTGGCCAATGATAACATGATCTCCTTCTTTCACACGGAAGCAAGGTGATACATGTGCTGGAATGTTTGAGTGTCTCTTCTCGTACCTAAGAAACAACCGTAGAAAACAGCATTATTATCTGTAAGATAAAGAGCAAATTAGACAAAAGAGAGTTTGTCAAAATGGTTCTTACCTCTGATATTTCTTCACAAAATGAAGATAGTTCCGCCTGACAATGATGGTCCTGTTCATCTTGGCACTGTGGCAAGTACCAGCCAGGATACGACCCCTGATAGAAACAGTTCCAGTGAATGGACATTTCTTATCAATGTAGGTACCTGAAAAGCAGTAACCCAAAACTAGTAAGTCCTTGGTCCTTGCTCACAAAATGATAGAAATGTAAAGTTATTCCACTGATTAATACTACAGATATATATTCCATAAGAGACCAATGCACGAACAAAAATCATAATTATTTAAGCAACATTCCCCGTGCTACGAGATATAATTCCTAGCAACGAAATGAAATAGATCTATCGATGAAAATGGCAACTTCAGATTACCGAAGGCTTATTCGATAATAAAAATGAGCATAATAATGGCTAAGGCATGAGGCTGATATATAATAGGGGAGTCCCGAGCATTTATTCATCAACATCAAACAAATAGAGGAACTAATACACAATAGTTGCGGCAAGCCGATATCATCCCTTTCTCATACACAACACATAAAAAAAAATACTTAGAATGAGCATATATATGTAATATAAATTACTACCATAGATTATGAACAGCACCATAATCAATTTCTTCTCGTATTGTACTAATTAAAGAAAACAAAACTCGGTTCTCGAAAAGTTTAAAATGCTAAAGATACTCCCAGACAAGACATTATAGAATGTATTTCCAATTTAAATGATGATGATGACACATCATAAGCAGTATATTACACATTACTCATAGTAAGTACAAATTAACTCTAAACCCTAACGTAAACTACAAACGAAGGAGAGATCAGATGACATCGAAACAAAAAAACTATAAAAATAAATAAAGAAAAATGGAAAACCTTCGATTGCCTCTCTGGGAGTCTTGAATCCCAATCCAATGCTCTTCCAGAACCTGTTTCCCCCCTTTCCAGGCCTCTTTCCCTTAGCTGCTTTCTTCGAACTGCAAAACAACAACACAAAAAAAAAGCTTAATAGACAAAAGAGGATTAACACCGTGTTTGGCAGGCAAGAAATTACTTCCATACGATCAATTTCTAAAAAAATAAATAAATAAATTTTCACTACAGAATAATGAAAGAACAAAAATAAATAACTCGCCTAAGGAAAACCTTGGGCTGCTTCAAAAACGCCTTCTCAGTCTGCCACAAAACGAACAAATAAAACAATAATCATTCATACACATAGAGAAGAGTAGTCATGTTCATTTGGAGTGAGAGAGAGAGTCTGAACCTGCTCCGCCATTGTTTGATTTGAGGTTGACTCGCCGAAGTCGAACAAGCAGATATGCAAAGGAGGCTAAGAGAGAAACCCTAAATCGAGACCGAAAGTGAGGCTAAATAGGGTTTATATACTGGAGACCCTAAGCAACATGTTTTAAATTACATAAATAACCTTCGTTTTGATGGTAAATTTCAATGTTGTGGACCCTTAGCTGTGGATCGGACCTCAGGAATTAGGCCTAGTCAAATTAACAACTTTGATCAAGTATTTGGAAACACCCCGTTCATGGGCTCATATTATTAGCAAGCCCAGCCCATGTTCTATTTTATAAGCAAGCCATCCATTTTAGCTTAGTCCAACCGATTTAAAAAAATTAGTCTAGCCCATCACCTATAGCCCAACCCATTTCTCCTTCGTTTCATTAATTATAAGACAGAAAAGAAAAAAAAAAAAAAAAAGAGAGAGAGAGAGAATTCTAGAGGGAAAAGAGAAGAAGGTAGACGGAAGAAGGGGGGAGAGAGCTCTCAAGGGAAGTGGCAATTATGGAGAATTTTTTAGGGCTTTCTCAAGGTAATTACTTCATCTTTAACTTAAATTAGATTCAATATTTTGATTCTTAACTATAGATATGAATTTAGAGGAGTTATTTAGCATTTGAAAAATTGTTAGAGAGAGAAGATAGAGAGAGAAAGAAGAACATTGAAGAAATTGGAAGTGTTATTCAAGGTATTTCACATGTTTGGTGATTTTTATGGAATTTGTTTGAATGAATGTTAAGTTTTGTTGATAATGATGGAAATCCAAGGTTCTGTGAACAGTAACATTTCCGAAAATTTTTGCAATTTGTTGGCTTTGAATCTAATTCTCAAATTTATATATGTTAAAATAGACATCATAAAGATTTGTTTAAAGTTGAATTCACTAAAAAATGTTGAGTATGCAATTTTATATGAATTTTCGAAGTTTACTGTTCACTACTGAAAATTCAGTTTTTTCTGCAGAAAATCAATTTTGGGTAAGTTATTTGAAGTATCTAGAGGTCTTCAAAATTATGAAATTTAGGATACAAGTTTGTATATATGTTTAGTTTAAATCTGGAGAGTTTTGTGATTTTAGAAATTTATTACAAATTATCATGTATTTTGGAAAAGGGAGAGATCAGTTCTGAAAATGAATTTATAGAATTTTTGTATCTAGAAACATGAAGATTTTGATGTACCTAATGAACTTATAATGCTATGAAATTTTATATTGTCTTATATATGTATGTGTCGAAAATCTGTATAAAATATTAGACCATTTGGATGAGTTAATTATTTATTAAAAATCATAGAATAAGAACTAGAGGTGGAAACAATCCCCATGGGGATGGAGCCCCGCAATTCCCCAACCCGTTTGGGCCGGGGATGGGGAGCTAAAAATGGGGAATGGGGTGGGGATGGGAACAAAAATTTTACCCGAAATTAAACGGGGATGGGGATGGGGATTATGCTCCAAGCCCAGCCCGGCCCGCTCCCCGAAATTAAAATAAAATAATATATATATTTTTAGTAATCTAATACTTAAACCCTTGTTATCTTTCCTATTATAAAACTTAATGTCCCACCTACTTTAATAAAACTCAAGCCCAACCTAGCCCACCTTTGTTTGCCTAAAGATTTATTTTAAGGATGTTGATTGTCTAAAGATTTATTAATATTTATTTGTAGGTATGTTGCTTAAGGTTTATAGTTGTAATTTAAAATATGTTTTATTTCAAAGTAAAAATTTTTAACAAGTAAATGGGGTTGGGGATGGGGATGGGGATGCATTTTGGCTTTGGGGATTCCCCATCCCCATCCCCGCTTTAAAAAATTGGGGATTAATAGGGGATGGGGATTGATATTTTAATTGGGGATGGGGATGGAGATGGGGATGGCATCCCCACCCCAAACCCGACCCGATTCCACCTCTAATAAGAACTATTATGTTTAAGAAGTTTGGAAATATAGTTAATTAGGATTGATTGGATTATGTTTAAAGAATTTCATATTATATTGAAGTATTTAGTTATTTTCTTTAAATGAATACACATGTTGAAGAAATGGTGCTTGTGGATTTATAAAATGATGAGTGATTTTATATTCAAAATAAGGGCAAATTAAAAAAGAAAAGTTTTGGAAATTAGAATTTAATTCTGCAGGGGTGATAATGTTAAATTCTAAAATTGTCCAGCAGTAGGGATTGAATTGCAAATTTAGAAAACTGTTCCAGAATTTGCAGGGACCTAAATGTAAAATTTTAAAAATTTTAAGATAGTCAAAAAGATTTCAGTTAAAGCATGATATTTAAGAATTTGGAAATATTTGAAATTCTAAATTGAAATTTTTGGGAATTAGTTAAAATTTGAAGTATAATTATGTGAAATGTTGTTATATAGAATGTTATATGCAAAGTATGGGATTTTGAGATAGAAATATAAATTATGGTTTATAGTGAGATGAAAAGTATTTTATTTTATAGATATTTTAGAAAGTTTAGAAAGAGTATGAGATTTATTTTTCTGTATAATTAGATATATGTTTTAGTATTTACTTATATATGTTTATTTAGCATTTTATAGAATTTCTGAGAATTTTAGTGAATTTAGAAGAATTCAAGTTAGTTTCTTTTGTATTTCTCGAGGTAAATAAACCCATTTGTTATGTTTGTTTTCAATTATTGAGATGTTTTAAAACTAGTTTTCAAAATGATTGTAGACATAAACTTTAGTTTCAAAGTTAGTTTTGAACAATGATATAGCACTTTTAAAGAAAAATTCATGTTTTATATATGAATTGTTTTCTATATTATTATTATAGATGCATATTTTACCATTTTATAGAAAGTGTAAAAGCAGAGTAATTACGATCATTTTTTTTATATATATAATTTGATTTTGAGGATTTCTTAAAGTATTTGCAATTACTCTTTTAAATATTTATCATGGATTTTCAAGGATTCAGATGTTACGAGTTCAGCTTACATAAGTTTTACAAATTTTGATAAATCTGCTTGAGAAGCAATGATTTAGCATATGAAGCAAATTTTGAAAAAAAAATCGGTTTGAGCAAAAATAAGAAAGTTTAATTATATTATACTAAGCTAGTACCCAGCTCACTTAGACAGTGAGACAACAGATTTCATATAGAAAGACAGAAGCCTTTGGGGCCCGTTCAGACACACATAGAGGCTTTTGGCCGTGTGATCTAGGCGCTTTAGCCCTTTGGGGGCAGTTTTATGCATGCGTATGACTAGATAGCAGGCTAGTGCGATGTCAGATCTCGCCAGGTGCAGATAGCTCTGCCTGCGTGATGTAGATCTCACCAGGTATGAGAAAATTCATATAGCAGGCCTGTGCGATGTTAGATTTCGTCAGGTACAGATAACTCTGTCTATGTGAGGTAGATCTCACCAGGTATAAGGAAATTCAGATAGCTCCGCCTGTGCGATGTTAGATCTCGCCAGGTAGGATCAGACAGCTTTAGGGGTACTTGTTTAGTATAATGAAGAGAGTTTTGAATATGTTTATATAAGTTAGTTTGAGAAAGAAGCATGATTCACAAAGTTTCTTTTGAAAAAAGATTTTTTTTTTTAAGAAAATTATGTTTTGTATATTAAATAACTGAAGAGATGATTTTAGCATATCATCATGAGATTTATTTTATAAGATTTAGGAAATATGCATTATTTTCAGTGTTTTTAAAGAGTATAGAATCAAGCAGTTGTATTTGAAGATTTTTAATAAAAAGTTATTTGTTTTCAAAATTCTATGAGAGATTTGATGATATTTCAATAAGTACAATAGATTTTTCTTGAGCATAAATGTGAGATGAGAAATATTTTAGAAGTGTAAAAATGTGTTCTTTTTGTATGGGGTTTTTGTTCAAATTATAAGAGAAATTCTACCGGTTTTTCATTAAAAATTGTCCGAGTATTTTATTGTATTTTACATGAAAGACACGAACTCAATTAATTTTTTTTTGAATAGTTTATCAGAGTAGCAAACTAAAAAGTGTAGGAAGATAGTTAATTAAAGATCTTTCTACTAGTGAACAGTTTTATGCACGATTTATCCGTGTAGCTAGGGGTGGGTCGTGTCATATTTTCTCATCCAGACAAATAGGGGCAGGTTGGATTTACTTTATCCCATCACAACGACGACGTATCGTTACTATCTCATAATATCAGATATTGCTTACAATGGCAAAATGATATATTTGTAATAACATTTGTTGTGGATATCATTAGTTATAATAGGTTAATTACAGTACATTTTAATCAAAATTATGCTACAATATATTAAAGATTCGTTTGGTTATTATGAATTTGTTTTTTTTTTTAACATTAATCTATCACCAATTCACCGTATTGCTTGTTTATTGCAATTCAATATTTAAAAGTAATTGCCACCAATAATTCCTTTTTAATTTTTTTGGCAACTATTGAATTGTAATAAGTGAACAATTATATATTGGTGTCGAAATTTTAAATTAAAAAATTTAAGTTATCATGGTTTTATCTATAAAAATTATTGTTTAAAGTTTTAAGCGATTACACGTCTTCTGTAATTAAAAAATGAAAAAAAAGAAGGATAGTTGATATTCTCGTTCCTATCTCCACCCACTCAACTATATATGCTGTTATGTTTTTTCCGTTGATTTTAAAGAGAGTTAAAACAATTTCAAATCATGAGAAGCAATTGCCAAGATTAAGTGGGAGTAAATTAAACTTTCAAAGAATTCACAGTCACTTGTCATTTTTTAAAGAACACGACATAGATTGACAATCCTTTGTTCATGGTGCACTCTCGATGATTTTGACGAGGTTGTGGATGATTCTCATGTATTTTTCTTTATGACAAAAAATAAATGACATCAAACTACAAATTAGGGACTCATTGGAAGCTTAAGATTAAGGGTGACAATTCGTGTCATTCGTGTCGACCCATTTAATTATTCGTGTTAAGACAAAAAACACGAATCAGACACGGTTATTAAACATGTTACCTAAGTGTTATAATCGTGTCATATTTAATTTACATAATTTATATAATTGTTTAACCTAATTATACATAATATATTATATTCTATATATTTATATCAATTAAAATTATTTTTAGAATATAAACCATTGTTCATATAAAATATTATTAAAATAATTATAATTTATAATTTTGTAAATTAATTTACTTTATAATATAAAATTTTCAGTTTTATAATATATATATTGTAGGTAGGTAACAATTTATACCATTAAATTAGCTTATATGTTAAGTATAGATAAATATATTTAACTAATCGTGTCATTAAACGGGTTAGCGTGTTGAACACCTTTAACACGAATCTGACCCATTTATTAATCATGTATCGTGTTCGTGTCGTAATTATGTTGTGTTCGCGTGTAATGACCCAAATTGTCACCCCTACTTAAAACCATATACTTGTATCTCATCGATATTCATAGTACAAACTAAAATTTTTTATCTGGTTTGAATATGTGAATGTTTACATTTATATATCCATTAATTGTTAAAATGTATTTATTACCTTTAATCTTTAACAAATTTGTTTACCTAAACACCGATGATGGATATTGTTTATATGAAAAATAGGTGATGAGTGAATCTAGCTTGATAAATTGCCGGAAGCATGATTTAGAGTCAAATATTTGATGACAGAAATGAAACCAATCTCTAAGAAACCTAACAAGTGAGGACATTAACACACATTTATTATAATCAGTGCTTGCATAAATTTCATATTTAGATAAAATCTACCATTTCCAATATTGGCAACTAAATGCAAGGAGATTACCATGGGTATTTTGGAGTTGCTGCTGCAATGGAAAAAATCATTTTTTTTCCTTACAGCAACGGCAACCCATATGTGTTTGGGGCTGCTTAAAAAAAAAAAAAAAACACTATCATAGGAAAAATCAGTTTAAAGAAATAGGCCAAAAGCAGATGGCCACCTCTTTTAAAAACCAGATTATGCTTATAAAATATAAAATATCAAAATTATCCTCATATTTAAATACAAATTTGGCATAAATAATTATGTAATATTTCATAATCTTTTTTTACTATTTTCCACAAATTCTATATAAATTATTTACAATAATTATAATTAATTCTTTTTTCTATTTGACTATTTCCTACAAATTATATATAAATTATTTACAATAGTATTTCTATAATATTTTAGAAATTATACTTTTTTTAATCAAATTTTTAATTGTAAAAATCATGTTTAATATAACAAAAAATCAATTCAACAAAATATAATCAAAGAATCACACTTAATATAACTAGTCTAGTCAATAATATAATTAAAGCATAACCAATTTTAATAATCTATATAATCATATAAAAATAATATAATTTTAAACACTCATTAAACTTCTAGCAAAATTTATGAAATATTATTTAAATAATTCACATAGACATTGTTGTAAATAATAATAAAAAATTGATCATAAAATATTATTTGATTAATAATATATATAATGTTAGAAATAATTCCAAAAAGGAAAAAGAATTTATTATAAAATATTAAAATTTAATATTAATAAGTAATAATGCACGTATCTATTTTGATAATTTATACATAATAAAAGTTAGAGTAAAACAATCTCAAGAGTCTTTATACTATTTTTGAAAAGTAAAACAGTATTTAAAAATTAATTTATCAAACATTCTATTATTTTTTAAACTGATCTTTTATAATAAAATAAAAATTATTATTATATTTTTTTTACGGTAACAATAATCTTAAGGTGTCTATATCGCAAATTACATAGATGCCCGTCCCGGACGCTGGATGTGCAAGCGTTGGTGTTCTTTCCTCATCACCTAAAGAATATTAAATGATTTCTTATAGAACATCATAAATTATGATGTGAATACAAGGCCAGGCTTGGAGCGGCCGGGTCCTTAATTTCAAAAAGGTGAGTTGAAAAGCGGGAACATTGGCTTTATATTGGCAATGTATTGTCAAAAAGTATATAGAAAAGAAGACAGAGGTAAATCCTTGGAGAAAGAGCCCCCAATCAGCCCAATAGCCCTTGGGGCCCTATCGGCGCCTCTACTGGGTGTACAATCATTCCCCAATAGCCAATCAGTTCATTTTTAATTAAACACTTGACTCAACTACCCCCCTTGTTCCTACCTTTTACCACTTATCTCCCTCTTTTTAATGATCATTCGTTCGCTCGTAGAAAACTAATTATTGGAAAAAGAGTGTATGTTGATTTAGGTTTTTAACTGATCAAAATAACTTTTTTAAAGTTAAAGGTTTTTTTAATTTTATTTTAGGTTATTTGATTATTACTTAAAGAAGAATTTATAAAGAATTAAAAAAACTATTTTTAAACTATTTTTTAGTTTTAAAATATTAAAGATATTTTTATTTAATTTGAATATTTTATTTTTTTACAATAAAATTTTATTATGATAATTTAATTATAATACGTATTTATATATTTATGCAATCAAACAATTAATAATTTTTTAACAAAAACTTTATTTTAAGAAATTCTACTAAAAAAATCTATTTCAATAAATTCTATCTAAAGAAACCAAAATAAGTAGACTTTAAACATCTTACCCATATGATATATAAATTTCTCATTCAAATAACAATTTTAAATTAATACCAAAACTAAGGATTTAAAAATCGATAAATTTTTGTTTTTCATAAAAAATTATCATCTAAAAAATGTTATACTTTAAAACATTGTTATCGTTATTTTTAATCTTAATTAGTCAAACGATATTGCATCGTTGAATTTTCCAAAAAAAAGTAATTAAAAAATAACATAAATTTTACAAAAGGGTATTACTGTCACAGAATGTAGCATTCAAGGATACAAATAAAAGAAATTTTGTTTGCTCAGGCAAACGCGGTAGTACTTGCAAAACATTCGCAGTATCCAATGCATCTCTCTCACTTGTTCTAGTTACAGTTTACAGACACACACGCACGAACTCCCTCCGTTCATCCTCGTCTGTTCTGCGTTGATCATGATGCCATGTTCAAAGTCATTGCCATTGTTTCTTCTACTCAGCATTCCCTTTTTTTTCACTTCCTCTTTATTTTCATTCTCAAATGCAGCCTCTCACTTCCACGGCTGCCAGACACCACTAGCTTCAGGTACTTCTTCTTCTTGTTCTTCTGTTAGTGTTTGCTTTTCAAGAAAATGTAGTAAAAAAAAAAGAAGTTCATGTTTTTTTTTCCACTTCCCATTTCATATGCAGCGGAGTTCGTACACGAGGCCACGGCCAGGAGGTCTGTTTTCGAGGGAGAGGGACCCATTGGTGTACCTTTCGTTGATACTGAGACTGACAGTGAGAGCTCATCATTTGTGTTGGCTGCTAAAAGGACTTACAGGAAAGACCCTCTTAATGGTTTCAAAAGATACACTGGAGGATGGAACATCAAGGAGCTCCATTACTGGGCTGTAAGCTTTCTTTATCTTAAGTTGCATTATTTTCTCTTCTGTTTTGTGTGCACAAATATTAAAATTTATTTACTGTTTATCTTCGCTGCTGAATATCTCCCTTCACTCAGAAAAGACTGTTCAGTTTGATTTTACTCTTATACCCCGTCTTGTGAGCTGGCGTCAATTATGCTAGGTGAATGTGTGTGGGGTTAGAAGTCAAAACTTACTGGCTTGGAAGTCAATTACTCAGACAATTTAGTCAACGGTCCACATCATTCTGAGATGTAATCGAGGAAGATAAGGGGATTTTAAAAAAAAATAAAATTGCATAAGAGGTGAATGTTAGCAGTATGTGAAATTCTTGATGTAGTAGAAACTTGTTATGTTTTTGAAAAATAAAACCATTATAGTGAAGAGATATACTTGTATTACTTTGAAACCAGCTAAGCACAATGTTGTGTCATCTCTTAAATATGCATAACCTCGTGACACAAGGATATTAGATATGAGAAATGAATATGAACTAACATTTGCAGATTTGCTTGTACTTTATATGAGTTTAGATATATGTAATATTCACTTAAGCAAATTGCTGAATCACATAATATTTGATTTTGGCTTTTTATCTGGATGTTCAATTCATAATTTGAGCTCATTCTCTCACTCAGGTTTAGTTTGACAACTTTTCCATGGTTTCTAATTTTTTCTTACAAAATTTTGTTTGATTGCAGTCAGTGGGTTACACTGCAGCTCCCCTGTTTGCCATTGCTGTAATCTGGTTCCTGGGCTTTGGGCTGTGCTTACTGCTCATCTGTGTCTGTCGCTTCTGTCGTACAGCGCAATCTTATGGCTATTCTAGAACTGCTTATGCCCTTTCTCTTATTTTTCTAATATCATTCACCGTTGCGGCAATGTACCCCTCTTCCCCTCTCCATTTATTTAAACTTTTATGTTCAAATAATTTTCTGCCCCAAAATTAATCTTTGTTCTGTGTTGCAGCATTGGATGTGTTGTACTTTATGCTGGTCAGGATAAGTTTCACGGCAGTACAACAAAAACATTGGAGTATGTTGTGAGCCAGGCAGATTTCACAACCAATAGGCTGAACGATGTGGCAAATTATATTGCCACAGCAAAGCAAATTCAGGTTGATAAAGTTTTTCTACCTTCAAATATCCAAACTGATATTGACAACATTGAAACGAAACTTAACTCTTCCGCTAGCACCCTTGTTGATGAAACTGCAAAGAATTCGCATGACATACGAGATCTTCTGGATTCTGTGTAAGTGAAGGATCGTAGGCTTTGTGTTCATTGCCTTTTACTGCTTTCGAAGATATCGAATAAGTAACATATTATAGTGGTGCTTCTATAGGAGATTGGCGCTAATCTTAATCGCTGCTATTATGCTTGTCTTGGCGTTTCTTGGATTTTGTAAGTCCCTTTGATTCCATTGATAAGTTGACAAGCATTTTCAATTATACAAACTATGACCAGAATTTCCTTCCTGGTTTATATTTTCTGATTTTTGTTTCAGTATTCTCGATATTTGGGATGCAATTTCTTGTGTACATGTAAGTGAGATAATTAAAAGCAAAAGATGTTTCTGTTCTATGCTATTCCTTTCTCTCTTTAGTTGCCCTCAAGTGATCTTTTACTGATGATGGCCGATGGAATTAGTGCAGTCTGGTTATCTTCGGATGGATACTTGTTGCTGGAACATTTATATTATGCGGCATCTTCCTTCTTCTTCACAAGTAAGTTTATTGAACTTGATAATCACTTTTTTATCTTGTTTCTCCAATGCCTTCGCAAGGCTATTGTCGAATTAGAGTGGCATTCATGTATGCTAATTTACAATGATTATCTTATAAGAATGATACTAGATATACAATTTTTGTTCACAAATGGATAGGGTATGGAAGGAATAGAAGACAGAAAAAATGAACAATAATATGGATGAGTGATGTCGCAATAAAAGAGTAATGTCATGGTAGTTGATATACGAGAATTTATATGGCATCGAAGACACTTTGATATCTCTGTTAATCTTTCAATCAAAGAGCTAATTCTTTTTTGCTATGATTAGTGTGGCTGGAGACACTTGTGTTGCAATGAATGAATACGTACAAAACCCTACAGCTCATACAGCTTTAGATGAAATAATACCCTGTGTGGACAAAGCCACTGCCCAAGAAACCATGATGAAAAGCAAAGAAGTAGCTTCCCAGCTTGTGGAAGTAATTAACGAGGTCATCACCAATGTTTCCAACATTAATTTTGCCCCGGCTTTTGTACCCTTTTACTTCAACCAATCTGGTCCATTGGTTCCAATATTATGCAACCCATTTCACCCTGACTTAACAGATCGAGCATGCACTGCTGGTGAAGTGGATCTCAACAATGCAACACAGGTGAGCTTACAGAAAATATCAGTTTCTTAACATGTGAAACAGAAGAAGTATACTGATCAAGGATACATAGTGGACTTATACAAATGTTTGATCATGCTTTTCCTTTTAATCTTTGTTAATAATGACATCTTGACTGGTCCCCAAGGGGTAGCCAAGATGATTAACGGGTCTGAACCTTGGTGCATTCCGTTAAATCAAGATCTCAGGTTCGTGCTCTCTTAATAAAAACTTAAAAATCCCACCCTTAGTTGTCTCCCCATTGACCCCTAGCCACCCAATCGGGGCTTAGTACTTGGCCCAAAAACTAAAGTTTGTGGAGGCTGTTTAGTAGTAAATCTCTAATACGTCTTCTTTATAAGGGTCTTATGTTTACCATTCTAAATAACAGGAAGGAATTCAAATAGAATCGGATGACTATTAAGTCATTTTAACTTTATTACTATGTTAAGAAACCATTTGACTAATAATACTGTCAAAATCGAGGAGGGCTTTCTGAAAACTTGAAAATATTAACGCAGCTTTCATTGTTGTATTCAATTCTTGCAGGTTTGGAGTGGTTATGTTTGTCAAGTTTCACCAACAGGTATATGCGCAACACCAGGACGTTTGACCCCCAGTTTCTATAGCCAGATGTCAGCGGCAGTTAATGTGAGCAATGGGCTGTTGAATGAGAGTCCTTTCCTGGTTGAGCTAGAAGACTGCACATTCGTGCGGGAAACTTTCAGCAACATATACAACGATCGTTGTCCAGGTCTACAGAGCTATAGTAAGTTGATCTACATTGGTCTTGTGATGGTCTCAACTGCTGTCATGCTCTCTCTGGTCTTCTGGGTAATATATGGAAGAGAACGGCAACATCGTATCTATACCAAACAGTTAGATAAGAGTCTTTACGAGAACAAAAGTGTTGATGAGAGCAAAAGTGTTGAGGAGAACAAAGATACTTGAGAACGACTCTTAGTTTACTTTGTGCAATCACCTAAGTTGAACTAGTCTTTTTTCCCAGTTTGATTTTCCAGGTATTGTAAATGTTGAATATCAACCAGTAGAAGTCTCTTGCAGTGGCATAATTTATGCATTAATTATAACATTACTTCTTCAAACGCAATTCTTGCTATGCAACAAAGATTTTTTTTTTTTTTTAATTAAGGAAGTTCTGCTTAGGAGTTAACCATAAATTCGAAAAAGGTATCTCCGAAAAAATAATAATAATTTTACATATACAATTAATTACTATAATTAATTTTATATAATTTGATTGTACAATGTTAGAAAAAAAAATAATAATAATTAAATTACAGCTTAGTCTTATTACATTTTCTTGAATAATTTGGGCCAAAGTCCATATCCTATCCAGGTCACTGAATAGACCTTGGTCCTCTACTCTCCTCAATGGACTAGGCCCTTATCATTCCTCATGGCCCTTTATCAGAAATTTTTTTTAAAAGAATTTTATTATTATCAAGTATTTAATACAAGGAAATCGAATATTTTTTTTTAAAGAATTTTATTATTATCAAGTATTTAATACAAGGAAATCGAGTATTTTGACATAAGACTTTTGATACAAAATTAATACGATTTTTCTAGCCATTATTTTAAAAAATCTAATGGTTAAGATGATTAATGAGTTTGTAATATTAAATACATCTTGTTGACTTTAAATCTCAATCATTGAATTTTGTGAGATCAAGGACTATAAAATTGTGTCAACAAATTGTGTTAAAATTTTTTATTAAAATACCCTCTCCCTAATATAAATTTTCAATTCTATCTTAAAATTATATATTAAAATAATGTAATTTTAATTGAAAACTATTAATCATTTATTATATCATCGTATCACGAACTTAATATTGCTAATTAATCATTCATTACTTGAGATATAAATTATCAATAACGTTACACTTATAAAATCTGTGTACAATTTAACATAACATCAAGTGAATAAAGAGATTAATATGAGTTATCATCATAGTAAATACCAATGAGTTATATAACTTTAAACAAATGATGCCACAACTTTTATATATAATCTTTGTATACGAACTTCGTAAATTATGGATGAGTAGGATATTATTCATACTGATTAAATGCAAAGTAATATTATGCTAATTCTGATTCTATTTTGTCGTTGCATGAATTCATTTAATTTTTTAATTTGATTCTAAATTTATTTGGACCGGAAGCTGTTGAGTAAAGAGGTATTATTTAATCCGCTGAGTGGGAAATTACGTGTGATAGTCTAGACAGAGATAGAGAAAGTCATTTTAGAATAAGAAAAAAAACGAAGCACAGAAGAAACGTGATGGGTGGCTGTTATTGTCGGTTAAGAAATGTACCAAGAACAATACACTTGGTTAAAAAGCGTCTTCTGGACAGCCACGGAATTTGCATAATTTTCTTGAAAACGCGTTTTGTGTTTCCTCATTCTACTCAATTTCATTCTGATTCTTTCTTTTCTTAATCACTAATTATTATCATGTATCTGAACATGTCCATGTGAAACCCTTCCACATCTGCTTCTGGTTCTGGGTCCCCATTTTTTTCATTATTGTCTTTCTTTTTTTTTTTATATTAAGAAAGGAATCTTCTCGCCCTTCTATTCATTGATTTTGTTAATAATAGAACTCGATCGCATTTCTTGCCTATAATAAATTGTGGTAATAGTTCTTGAATTTTTTGATTGACCTAAAAATTAGTGCATATATTCCTAATTTTGTTTAAAATAATATGAAAACGTACTTGAATTTCAATTGAAATTGAAAGGAGTACTTGAATAGGGTTTGAATGTTTCTACGGGAATATATGTATATCAACTATTTTTTCTGCGAATATTATTAAATAAAAGAGCAAATTTATATATACAATCAAGTTGTACAACCTCACTCATACAACCTTATAGTTTGGTACTCAGGCACCAAAATTGTATCCTTATTGTTGTAACAGCTTTTAACTTCTTCTTTACTTACTTGAATGATTTATTTTGAAACTGAATTATTAGAAAATGATTAAAGAAACAATTTTATATTTCATCAATTCAATGGTGGTTGGTATAATATAAATTTCTAGGCTTTCTGTTTCCTAGCTCACATGCCCCCACGTAACACTCAGTTTAGGCTATGATTGAAACTTGTCACCTAATCAACAAGTAAGTGATATATAATATGTTAATGTTTGCCACTTGTTTCATTAACTTCTTGTCTCTAAGATTTGAAGCACAAAATTTACTGTTCAATCTCCCACAACCCACTCTTGTTAAAAGCCACCACCTAAATTATTTTCTTCTTCTCCTAGACTCTTCTGTTGGTAACTAAAAATTTACATTATTTGATTACAAGCACAATATGAATCAAATCTATTTGATCTCTCTAATAAATAGATATACCAAATTAAGATAAATTGATCCATTGATATATTATTTCACTCTATTAGGTTTAATTTACAATTAGGAGTTCTTTGCTTTGAGATTCTGAAAACTGGAAGATGCTTATTTCGAATGAGCCGAGCTAATAGGATGAACTAAAAAAAGAGTTTTGCATCATGAACTTTGTATCGCACATCGCTTAGATGGGCGCTAGAGGGTGATATATGAGGGAAGGAAAAAATAGAAAAAAGAAAATCAAATAGAAAGAAATGAAAAGGGATTGGATTCTATTTGAAGGCAAAGAGGGAAGATTTCGGGAGATTAAAAATTAAAAAAATAATCCACTAATCAAACTAAAGTAGAATTTAGACATTGATCTATATACTAGTTTGGAGATTTATCTCGGGATAGGGATGTTTACACTAAAATTGTTAAGATTTAAATTTAACTAACTTAGATAAGACGGTGAGGTTTTGGAAACTAAACTTTGTAGAACTATATACTCTAATGTATATTTAAAATGAATCAAGATTCTCTTCTGAAATGATTTTTACCTTAACAAAATAAAGATACATAATTGATGGTTAATACAAAATATATTAGAGGAGAGAGAATAAAATAGATTTTAACCAATATTAGTTAATAAAATCTACGTAATACAATATCTACAAAACTTCAGAAAAGTTCAAACCAACAGAGGATCCTTCGTCATTCAAAATGTAATTCCTACGTCATTCAAAATGCAATTATAAAGGATACAGTGGTAGTTTTAAAAATGTTGAGATTTAAATTTAGTTAACTCAAATATTTTTTTTTTGAATTAAGATAAACTATAAGACTACCTTATTTAAATATGATATTACTTAGGAGGTGCGATTATGGGTTGGATGAACTTGCAAGAAAAGGAAAGATGGAGTAGAGGCTTCAGATTCACCCCACGATCGATCTTGGTTGTTTGGAGTGAGCCCAAGCACTTTAAAAATTGCTTTAATGCGTAGTAATTATGATTATCATTTCATCAAAAAGTTGACCCACATAACAACTATTATTAAGAAAGCATAAGATTTGGCCAACTGCCAACCATGTTGGTGGCCTCCCCATTCACCAATTTTAATTCCAATTCGTCCCCACTTCTCTTATCTGTCTCACATTTCTCCTTCAACAGCTAATCTTTTTTGTTTTTCTAGACTCAGCCTGGGACCCAATTTAATCTAACATCAACGGGCTCAACTCATGCATGACATGCTTTAGCAACTCAACACTAAACATTTCCTAATGGGTTCATTTTACTAACTCTTATTTGTTTGATTTGAGATAGTAAATGAATGTTAAAAGTTATACCTAAAGACACATTATTACATATTTCGTCACCATTTACTAACAATTTAAAAAAAAATGATGAATTTGTTGTTAAGGAAGTTTTGACTTTTTTTTTTCTTTTTATAAATTTACCCTCATGGATTGATAAATGATTTTAATAGAAATTGTTAATAACAACATCTTTGATAAATTTGCTTCAAAATAAAAAAAAAAGTGCTTTCCATTATAGAATTAATGTCAAACCCACATCCACGAATTTAAGTTTTGAAAAAAATCGACAAACTTAATATGATATTAGAGCTGTCATGATTCAACAATCGTATATTATTTAAAAAAAATTAATTAAAAAAGTGTTATTTAACCTGCTTATAAGATCCGTTGAGACGTGTGATATAAGACTGGTTACTATTTATAAGCAAGTCCTTATATTATTAAGTTCATATTTATAAGTTTAAGTTGTACCCAAAGCGACAAATTTAACGTTTTTCCAAAACTATGTTTTTCATAGCTATGTATTTTTTTTTCTTCGCAATTGTGTACGATTTAAGAACAAGTTACGTACAAATGACAATAGTGATGGTCAATTATGGTTAGGTTAAAATGTTAAATTGCTTAAACATGAGAATGACGACTGAATTTCTTATCCTCTAAGGTCCACTCCAAATAAAGAATATTATGGTCATCAACAACTGGCCTTTATAAATAATAAATGTCAATGATCAATCATCTTCAATTATCATCCTTCAGTTCATAGAAAAATATCATCTATTTCCGATACCAAGAAATTTCAAACTTGCATCACTTTCTGTCATTTTCTGATTGCTTCATTGCTTTAATATAATGTCACATACCCTCATGTGATATTTTTTTTCTCCCATCTGCTTTGGATTTTCCACCCTTCTTGTAGGTCATTAATGGCCTAGTTGAAGCCAATTATTATCCTAATCATAGATTAATTAAAAAAGAGTTTTGTTACGGTGTAATTGCTGTACCATATAATAATTATATTATAATAAATAAAAAATATAAATATATATTTAAAAATCGTAATTTTTATATATTTCTTATTCACAATTTTTTTATATACAACATTTATTTATTCATTTACGATTTTTACAATATGTTTATAATTTTTTTTATTACTTTAGCAAAAAGCATTAAAATGAAGTGAATTTAAATTATATTTCCCTTCTGTCAAATGTTAATGTTATCTTCTCACATCCAATCCCCAATTGACAATTGAAGGGCAGGGAAGGCAAGCAGCCTAAATTCGAGGTTGTCTCGTTATCGCTTAAGATCCTGTTGTGTATTTTATATTCAACTGCGTATATCAACTATGCAAGTGACAACTCAAACCGAGACAATGCAAGATTATCTACAACTTAAGAATTCATAATTAATCATTTTATACATGCACTGCACCAAATTTTGTTGTCTATTACCAATTAGGTTTTGATTAGTATCAAAAACAGGTTTAGCTAGCTTCAACAATGTCAAGTGAATCCAAATGCAACCAGACAAGTCTTTTTTAAATCCAAGATCGAGCTTAGGTTGAATTGAAAACACCAACCGAATCCGGCAGTACTCTGTTGATATTTTGACCGGAACGATTATATTATTACCTGAGCTTTGCTTCTCTTTTAGATCAAAAGAAGTGTAGACAGGAGATGAAGAGTTGGGCATAAATTAAAGCGAGGCATCTAAAAATGTAAAAAAAACTGCTAAACACGTTTTTCAATTACGATTATTTTCATCGTAAAAGTAAATACGCTTTTTTAATTGAAAATAAATTGGGTTTGAGTGAGCTGAAGGGTCTGGGTTGAAGGTGACGACGGCTGCTGTACATTTGACCAAGAAAGTTCAAATAAAGCGAGAAATGAGAATAGACTTGTTAAAATTAATGGGAATTGTCAATGAAGTCAGGCTACGGCCAGGCACGAGTATAGTAGTAGACTACTACTTCACTGCCGAAATTGTAGCCGCTTTGAAATTGTCAACCAATCAGTTTGAATGAGCACAGAGTTTAGCTTGCTTGCAAATAACGCCGCATTATATTATCATACAGTGCATAGCACAAGTCCGTACGATGGCTGCCATCCAAACCCACTCCACCTTCTAAAACTAGAGAAAAGCTTATGCATCACGTAATTGGGTAATTGAGTTGATATAATACATTCGTGTCAAATGAGAAGTTAAAAACGTACGATGAGCAGAAGATTTTACTGTCGTTATTTTTCATTTTTCTAGTTTTCTATTGAGTCCATGCAGTACAGACTAATCACTGTATTGCATCCCCCGTAGAGAAATCTTACTCCTAAAACGAACGAGAAGAAATTACTTTATTTTTTATTTTTTAATTAATGTCGATGATCAACAACTAATTGAGAAAACATTAGGATAGATTTAATTATAAATAATATATTATTGTTTTTAAAATTTATATATATTTATATATTTTATGAGAAATTAAATTATGTAAAAATAAGTTTGATTATTGTATTTTGTGTTTTTATTTTAGGTGAACTATAATTTAAAAAGTTAAAAAATGTTTTTATTTTCAAATATTATAAAATAAATAAAATAAAATATTTAATAATTAATATAATTTATATTCATATAATAAAATTATTTTGAAAAAAAGATAAATTATATAAATAAAGAATAATTTAAAAATGAGAAAAAAATTTTATTTTTAGAAATAATAATTTAATAAAAATATCTAAACAAATATGTATTATATATTCTATAAGATTTTTGTTCGAAAATAAAAAGAGAAAAAATAGGCAAAAGGGTAATCAAACGGGCTTAATTTCTCTGCGACATTTTATCTTTAACGCGATTCCACTTCTGTTTACCAAATATATTCTCAAAGTTGGCAGCATCATCACGTTAAAGTTAAGCTTGCAAAACAATAGCATAAAACGATTGATAGCCTTAAATAACTTTCCATCTACGTTACATTAAAACCAACCCTAACCTACCTTTCTCTCATCTTATCTTAAATTTTCAATTCCTAAGAATTTTGTTACGTTCTTCAATATTATGGTTAAATAAAATGGTAATATTATTAAAAAAAAAAAATTCTAAGGACATTCTTGTTAATAATTTGAAAGATGAGGGACAGTTAAGACACATGAAAAGTCTAAGCCGTGGCATGATGTAAATACGAGCAATTTCCTGGCACATTCTCGTACTTGTGCACAGTGACCGTTTCCTAAAACTTAATACGTGGCAATCGCTGCAGTTGCTCAGTAAAGCACAAACCGCTCCATCTGTTGTCCTTTTATGCAGTCCACATCATACCAGCCGTTGGATCAGAATCCCGTTCAGCAAACTGCCAGCCCGAAACTCTAGTTAGTATCAACCATGGTCAAGTTAACACACGTAACACAATCACCTCGAAACTTCTTCCAAATTACAATCTACCCTCCTCTCTCACAGCTATATAAGCAGCCCTGGAGACTCGCTAGGTTTGCCAAACCAGCTAGCCTCAGGGGTCTATTAGGGATACAAAGCCAAGCTCTCCCCTTTCTGATCTCTTTCTAGATTTTCTTTCCTTTGAAAAAAAAAAAAAAAAACTTCGAAAATGCCTACTTCATCAACGAAAACAAGATCAAGCGGGCCGGTGCTACGGTCGCTCTCACCTTCTGGTAGATTCTACACATCACATGGAAGTAGTTACCTCTCATCATCAGCTTCTTCTTTTGCTTCTTCAACAAGTTCCAGCTTTTCTTCGCCTCCTTCTACTTTCTTTAACCATGACGACGTCCACCACCACCACCACCACCACCACCACAGTCACCATCGATCCGCGTCACCTACGCGTGTCAATCTCTTTCCGTCTTCAGCTTCGCTTTCGGCGTCAGCCGTTCGCTTCTCGATTGACAGATCTATTTCTCCGAACAGATCGATTTCCGTTATGAAGAAAAATAATCCGGTCTCCTTCCAGAAGAAAACGTGTATGTGTTCACCTACAACGCACCCGGGATCCTTCCGATGCAGCCTGCATAAGAATACTGGTGTGAGCAATCACCATCACGGGAACGCAACGATGTCATATCCGTCGAACCGGTTGAACATGAGAAGATCGGCTATGACAAACTCGCTGGTGAGGATTGGTGGTGTCGAAGGAGAGTTAGTGAAGAGGTCGTTGAGGGATTTGATTCGTCCTTCTTCGCATCATCAGAAGAGACGTGAAGGCTTCCAGCCTAGGCCGAGTCGACTCTCGATCATGTCAAAGGCTTAGAAACAAATCTTGATTCTTTTTTGTCACAGGTTGGTTAGAGTTTTTGATTTAGATCATCTCGATTCGAGTCAACATGATCGATGAAGCGAATCATCGGGAGGGAGGTAACTCGGCGCGGAGTCGATACTGCCTTGATGGATCATCAGAGTTGATTGCGGAAGTTGGTCGTGAGTGGAGTTGTGTTTGGCGACATCGAAACCCTAGATTTTTATTGGGACTTCTTAGACTGAAGGAGAAATTCCTTTGTACATACCTATTTGCTATGGAAGGAGATCTTCGGAAATTTAATTTTTTTTGACATATTAAAATTTAACTCTAAATTCTTATTAAAATCTTAAAATTAATTCGTATTCTAATTAATCTCCATTCAAAACATACACACTCCTTTCATTTTACGTTCACTCCATTACAAGTTGTAACGGTTCCATACGTCTGTTTTCTTCGCAGCAGCGTTATGTGTACTGTTAACTTCACTGGTTTACGTTGACGGCGTCGTCCGTCGTTCGCCTTGTACGTTTAGCCGTGTTCCGTTACCAGTGCGGTTGGTTGGTATCTCCGTTATCGTTTTCCAAGTTGCGTTGCGTTTGGTGCGAGGTATATTCCTTTTTTTAATTTTAATTTTTATGTTTAATTTCATTTATTTATTTTAAATTTAATTATTATTGTTTTTCCCGTGCTTATGCAGGTGTTTGGCTCGGCGTTTAATTCGGAGTTCTGGACTTTTTAAATGAACTTGAAAAACGTAATAAATTAGTGTTGTTATTACCATAAACAATAAAGAGCGGAGGTGGTGAATGGGACTTACATGACCTAAAAAGGACGCTGTAAGTTTGCAAACAAAGGACTGTTCCATGGAACAAAATTTAATTGATCAAGGAATAGAATATTAATCACTAATATTGACCATCAAATATAAAAATTTGAAATTAGTAGTAGGCTACACAAATGCTATACAAATGGAGACAGCTGGCTTATCCCTTAAAATTCAAAGTTATGATTAAAAAAAGAAGGATATTGCTTGATACTGCAGGACCTGAATTGGAAGGACAATGTACGCTTTAAAAATAAATACGATATGGAGCGTCTTTTTATGCGTATGAAAGGTTCATGTGATGTCACATCAACGTTCGCGAATTTTTTGAAAAGAAAGGAAAGGAATTTCCTTGCACAGTAAGCATGTGTCATCACATGGAGTGCCCGAGTTGATGTGGATAAATGGACAACGGAGAATGTCTAAATGAACCAACTTGGAAAGGGATTGAATTGAATGGTAGTTTTTCACTCTTCTGTAGTTTGTATGGTTTAGATGGTATAGTTATAGTTACAACAAATGACCAATAACAATGCCATGAGCTGAGACGTAATCTAAAATTTATGGTCCTCCTCTCATATCAATAGCAAGATATCAAATGATGTGATATAATATTCTCAAAGAAATTGGTGTCCACGATAATGCAGATTCTCGCACACCGCATCTCTTTTTTCCATTTGGCAGCTTTATCCTCCAAGCTAAACTAAATCAACAAGGTCAAATTCCCATCTATGTTTATATTTGGGCTATTTAAAGAGAGATTTTTATTAGAGATAATTAATAGAATGTTAAACTAATTAAACGTTTTATTGGCGTCAACATGAAGAGAATAATTAGTTAAAAGATATTTATGTTGTAAAATTAAATTAAAAGAGAAAAAGAGTCCGAATCAAAACTCCAGCTGGCTTTTCTCTAGCATTCATATAAAAAATACGGTGCGACACGATTTGACAAAAGGTATTGTTGGACCACAGTGGACTGGGCCCACTAGCATGATAGTGGCAATTCAGCCCTACCGACATTCACCGAAAGGGCACTTCATATCTTCGGACATCTAAAGTGCAAGTGCTGTTTGTGTTTGGTCATATTCACCCAATATCAAGCACTTGTTTCAAAAGATTAGAGCACCCACTTTAGTCTAACAATATCTAATTAATAATTGATGGCTTTTAATAGATAATGACCAAGTTTCTTGACTCTTGAGTCGTCCAGTATTCAATCCACTGAGGAAAAACGCTTTTGATTGTATGCTGTAATGTCATTCCCTTTATCTTTTTTAATTGATATTTGTTATCGCTTTTAACGAAGGAACATATTATGTAATTGTTAAAAAAGAAAGCGGGTCTCTTGGATATTGTCGTCTTTACTGATTTCATACTGACTATGTGAAACAAAAATTATAACATTACATCCATATCTTTTCTTTTAAAACTAAAACTAGTAATGCACATGAACCCAACCAGCGATATTGATAAGGCTTTACAAGACTGTTGCAAATTTGTTGGTATTTGAAAGTTGGAATGGAGCCTTGACTTGACATTGCATCGCGCACTAAATTGTCCGATCTCGCGACTGCGCATGTGGGTGGTGGACCAACCGCATTTATCGCTCTGTGGCAACAATGGTTCGGCGGATAAGGATCAACTTTGAGGTTAGGTTCGTCGATTCAGTTGGATAAGACAGTTACAGCGTTACAGCTTAATATAAAGGAAAGTTTTTTTAGACACTCATGAGTTTCGGATCATTTTCATCGCTTCCCTCGTATGTCTGATAAAAGTTTCCTTCTTCCACACGAATAAATGTTGGACTTTGATTGGAGGGCTGGACTGAGCTGGATCCATCACTTTCTTGGGCCCGATTGGGTCATGGGCTTAAATGGCTTGGCTCTAATGTTCAATCATTCTTTTGTTCGATCCATAAAGCTGATATACAGTACAACACAACGATGAGCTTGGACAGATTATATCATTATAGTAACACTCCCCTGCATTTCTAGTTTTATAATACGCGTGTTTTTATAATTTATATTATTTTGGACTAGACGTATAAATTTTTCGTGAAGTATTTGTATATAAGATAAATAAAAAATCAATTAAATAATACAAGAAACAATTGAGACTCGGTAATGTTTTATAATCGCATTATACAATCAACGGGGTGAAAGCAAAAAGGGCGCAAGCAATCAACAATAGAGAAAACGACGTGGTCTCGTAGAAGTACAAAAATTACCCGCTAGCTTCGCTTCCGGTCCCGCATTCTTCCCAGTAATCTGTTTGGTAATTACAATTCATGATTCTCAAAAGGATGTTTCTGATACGAATCTCACCGTCCATCCGCCACATACGCCGGTTCTCAGTCCCACCACAATCGATCAGTGCCTTTAATCTCGGCGGTGATCAGCAAAACGATTCAGTTTTCGGTTCTCTAGCGAAATGGTGTTCGGGGATCGCAATTGGCTCGAGCCTTGGGCTACTGTACTGGTCTTGTAATTCCAACTCCGAATCTGCTTCGTTTTTCTCTTTCGCTGACTGGTCAACTTCAACGGCGACTAATGAATCGGTGATTGGCGATGATCAGAGCTTTTCCCGCTCTGTATTTCACAAATTGTCACTGCCTGATTACAGCTCTAAGTTTCTCTTCGGAGGTTATCATTAATTTTTAAAATTGATTTGAAAAGTTCCGTTATGCGCATAGTGATGTTAAACTGTTGATTATTGGATTGCAGAGGCGTACAGGAGAAAAGTTTTCTTCAAGTATGAAAAGCGAATGAGGCTGCGAAGTCCACCTGAGAAGGTTATTTCATTTTGATTTGTTTCTGTTTTAAGTAATGTATTTGTTCATACATTTGATGAAGAAGAGTAATATTACAATTACAAACAAATGGCAACTAAACGAAGTAAACAAACTCATTTAGCCTTATTTGAGTCATTATCACATGCACCTATTTTAATGAGTTGATTTTTTTTTTTTTTTGACTCTTCACATCATGTGTATGCCCTTCTGTGTATGATATAATTATTTGTGTACTTTAGTTAGCAACTGTTTTACTACTCTGAAGGGCATTACATTTTTGTTGTTCAAGGTAAAGTAGACTATCTTATTTTGTGTAATGCTTGAAACTGTAGTGAAATGTTTATTCGCTTCCTTGTTATTGGAGTGGTGAAGATGTAGTCATTAACTTTTGGTTTTTGTGCATTTCTTCAAGGTTTTTGAATACTTTGCAACTCAACGATCATCTGAAGGAGAATCGCTTATGACTCCAGCAGACTTAATGCGGGCAATTGTTCCTGTTTTTCCTCCATCTGAATCCAACCTTGTCAGAGATGGATTTTTGGGAGGGGAAAGGAGGCCTGGGCATTTACTCTGTCCTCCTTCAGAGCTTCTTATGCTATTTGATGTGAATAATGATGGGCTTATATCCTTTAAAGAGTAAGCGCCAGTGCTCCAGGTTATGATAAATAGCAATATTCAAGTACCGTATAAATTTCTTTTTGATATCAACTTATTAGCTTTGGTCTCTTTTACAGGTATATCTTTTTTGTAACTCTGCTCAGCATTCCAGAATCAAGGTTTTCTGTGACTTTCAAGATGTTTGACGTTAACAAGAATGGGTTTGTTTCCATTCAATCTTTTGACTATAAAATAATAT
Source organism: Boswellia sacra (assembly GCA_013180625.2). Classification (NCBI taxonomy): domain Eukaryota; kingdom Viridiplantae; phylum Streptophyta; class Magnoliopsida; order Sapindales; family Burseraceae; genus Boswellia; species Boswellia sacra. Next base: position 216,754 of record SNVD02011181.1, read on the forward strand.
CCATTCTCTCTAAATATATTTTTGCCATTATACATAAAATAGCTGGCCTTGAGTTGTTATCAACTAAGTGACACTGCCTTAATTTTCTTTTCCATTAATTTGAAAAGATGGAAAACCTTTGATTTTTGTTTCCTTGCTCTGTCTTTAATTTGTTCACATAAATATTTTCTTGCATGAGGAAGCATTTTGATGTCCTTGAGCCTGATCAAACCAGAAGATCAATGAATACGGATCAATTTTATTCAGAACAAAATAGCATTCTAGGAAGTCTTATATGATTGCACAAGGTTACACAAATTACTATATCTTCTTTGTTCATGAATGAAATACTTCGGTAACCTTAGTCATACGATACACCTCAGAAAGATACCATTCTTTTATTATAGTGCCATTGTGTTGACAACATAACAACGTGAGATTACTTGAATGTGAGTTTAATAATCATTAATTTTCTTTTCATGCTGTATCTTTTTCCTCGTTTTTGATATGGTGTTAAGTTGATCGTTTACATCTATATACAGGGAGATAAGTCAGGAAGAATTTAAGAAAGTGATGGCTTTGATGCGAGCTCATAATAGACAAGGGGCTTTTCACAGGGATGGATTTCGTCCTGGGCTAAAGGTTCATGGTTCTGTGGAAAATGGAGGTTTAGTTGAATACTTCTTTGGCAAAGATGGAAGTGCATGCCTACAACATGATAAATTTGTTGAATTTATGAGAGAATTGAATGAAGAAGTAAGCCTCTTTTCCCTCTCCTTCTCTTGCTCCCCCCTAGAAGTTGAACAACATAAATTATAGATATGTTAATAAACTTGGTAGCTGTTTCTGCTTTTGGTATACATTTGGCCTTATACTCTCATTGTATCCCTCCTAAGTTTTTATTGAACCACGGTTCGGGACTTGGAATATCATGAGAGTTCTGCGCATCTAAATGCGACTGAGGTTGCAGGTGGATCAGGTAGCTGGAAGGTTGGATTAGAACTTGAAGTTAAATCATTTCATGCAGCTTGGGTATGGTTTCGTATGGAAAATCTTGGGTTCTGGCTGTGGGCAAGGAACAAGTGTAATCATTATTATATGTGTTGCGGCATTGTCAATCATATTTAACCATTTTGGCCTCATATATGTACTTGGCATTGCACTGTTGTAATTCACCTCGGAAGGAGATGAATACATTGCGTGATAAGGGAGCTTAACTAGATCTAGGGACCTTGTCCGTTAAATGTATAGAGTTCAGTGAAAATGTGCTGGTTCAATTTCACTGTCTGAGATGTGCTTTTAAGTTGCATAGTGGACTGATATCTGTGAGAATAAATGCTTCTTTGGCTGCTAGCTTAAAATATTTTTAAACTGATTATATTTGCATTTTATTAATTTTCTTTTTGACCGCTCCTTTATTTGGACACATTACTTCTTGTAGTGGATCAAATTGCACAACCCTGCCATTCATACCCCATTATATCTTTCAATTTGTGAGGTTTGGCTTGGCAGGGCTTACTTTTTTCCTTCTCTAGTTATATATTTTCTGGTATAGAAGTTTGATATAGCTTTCAATGAGGTTGACTTCCATCCCTTTACATATTGAGTGGCTGAAATGCATGGTTTCGTTATGGAAGTGATCAATGTATAGTAGTTAGTCCAATTTGACTTTTTGTTTTTGTTTTTTTTTTTTTTTCCAAATAGTGGTTGATAGAAAATTTCATTCCTGCAGCTGGTGAAGTTGGAGTTTGCACATTATGATTACAAGTCAAGAGAGAGCATATCAGCTGAGGACTTTGCATTGTCCATGGTTGCTTCTGCTGATATGAGTCATTTGAGTAAGTTGCTTGATCGGGTTGACCAATTGAAAAACGAGCCACATCTTAGGGATCGACGTGTTACATTTGAGGAATTCAGAAGTTTTGCAGAACTTCGAAGAAACTTGCAGCCATTTTCTTTGGCTCTTTTTAGTTATGGGGAAGTAAATGGCTTCTTGACAAAGGGGGACTTCCAACGAGCTGCATCCTATGTAAGAGTTTTGATCATAATTTCTCGCTTTGTTACAACTATGATCACGAGTTGTTTTTCACTCAGTCTTTTTTTGGATTTTAATGCACTAATCAACTTATTGGTGACTAATATTCTGGAGCAAATGTTTCTGTTGGGTACGTAATAACAAGGAACTAAAATGGGAATTACGGTGGCTGCTTTCTGGCATTAATATACCATTCTGGTCAACCTTTTGAGTTTTAAATTCAGGAGAAAAGAGTATATAAGTTATGCAGGCAATAATAATCAGTTTTAGTTATTATCAGGGGGCTAACTTTTTGGGTGACAGCATTTTTGTGTGTTCTGCGAGGACTTATCACTTATAGCTAGTACAAAGTTTAGGAGTTATAAATTACTTGTTTTTTCAAATTTTTAGCTCCTTGTGACAACATTACCTTTATTTATTCATTAAAATGTGCTCTTGTTTAAGCTATCTGGAACTTGAATTTATCAACAGTTCTGATATGAATATTTTGACTGAATGGTCTCTGCAAATATCAGGTCTGTGATGTATCGCTCACTGAGAATGTGATCGAAATCATTTTCCACATATTTGACACAAATTGCGATGGAAATCTGAGCGCAGAGGAGTTCGTTAGGGTTCTACATCATCGGGAAAGGGACATTGCTCAGCCTGTAGAGACAGGATTTCTTGGATTTTTAACTTGCTGCGGGAACTGTGCAAATAACTGCTCCATTGGACAATTATTACGTTAATCCATATCTGGGTTTATCATGTATGGTCTCTGACATTTGATTTTGTGTTGAGTTGGAGTGCCAAGTGGGGAAATGTTGGCAAATGTTGAAGGCTGTTGCTCAATCCATGGAGAAATGAAAAAGAGATTTTTGATTTTGCTGCCGTGCGTGGGTAAGTTGCTAACCTAATTTGTGAATATGGTTCAGCTGCTATGAGGTTTACCTAAAAATGCTTTGCTACCTCCTGGGCAACAACTTCTGCTGTAATTCAAAGCTGCCAATTTCGTTTTCAGAGATCGCAGTAACGAATATAGTTACATACCAAATTGCCTTGCTGGCTGACTGGAAGACTGTATCATTGCTCTTATACATGTATGTAGATATTCTTTCAATAAAATATCTTGGTGATGTCGTCAAAAACTTTGTTCTGCTATTTTTTATTCCTTTAAAATGATTAACTGTTTCCTGTGCATATTTGAAAAGCGGATAATGCTATATTTATAAAGTCTTAATATAAAGTTTATAAACAAAGATGATGTGGTACTACTAATTTAATATCACATCAATCATCAAAATTTATTATATTAAAGACTTATATTAGTTTTTTTTATTTTATAAATATAACGTTATTGTCGAAAGATCAAGGATATGTTTTGATGTGAAAGTATGAGGATGTTAACAGGACACTAATCTCGTAGCCTCTTTTCTAAACTAAGAATTACTAGCTATTTTCATAACCAAAACTAATGGAGATATGATTATTAGAGTAATATTGTATATAAAATTAATCTAATCTGTACAAACCTAATTCATATAATTTAATTTAACGTAACATAATATGTCAATATCTCATCTTGTAATATTATATACCTTAACGTAATTATTACTCGAATAAATTAGATGGAAGAGATTTCATCATCTCAAATAAATATATTAAAGAGACTTGAACCCCTCCTTGTTAGAGCTAAGCTCAGAACTCCTTCAATCTTCGAAATTCTATCAATCACGATGTATTTATGTCTAAATTACAGATATGTGATTAATTTTATTTATTATTTAAAAAAATGATATGTAGTTGGTGTTGATTTGAAATACAGTGACAAATATATATTTTCATAAAATGTTTTCTAATACAAAAAAAATAAATAAAAGAATATGATCTTTTTGAGTTTCTAGTAATCTGTTGTCTGTATGTGTTCGGCCTAAAACTTGCCATTATATTTAATAAGCGTAGTGATGAGGAACAAAGTCACCAAAATTGTCTTACATCACTTTGTTTGTTTCAAAATTTGTCATAAGGCCAGCATTTTCCCAATATCTCCCAATAAAATTCTGAAAGGTAAAGGACCCCCGGCGAGAAACACTTCACACCCAAAACTCAAATCCAGAGGCAGGCACTTTGTTTTGCACTGATGATTTGCCCGTGCCAAAAACAACTTGACCTACTTAATTGCCCAAAACACTAATGAGAAACCACATCACTAGCATTTTTGTAAATCCTTGAAATCTAAATTTTTTAAACTACGCAATCTTTTCTATGCTTTCTAAACACAATTCTGAATTTCTAATGGATTGTCACAAAAACAATGAGCATTCACTCACACTTAAGGTGAATGCAACAGAACCAATGATAACTTCTCCGTGACTGTACTATTAGAGATGGGGGTCTTGTCATCAGTCAGCCAATGGAAACAAGTAAACTAGAAATAAAATCAATCTGATTTGCATGGGCAAGTAAGGTTTTAGTAAGTTCCATTATTGGCATCAACATATAAACAGTAGCCACAATTTGATTGTTCTTGCAAAATGCAAGCATAATATTCAGACAGGCATTGAATTCAAAGGGGAGATTGATTTGATAAATGTTACCGTACTACTAAGTCCAACATAATTTCTTACAGCTTCAAGCATCCAGTTTTGCTACTGCAGATGCATAACTTACACTACTGTCTCTCATAGTCTTGCATTGGCTTGACTGTTCATATCGAAGGAATTTAATTTTTATTTTAACATTGCAGTTCCTCAACATCTGAAAGAATCAAATGATATTTTAGTAAAAGGGTAAGCAAATGCATTGGATCTCATTAACAAATGGAAGTATAAACCGACTACCAAAAAACTAGAATAATTTGAACAAAGCAAGGTTATTATTATTATTTTTTACGAACATCCTTATCTCTTAAGTATTGAAGGGTATCATTCAGAAAATTCATTAGTACAGATTATACATAGCAAAAGTCTCACCAAAAGAGATGCCAAAAGATCTTTTACACAAATATAAGTGGATATTTGGAAGGGTTATAAGCTTGAAAGATTCCATATCAACGACTAATTGTGACTTTTGAGAAAAATTTGTGGCACTTACATGGAGAAAAACACTGATAGGGTGGCGTCCACAAATGGTGTTGTCGTATTCTAATAAATACTGTTTGAATGCATCTGGATCTCCTGTTTCGATTATATCCATGCCCATTTTGTCCAAGGCCTCAATAGATTTGTGAATGGGACCATGTTTCTTGTCATAGTGCATGTAATTGAACCTGACACCAACAAAAGGTGTAAATTCAGGATTTGTGAAACAACCAAATTGGTCAAATGCACAAATCATGCATACATTCTACAAGCAATTTGCATATACCAGACTAGATCATCTCACATGGAAATATAGTGTGTTCTTTAAACATATCATATACTCCTTTTCTGTCCAGGGTTCACATCCTAAACAAAACAAAAATACCAAGATCCATGGAGAATAAAGAGGACTTATACACTGGGCCAGTCCTGTGGGTTCACATTACTAAAAGACTTGAGTAAATTTATTTTGATTAGAAATGATAGTGTCTCCAAGTAAATTGACATTCAATAGGAGACAATAAATATCAGAACCATTTTGATTGCAGAAAAACAGAATAATGTCATACATATATATTACATGTGGGGACAAGGTGCAGTCTCAGTGGGCAAATATAAAGAATAAAAACTATAGTTCCACCGACAACATGGGTAAAGAGATCTAGGAAGGGAAAAAATAAATAAAAGTCAAGTTTATGATGGAAACAAAATATTTAAGCCAACACTCATGAATGGAACATACCGAGAACCCCAGTGACAAAAATCTGAGGATATAGAGAAAAAGTTACTCGGATCATCCACATATTTGGCTAACAACCTTCCATATATTGCTTCATTTTGAGCATTAAGAGCGCCGACAAGAATAGGTACAATCTTAACTGGGTGCCTGCATTAGTATCAATAAAAGTCACTCAACAAGAAAAAGAAAGGAGAGACAATAGAAATTAAATCTAAACACTAGTTACCCCTCAAACACTTTTGCAAGATATGGCAAGTGCATTTCCATGCTATGTTCAGCTTCATCTACACGAAGATCCATCAATTCAAACTTCCCTGTAGCTTTTAGCTCCTCATTGACTGATAGATAAAAACATAAATTTGAATCAATTTCCGTTTAAAAGACTAAATATAACATACAAAATGACAGATAGGATAGCTCAAATGACGCACATAGACAAACATACATCTCGCATTAACCTTAAGTAGACCAAGTTCACCAGAATGATCTACATCTACTCCTTTATATAGAAAGGGATAACAAATAGAAAATAAATCATGTAGTATGTATTGCTAAACTAATTTTAAGTAGAAGTTTGGAAGAATAATTCAAGTGACATATAAATAAAAATGAAGACGATCATACCTTCCAAATCAATAGGTAGGTCCCCTAAGGGAGTCTTGTAAACTGTGGCTGTAGAAAGAGCACAATTCGGCGTGTAATAGTGGTGAGATGGACCAAGAAGGAATACCCGAGAACTGAAACACAAATCTTGGTACATATTAGCAACAAAATGAGCACCTAAACTGGCAGACACTTTTGCAATACTTTGTGAACTGACACACGGGTATCGAGTTTGATCACCTCATGTTATGGCTGTATGCAAGCAAGCAATCAATGATAATATAACAAAACCTATGTTTTTTTGTCAAACAAAATGCAACAGCAAGTGGGAAAATCGACAAGAAACATACGCACATGATAGTTGGGTCTATGTTTCCAAATGCATAGGCGGCAGCACGACCTGAATATGAATAACCTGCATGTCTACAGTCCAAATTCCACAGCGAACGAAGAAACAAAGGTTAATGCAGTAGCAGCACTACATTAAATCATTATAGATGCTTCGGTAGAAACAGAAATAAAGGCCCATAATTACTTACGGAGCAATCACACCTCTTACTTCTGGAGATTTAGGCAGCCCAGCTGCCCTGAGCCAACCCTCAAGCTCTTCTGCTAATCTTTTAGCTGACAAACGAAAAAAGAAAAAAAAGAAAAAAAAACCAACTTTCTAAGAGCATTTTCAACTTTTACATATCATAGCAAATGGTGGAGGAAAAGCAAACTCTATAACTTAAAAACTATATCCAACTCTAATCCTATTCTCGAATTAGTGTTTTGTAAAAGGAGATGCTCGTCCCAACTTTTCTCAAGACAATGACCCAAATTGAAGTTAAAAAACGGAGAATTCAATAACCAAGCATTAGTTACAAATCAGTCGTAAGTATAATACAGTCAATCAGAAGCACAATTGCAACTTCAAATCATGTAGTCTTCGTTCTTCACTTCTTTTTCCGCTAAATTTCAATCCCAGCTTAACTCCTTTTTGTCATACTCTACACATTCTTAATTCATATTTATTGTTATTATTATTTCCAAATCTTAATCTTCGATCTCTCCAGCAGCTAAGAAATCAAGATTGGAAAAATTTAATTCAGCAGCATTTCACTCTTTTTTTTTTTTTGGCCAAATTTGCGAACTTTTCCGAGCAATCAAGCAAAAAAGCATCTTTGATCAATCAGAATTCTTCATGTACGAATTCAAAGTTTACTCAGAAGTCAAAAAGATTTGAATTGAGGTGTAGGCGTTAAGACTTACAGTTATCGGTGTACCATGAGCCTGCATGCGATGCTCTTCTAATCTTCTCCATTTTCAACAGAGAGAGAAAGAGAAAACAAAAACCCTAATTTGGAAGAATGGATGATTGAGGCTTTGAATTGAGAATGTTGCTTTTGCTTTTGCTTTTGCTTTTCTTCACTTTCTATCTCTTTCTGTATTCTTCAATTCACTTTTGATTCTGACTCCAACCTTCCAAGTAAGCAATCAGAAACACTACAACACGTCAATCAGGTGATCAGATATGCTGTACTTCGCCTACACTCGCTATTTTAGGAAACCACTCTGCGATTGCCACGTTAGCCGATTTCTAGTTCTACGTTTTCGGTAAAATTATTGCATAGTTACATTTTGTAAATTTTATCAACGCCTATCCCTTCCTTTTAAAAAAATGTTATGCACCACCTTTCGTTGGTTTGACAGATAAAATTTAATAAATAAGATGAAATTAAGAAGTTAAAATGGTCATTAATTAATTAGAAGGATGGTCTACGATGATTTATTAAAAAAATAGGGATAGACGCTAATAAAATTTATAAAATATTACTCTGTGTATAATCTTGCCTAAACATAAAGGTGGTCTTGACATTTTTTCAATTTAATTTATACATTTGTTTCTTTATAAAATGTTATTAGAGATATTTTAGTAATTGTAGACGAAATATATAAAAAAATGACGTTATCTAACGACCAAACTAACAAAAGGATGATCCAAGATAATTTTTTGAAAAAATAGAGATAAACGTTAATAAAATTTATAAAAAAAAACAACTCAACAGATAATTTTACCTAATCATAATAATGATAAAGGATAATTCCGTGAAATACTTTGTTCATAGCCTCTTAATAAATATTCTTTTGAAAATCACTTCATTAACTTTATTTTTCATAATCACATTCAACTTTTATTATATGCATAATTACGTTTATATATGGATTATAATTTTAGGTAAAATATACTGATATCTTTTGAATTTATATATATTATACCATTCATCTGATAATCACGAATTAACTTCGTATTACTTAAATTATAAATTTCGACCGAGTAAAGTTACATAATAGATCAATTGTCTGAAAGTAAAGCACAAGATTATTTAAATTGTATTTATCAGTGTCTAAGATTGGGCTAAATTTTTAAATGTCCTCTATATATGTTATGTAAATTACTTGGAAACCTTTAATTTGCTTGCAATCTATCTAACATAAAATAAATCAAACTAATAAAATTTTCAAAATATCTCTTCAAACAGAATACAAAAGAAGTACAATGTTTAATGCCATACAAAAACCACAAATTGTCACAACTGAGCAACCTGACAAATCTATATAAAATAATAATGAACAAATCAAATCATATGCCCAATATCTTTTCTTTCTTTTTTTTTCATTCTTTTTTTCAAAGAATCATATACCCACTATCTCAAATTATCAAAAACCCAACCATTACTCTGTAAAAGAACCCCCCAAAATAAAAAATTGGGAAGAAAAATAATTGAATTTGATATAAACGGCCTTGCAGCCCAATAGCACAATCACTTCGTTGTAAACCAACACTTTGCTCGCTGCCCCCAAACATCGAGCTGAACATAAATATCTACGGAGAAACAAGAACACCTGCAATCACTGAAAGGACCGAAGACAAAAGTGTTAGAAACAATCCAATCAAAATGAAAATGTTTGTAAGAAAAGCAATATGTTTAGCAGATCTTTTCAATACTTAAAGTTGTGAGCCTAAATCCTATTCTACCATCATCTTAAACAATAATCAACTCAAACGGCCAATATTTCCAGCAAAGTCATAAAAATCAACTCATTGAACCACAAAAAACATATCCCTTTTGTGACCTTTGTGCTCATGCAAAGGCAAAGGACAAATTGCAAACTGCAACAAGAGATCACTCTAGTGTAGTAACTGAAAAAATTGTGTAGACATGATAGTTATGCTATACTCGTTTTATACATGTCACATAAACTCCAATATTCAAATTTGGCTGCATAGCTTGTGAAATCACCAATTCTCCTTTAAGCATGTCAACTTTTACATCTAACGATTATATTCTTATTGTGTTGTTTTGGAATATAAACAATCAGCACCAAGACTTAGAAAATCGCCAAAGAAGCTTGATATGCCCTGACCAATTAAGGCAGATCCATATTTGACGACAACACTCAAAAGCCCAAAACACAGGCAAGACTTAGCTGATTACCTATTAAATGTTAAACATTAATAATACAGCAGATGGCAAACCGAAAGTCACTTATTCTGCCTAACACATTATAGACGCCTCCAATAACTCTCTCATAAAATATTATCAAAACAATTCCCTTGACCACATGAAAAATTCAGCATTGTAAATCAAATTAAAGGGCACTTTGTGAGAAATGCATAAAGGCTATGAAACAAACCGCTGAGCAATATGTGAACTGGAAACTATCTATCACCAACAACCCCATTTAAAATGCTCTTCATGAATACAAGTAGAATTTGAAATCCAAACACAATGATGCCTCATCACAAACAAACTCACATGTCAAGCAGTTATTAGGATAAGGTAATTAGATACTACCATGACTCAACAAATAAGTAATAATAGAATGGGCTTACCTATTTTAAACTCGAACAACATAGCTCTTGAATAATGAGTCAGAAAGAATAAAAACATTTATTAAATGCCCTTAAAGAATATCCAACGATCAACAAAAACTTATAACATTCTCCAAGATATAATGAAGTCTTGGAACCCGCCGACGGAACAATGGTTCTAGCCGGAAAGATGGAACACCAATCTGCCACCTCTTAGCATCATACATCTCATTCCATGCCTGTATTATCTCGTCAATTTTGAAGCCCAAACCTGCAATTTTTGCATCACAGTCAAATGTTTCTACTCACAAAAGCTCTTAAAACTCGAGACTAATGTAAAGCAATTTCAAGGCAACATGAATGTATTAAGTAATTATTTTACCTTCCAATGCAGTTTCATTGGAACAATGGTTCTTTATCATGACAGCTATATCTGTTGGAGAAGCTCCAGCAAGTTCAAACTTCTCAACAGCAACCTCCAAGCATTCCTCCCAGGTAGGTAGCTCTAACTTATACTCTACGACGGATCGCTCATACAGTAAGGTTCCCCATAAGAGGTATATCTGCGAACTCATGTTTGTAGCCTGCTCTGCAGCCTCTTCAGGAGATACATCGTTAAGCAAACCATCCAACCCCATTTTCTGCAACTGAGCTTTGTATTTGTCATATTTGGAGAGACCATTTAGACGTCGCTCCTCCATCTCCTCCCACATCTGCATGCCCCTCTCCATGCTGTCCTCAGCCTTGTTATAGAGCTCCAGGACCTCCTGGCATGGTCCACTCTCTATACCAATGTTGCTGCCAAGTGCATGGTACCAACAAAGCTTTGCTTGTTCAAACTGTTGTTGCCCAAGTGCCAGAAGACCTTCATAAAAATCTGGTTTCATCTTTAAAGCTTCTTCATACCTCTTTCCAGCCTTAATATACTCATTCTTTGCCCACTCATATGCAGTATTAACCAGGGCAAGCATGGATTCTCGTGAATCATCTTCTGGGAAGAATATCCGCTTCCTTGCCTTAGACATATGGACATTTCCCCAGTTGAACAATGCTAGAGCAACCATCTCTTGGAACTTATCTGCAGCAATTTCAAAAAGCTCCTGGGATTCTTCACTTGTTACTGTTTCCTCCATTGCCTCTGAGTATAGCTTCATTCCAAGTTCATGAAGATTCAAGTAGGCATCAGAATCAAACCCCACATGATTTTTAAACAATCGGGCAAACTCAATAATCCAGTCCTCAATGCAAGTTAACCCTTTTTCAACTTCTACACTTTTCCCCACCTTCCCATTCTCAACGACATTATTTGGTTCCTTTTCACCCCTATGAACCTCCTCCTGCTTTTTCTTTCCCTCATAAGCTGGCTCTTGATCAGGACTGACTTCAGCAATATACAATCTAAGAGAACCCCGTGAATCACCCAACAGTTCAGCAAACCTCAGCTCCTCCGTTGTAGTAATTGTGACCAAATCACCTTCCTGATCCTTATATTTCACAAGAACACCCTTCAAGTTCGGAAACCTGTCGCGCACTATGTCCCTCACCAATCTAATACTACAATTGACTGGTAACTGTGCCCACCTAATATCATCACCAAAAACCAATTTTACTGTCTTTATGATCACTTTTTCTTCCTTGCTAACAGCTTTTGTAACCTCTATCTCTTCCTCAGGAATCTTAGTAACCACTTCTTTATCCTTGACATCACTCACTTTCTCGTCCACAGAAGCCTTATCATCCTCCCTTATCTCAATCTTTTTCTTCTTTTTCAGCTTCTCTTTCACCACTTTTCGCAAACGCGCAGCACCTTGCGCCTCTGCGCTACTAGCCAACTCAATCTCTTTTACTTTTTCATTAATATCAACACCCTTCGCAATCATATCATTTTTCACAGTTTCAAGAATCTCCAACGCTGATAAATTATTAGGTTCCATACTCAACACATTATGAACATCCCTAAACGCTAAATCAACTCTATTCAACTCCTGATAACACTTAGCTCTCCTCAGCAAAGCTTTGCTGTATTTGGGTGAAACTTCTAAAGCCAAGTTACACTCATTAATGGCTCGTGGGTACTCGCCGAGACCCATTTGCATATAGCAAGCAGCCATGTTGCTTCTCAAATAAGCAACATCGATGTGGTTTTTGGGCAACAGCTTAAGCGCTTTTTCAAACTTCAACATGGCGCCTTCATGGTCGCGTTTTTGATAGAGTTTGTTACCTTCTTCTTTGAGCTCTTGAGACATGCTAATGAACACAGCGGTGTCTTCATCTAACGATTTAGAAGAGCTTGGTCGGTCCGTCGTCGTTTTGGTCGACTTAACCTTGGTGGTGGATGTGTCAGCCGGTTTCTGAGCTGCTGTACCTTGATTCTTCTTCTTGCCGGTTGGCTTTCCCATAATTTGATAAAATTAAAAATTAAAGTCTTAATTACTAAACAAACACACTCTAATTGCAATTTTGAATTGAAGGCGAGAGCGAAGAGATATTGGATTTTGCTTTTCGCTTTGGGTGGCAGAAGAAGAAAATATTATGAGAATGCGAATGTGAATGTCTTTCTCTCTCCTAGGGTTTCGTTGCCGTGGAGTTACCAGAAGTCAACATCTCCCCAACCCAAGCAAATGAAATGATACGATGGGAGCGCGTCGTGCGGTGTTAGACATATTTGATTATGATTATTCGATTATTCTATTCAATTCACACGGAGTTGGAGTTGCAGGACGATGGATGATGGATGGATGGTGGGACCGGGTCGTGATGTGGTGTGGGGCCCCTGTAGCTCAAAACAGAGCTGGCAAATTTTTCTTTCCAACCTGAGCACTAAAAAGCAGCGTCCATCTTTTCTCATCTTTAATCTGGGATTTGCTTCCGATCGCTACCTCCCATAAATTATTATTATTATTTTTATTAATCTTTCAATAAGTTTGAATAAGAGCACTCATCTCCGTGAATTTACTAATATTTGAGTTAAATTTCATTTTTGTCTATCTCAATTTTTATATCAGTAATTTAACATGTATATTATGTACACATTAATATTTGAAAACTATATAGTAAACCCATTTGAAAATTTTATAAAAACAAATAATTTATTTGATTTTAATTATTCATTATAATAAACTGTATAGTTTTTAAGTTACTACCTAATTACTGTAGGTGTTAAAGTATATATTACAATAATCTTTAAGACTATCCTTCTTATATTTATGGATAAAATTTAAATTTATTAAAAAAAATTTTGACTAGGATGGTAAGGGCGGAAGGGCAATATTAATATTATCAAGGACATACTTGCAGAAGTCGATGGGATAAGATTGTCGAATGGTTATTTTTCTTATTATATTTTATATTATATAATCTGTGATAATTGATTACATAAATCACAAACAGCATGTAAGGTGTACTTTGAAGTTCATTGCCTTGTTTAAGCAGTCACTGCCAACGCAGAATATTCAGCATCCACATCAGCATCTGGATTATAATATTATACCGCAGCTAATGAAGGCTAAGCAGACACAAGGGGATAAAATATGAACATGATTAGCATTTCTTATTTGGGATCACACCCGACATGTTTTGGTCTGTGCCTTCTCTTAGCATATTCACTGTAAATAGGACATACATTTCTACGTCTATGCACAGGCATATAAATACTTGATTTTGGGGTTGAAACCAAAGTTAGTGTTTCCTCAGTCAACCGTCGCTTTTGTGAACTGCTGACTCATTTTCATCTGGTGGCAGCACTGCCCAATTATGACCAGGTTCCTGAGGCTCAAAGACATGAACTCCACCATCGGTTAGACCAACTGCAAACTGAGTTGGAATCTGTGGATGAGCAGCTATGGCACGTGGATACACCTCAGCACTGCAGCCAACAACCGAGTTAAACAACCGGAGTCAGGCCCAGTTACAAAAATCTAGTTATTATAATATGACTGTGAAATAGTCCCAGGACTACTTGAAGCAGTATAGACTGAAGAATAGGTCAAATATTTATCCAACTCAACAAAATCACGATTTTAGAAGGAAGAAATGTCTGGAACAAAGAAACAGACTCTCAATGAAAATTTTATCATTTCAAGTATTGTAATTTATAATTTAGAAAATTTTCCCTATTATACTTGGGATAAGAAAATAGAGCACTTAGATAATAAAGATAAATTTCAATGCATTAAGCCTATCGGTTGTGGCATACCTGGACCTGGTAACGGAAGGAAGATAAGCAGTGGGTAAAATGAGACAACGTAATTCAAGATTTGAAGCATCAAAGATTGATACAGTTCCATCCACAAAGCTTGCGTAGACCATCTGGCCATCACACGAGAACGTTGCTTGGGAGATAGAGGCAGAACCTAGTGGTAGCCACTGTTAAGTACAAAACATAAGATGCTTATAATTATATCCTCAGCAGCCCATTAAAAGAAAACATGCACTTATATACGAGAGGTAGACTGCAGAAACCTGCTTTAGACATTGTAATTCCTTGGCTTCGTATATTGCTAGATACGTCTCATTGACAGCAAGGAATTGTTTCTGGTCCTGATGAAACTGTATATGGATGTCAGATGGTGCTTCCGGCATATTCCTATCCGGAATTTGCAAGAATCTGCTTTTCTCTAGCACCCAACTGTCAACACTCCAAACTAAAATCTGCACAAGAAAAGAAATGATTAGAAGTGTAAGAAATGGAACTCTTTATCATTGGTGAAATTTTCAATGGCACCATGATGCCTGAGACTACTATAGTGGTCTCTGGTAGACATGCTATAAAAAATCAAATACTAACCTGAGCATCTCTTCCAGAAGAAACAATATTATCCAGAGCATCAGAGAAGGCAAGGCCTGTGACTCTTTTAGAGTGCCCCTTGAGTTTGCTTTTAACCTGCATTGGGGGAGGTAATGCAAAAAACACCTTGGCATCTCATTTTGAAATAGCATTGGACGCTTGGAACATAAATAGTGTGGAAGGGAAGCTATACCTCACCGAAACGGACATTATATATTATGATTGTGGAATCATCCATGCCAATAGCAACTATATTGTTGTCTCGAGGGTGGAAAGCAAGACATGTTGCTGCTGGTGTTGGAGGCATAATAGTCATCATGGTCTACGCTTACCCACCAAAGTTGGACATGGTCAGATTCAAACATAATATAAGCAACAAGCATACCATTCTGGAATTTTAATATTATTTGGTGTAATAGAATATAAGATTCTCCGTATCTGTAAGTAGAAAGTGAGCAAAGCACTTGTTTCAATCACTCCTACAAGCTTCAATAATGGTAATTGATAGAAAAGAAACCTCAGGAACTATGTTGTATACAGTAGTATTTCAATGCAAGTTCACAAAATCTAATAAAAATATATGTTTCATTCTATATACACTAGAGAAAATTTGAGATTATGATAATACTTTAGAAATACTTAGGCACTCATGAATGTGTTATGAATTACATAAATTGGGCATTGAGAAGAAAAAGATATCTCACCCATGGGCCATGGTTAAATGTTTGTTACAATTCACATATGTCTTGTGATTACCTTAAATGTCATCATGTTAAAAAGGGAAATTATCCCTCCTGACGCTGACAAGAGATACGAATCATTCTTGGACAAAGCAAAACAGGGTACAGCCTCATGGGGATTGCTGCCTGTAAGGTCGTTGACCATAAGTCGTGAGCTGTTCCTTGGTTGCCATAACTGAGGGAGAACCTTAGCAGTGGCCTGAATTTAATAGCTTATCATAAAGAAATTACAACAACCATTCCAAGCAAAAATTTCAAAGAAAATGAACAAAACGGAGTAACGGTATCCAATTCATTTTCACCTTGCCACTCAAGTTCAGGTCATTCGTTGGCCATTTCCAAAACAGATGAATGGCATTTGATGCTAATGCCAAAATGGCATTACCTGCATTGGTGTAGATAAGCCTTGATATCTGCAGCTCAAGAGAGGAAGCGATGAGAAACTGAGATTTATTCATTTCAACTTGGGACTGACACCTACATCTTTTAGGTGGTTTCACTTGCCTATCCTTGAGCCTTCACTGCTTGAAGCTATTCCTATTTCTGGGTTTAATAACCATGTATTCAACATATCTAGAGTTGTAGAATTAAATTCAGTGACACACATGAAAGTTTCTAATTAACGGATTGATGACGAGAGAGATAGAAGAGTTAATTGGAATATAAAGATAAAAGAATATATATGATCAAAGATAAAAGAATATATATGATCACTGACAAAGGTAATTACATATTAGTGAGCGACAGGAAAAGTGATCTACTAAAACTCCAATGAAGCATAAAACATCAGCAAATGCAATTTTCTAGTGGGTTATTTACACTTCTTATTATTGCCATGTATGCCCAATTTGCTCATATGGGCACGCCATTTCATTGCCTAGAAGGACAAAAATTTCAGATGAGAACTTAAACAGCTAGCTGGATACATCAGAGCAGAAAAATAATAAACAATAAAGCATAAAATATAAAAATTAAAGCCCCTAGAATAGGGGAATCTAACCTCGTTTGCCTTCATATGAGAAGGAAGCTGCAATGACTGGCACTGGGAAGGTCTATAAATCAAGGGCTTCCCAACCTTTGATTGGATATTGGCTGCCCCAGGAGTTTCAAGTTTCACATCCTTCAAAACCTTTTGGCCCACACTCTGCAGCAAACCAATGTTTTAGTTTTAGTACTTCTGATGTAATCCTGAAGATACAAGTTCATTTTAAGATGCTACAGAAAGCAATGCATTTCAACTAACTACTCACGACTGAAGCACCACCCTCAGCATCTCCAACACTTGCCACAGTTGAAATAGGATCGATTGGAAGCTGCATGAAATGAAAAAATCAGCCAGTATAAATCTTCCGCCAGAAACAGTAAGAAAGGTTGAATATGCTAACCTTCCTCAAAGTATCAGACAGAACTATAGAGTCATCAATAGAACCATTTTCAGATGTATGCATCGACCCAAGGGCATTATCAGTTGCCAGTATCTTTATTCTGTTTTCATTTGCAATAACAGCTAATACTGTACCCTGCTTGTTGAAGCGAATATGTGGATTTGCCTACAAATCAGAAAAGAATTAGCAACTTAGATCACCCTTTCTCAAGGATGTTTACCAAACCCACCTACTTCTTTAAGTATAAATATATTGAAAAATTGATCCTCATCTATGTAATACTTCTCTTCACATTGAAGTCCCTCAGCAGTAAAAAAACTTACTGGTAGGCCTCCATCTGCGTCAATGGTTGTCAAGAGCTCAACCTCGTCCATATCCCAAATTTTAATAATATGATCATCTCCAGCAGCCAAAAACCGGTCCCTGGCTGTATCAAACTGCACTACACCCAAAGAATTATTCTGGAGCCCTTGGTAGGTTCTTTTTATAGCTCCTTCACTTTCATCCCACTCAACAAGGAATGACTGTCCGTTCTTATTAGTCCCACATGAAAAAAGCCTGAAAAAGTGCTCAATTATTATGCTGGCCTTTTAGTTCACCGATAGAAAGTTGAATGATTACATGATGTTAGTTAAGGCCCAGTAAAGCAAACCTTTGATCATTAGCACTATAAGCCATTCTTGTGCAGCCGAGACCAGGAGCATCATAGTTAATTCTAGCTCCTAAATTGTCATATAACCATGCTTTTATCTTCCCGTCCACTGATGTTGAGAAGATGAACTAAAGCATAAAAGCATATAGAGGCATTAGTTAAGAAAATGCTCCAAATAGTAAATCTCACCATAACCTGCAATGACCTTAATCAAGAGAGTTGCCTACAGGAATATGTTCCTTGGTGTGGGGACAAAGAGAATAAACAGGAGCTTCATGACCTTCAAAGGTATGTACTTTGACACCACCAAAAACGTCCCAAACCTTAAAAAATCATCAAGTAAACACATTGCCACTTTCCCTGTTACAAATATATATGCATCTATTGCAACATCAAAAAGAAAAAAAAACCTTAATTGTCTTGTCATCGCCACACGTTATGACCAAAAGTTTCGCATCAGGGACAGAGAAAGCTAGATCATTTACACTGCCGATGTGAGCATCAATCTAAATATATAGGAGAAATGAAATATTAATAGTCAAGGAAGAATAACAAAATCAAATATTGTTGAGCTGAGTGTATGCATTAAAGCTACCTCCAATTGCTGCCGGACGTCACCACCACCATGGTAAGAGTATAATTGGACAATATGCTTTGAATATGCAACCCCTGTTTAAAGCATATCAACAAAAATCAGATAAAATAACCGAATATTTTTTTCCATTGCAGGAGTGCAATTATTTTTGTACTTACCAAACAAAGAGCCATCAGGACTCCAACTAATACAGTTAACAGAAACAAAGGGATCTTTAACAAGAGCTGTCTGCATATAATTGACGTTGGTTCAGATTTCAGATCATGTGAATGACATTCAACTGCATTCTTCGTGCATGTAACATGGTTTTGGTTAGGAAGGGGACAAACCTTGAATAACATTGAGCATGCTCCAATATGCCAAACCTTAAAGTTTCTTGAAAACAACTTTTCCCCAGAATTAACATCCCACAATCCTATGTCCCCTATTTTGGTTCCAACTGAAGAATCACACCAGCAAAATTGACGAATAAACACCAGTATGGAAATGTCGAAGAATCACCAGAAAATTGAGAAATACAAAACAAAATCTGTGGGGGTAGACCTAGTAGAACAGCATGTTGAAGAGGATGAAAATCCATGCTCACTGGAGATGAACACTCTTTCAATGTCCGAACAACTGTCTGTGGCCGATCAGCATTGTTGATCAATCCAAAACTCAGAAATTTATCATTCTTCAGAGGGTTATTGGGCAAGTCACGTGACAGGGAGCTGTGACTTGGACCAGGATAGTTGAGAGGCAATATTGCCTACACACATAAGTAGGAACCATGGCCATCAAACATATAAATGAAAGTAGTTTAATTGTGTGATGTTGCAACAAAGTTATCCAGCTTTACCCCTTGGATGGTATGAAAGGACCTTTTCTCAGACATAATATCATAATCCTCCAGGCCTTCTATCGTCACGTCTACTAAGAGGCAGTAGAAAGTTAATCAAAAAAATAATACCAAGAATGCGCTCAAACTATAAAGCATAGACCTATTGAAGATATAATGCATAATTTAAAACCAATACCTGAATTTTTTGGACCAATGAAAGAGGAAGCCTCAAAAGAAACTGCAGAATCAGTCAGTGTAGATGGACTAGATTTCCCACAGGTTGTGGAAGTTGAAACTGGCTCTGCTGTGGCTTGAGAAGGCTAAACGTGCAAAGTTTACCCATTCTTAAAAAGAAGTTCTAAAAATAATACAAAATGGAAAAATAACTGGCTTGGTAAAAATACACCAGCTCTGCTTTTGGATCTTACCAGCGCATTACTTTCGGTTGACTGTGCAGATAAATGAAAGTCTTGTGACTGACAAACATGATCCACAAAAAGGGTGTTTATCTCAGGGTTTGGCTGAGGATTTCTACACTTTATATGCTGCCAATTTAAACTGTCAAATTGCAAGCTAAATTCAGTTCTCTCTCAATGCACAATAAAGTATGTCCAGAATTAATAAACATTGTCGAAGGTCCCAGAGCTATGATGAAGAAAACTATGCAGTAATATCCATACACCACAACTGCTAGAAGAATTCACTTCTCCTTTACCACCATCCATATTAAAAAAAAAAAAAAAATCCAGAACGGTGAAAAGAAAGTCCTTACCTTTGGTTAATGAGACATCGTAGCCTATGACTTTTGATGCTAGGGAATCTCAATTTGTCACGGAATAGGGGATTTGCCTCAATTACTTTCTCCAGTTCCAACATGACCGTTTTCCTTGCAAACTTTGTATCCCCATACGTTAAGAGAGAATGATGTTCTCTTTGGAACACATATACAAACAAAAGAAAATCATATTATTATGTTAGAGTCACCAAATTGGAAATTAGTAACATTAACATAAGCCCATACCTAATGTTATCTAATGTCAAGAGCTGAGTCATTTCTTTGTAAAGCTCCTCATTATCGGGGGAAAAAACTTTTAAATCCTTCAAAAGGATATTTAAGGCCTTTGCATGGTCATGACTGTAAAATAGGCAAACTATTTCCATTTAAAACAAAGCTAGCAGCAAAAGATCTGCAAGGAGAACGAATATTCTGAACTTAAAACAAATATCAGAGAACACTTCACCTGTCCAATGCCTCGAGAAAGTTCTGTTTCCTGATCTCAAAGTAGATCTTGGTTGAGTACCTGTTGTCATCAACTTTTGTGAAACAAGAAAGATACCTCTCAGCCTCTTCCCATTTCCCATCAAGTACCATGTCCTCAAAAAACTTCAAGTCAAAGTAATATCCACTTTCACGCGCAAGCCTACAAATATTAAGGTGATGATTGAATTTCAAATAATCAGTGTGAGAGCTTTAAAGGCAGAAAATTGCATGTGAGAACAAGCATGAGTAACTAGGTAGTGAGAGCGAGAAATTAACTTACACGTGAGCGCTTTCTTTGAACCCTTCCCCATCAAGGAACTGTAAAATTAAGTAGACAAGCTCTTTGCTAAGAGAAGACATCTACACAGCAGTCCTTCTTGCTTCCAAAACCTATAAAGAAACAGTGTTAAGCTAAATATGACCATGTGGCTCTACTGCACAAACAACTTCTTATGAGATCAACTTACGATTTACTTGAATGATAAGCCAAATAGAACTCTGGCTCAATTAGTCAGCAAATCAACTTATATCTTTTTCGTTATTTGACCTCCAATTTCTAAGAAACCAAACTAGGGTTTTTATGTTTTTGATCAACAATGAAGTAAGCGAAAACAAATTTTAGTATACAAAACAAGGAATAGGAGAAAATTTGAAGATATTCACACCATTAAAAATTAAAATAATGACTCCATGATGAATATTACACTGAATTTAAAGACAGTAAATTTTCAATGTCTTGATCCCTCGATTTCCTCGGAAACTAAACAGCGAATTGGAGGGTTCTTAATCGATTCGAGTAATGAATAAAAGTATCATAGAAACGAAACAAGCGCCAAAATTCAATAACAGTTTTCAAAGCAACAAACAAAGCAGTCGCAATCAAGACTCTCGTATCAATCGAGAAAGACAAGACATATGAGGCAGCTTCTGTGAAAAAGAAGTTATAAATCGACCAATCAAGCAGTCGGGAATTGGTAAAGCAATTTGGTTCTCGATCTTCGGATGATCGAAATTAAAGTAAGTTAAGGTCAAAAAAAAAAAAAAAAAACAACGAAAACCCGCTTTATTGCTTAAGTTAAGATTGATTAAATATTGAACAACAAATGGATTAGATATACATATATAACACTAGAATTTCAATTAAATATTAAAAAAAACTGATCGGAAAAAAAAAAGTCTCAAAAGGCTCACCTGGAAAATTACAAAAGAAGTTGAAGAAGATCAGATTACGTAAACTTTGAGAGAAGACTTTCTGCTCGGTCTCTCTGACTCTGACTCTGACTCAGTTGCTCATCGCAGTGTGTAGAAATGGAGGCACTGATATTACAACCGTGACGATGTGTACCAGATATTATAAGTTATCTCGCGTGAGAACGTCGATGTCGTTTTGGGGCCAGGGTTAGGTGATAAGCACTCGCACTTATATACAAACAGTTTATCATGAGACTTCTGCGTTTATAGACAAGTGGGCTACACGTGGAAGCTGATTGCAGTGATGCTGTTCAAGCGAGGAATCGCGTTGGATACTTGTTTCGTATGTTAATTTGTCAACTCTTCTTGTACCTCGAGGCAGGACGGAGCCAGCTATTTGATTTAGGGGATAAATTAAGATATTAAAAAAATTATTTAAAAATTTAAAAATTATATTTATTATTAGATTTATATATTTTTATATTAAAAAGATTATATAATTAATAACTCAAAAAAATATTTATACATTATAAAAAGTAGTAGTTTAAAAGAATTTTTATATTCATTTGTAGAGTTCAATTAATATGAATAAAAATATTTAAAAAATATTTAATATATAGGTTCTTGTCTAGAAAATATTTTTTACTTATAAGCACTTTAAAATCTATTATAAATAAAAATTTGGTAATCTTAGAGTATTGTAATTTAATTCTTAACTTGAATGTTTAACAAATTGATAAAATTATTATGGGACTTAGTGAATTAAAATATATTATGATATTAATTAATAATATATCAAGATTTAATAGCTAATATGTATAACTATTATTGTAACTGTTAAGAGTAAAAGTGATTATAAGATAAATTAGAAATTTAAATTATCTAAAAAAATAAAAAGAGTTTGTTGTGCTAACATACAAACTAAATGGGAATATATGAAATTTTGTAAATTTATTGGGGCAATTGCCCCCACTGGTCACTATGCTGCTAGTCACTGCTTCAAGGAATTTATAAATAAATATATAAAACTCAATCCATTCCTTTAAATTTTTTAAAGTTTTTTAGAATAGTTTTTAGAATATTGAAAATAAATATTTTTTTTTTGTTTATGACAAAGTTAGTATAATTTTTTTAAATGGGATTTCGATTATGTAATTGGCCAAATGGTTTAATGGATCACTAAGTGAGTTTGTTATTAGCATTTTCAAAAAATATTTTTATAAAAAAGCACATTTTTCAATATATTTGAATCAATATTAATTGCGCATCTTTTTTAAAATTAAAAAAAATAACCAACCACTTTTTTTTTTCAAAATTTTGAAATAAAAACTAAAAAATCACCGACAAACACATTAAAAGCTTAAGCCTGATTATTTTAGGACATACAGGACGACACCTCCAAACAATACGCCTGCTGTATTGTAATTGTTAAACAATGGTATTTTATTTTTATTTTTTTAAATTTTATTTTAATTTGTACTACAATTTTCAAAGGAAATTATTTAATATAATCTTTAAAAATAAAAACTTCACAAAAAATTGTAGTTTAATCTTTTTTTTTTTAAATTTGAAATAAGTACCATTTAAACTACAATTTTCTCATTGAACTTTTTAATTCGAAAATTAAGTAGTTTAAGGAGAAATTGATACTTTAAACTTTTTAAAATAAAAAAAATAAAAAAATTTAAACTACCATTTTCTATTGTGAAATTTTTATTTTTAAAGGTTATACAAAATAATTTTTATTTAGAAATGTTAGTATAATTTTTAATTTTTAATTATTATTGTTTATTATTATGTATTGTTGCAGTTTTTAAGGATATTTAATATATTAACTCAAAACACGTTATTGTTAAAAGTTTAGCTTGATTGTTTCTATACTCTTTTTTCTTATATATAACCCAATTCGAATCTTATCATCTACACCACATCCTCTTTTTAATTTATCAAATAAGACAAATATGTCATTTTGACTAACGGATTAATTAACAAAATTTGATAAAACAAATATACCCTTTTGGATAACGGATTGATTAATTATATTTAAAAAATAAGATTTTTATATTACTTCATCGAATGATAGGAGAAGAGTGTTACTTTATCTAAATTTCGGGGTGTCAATGTTTCCTTTCCAGCATCTGTGTTCCTTTTTAACAGTTATTCAAATTGGGGGTAATTTATGTTTATGTATCATCCAAATAACAAAGAAGATATTGGTTAACTTATCTCGTAGGTATTTATGTAATTTTACGTTGAATGAAAAGACCACCAAGTGAAATGACCAGCTCTACCTTTCATGAAGAAACACCGGAAGGCTGCAGTTTGGCTCAGAACTCGGGATTTTAATTTCCAGGAATAAGCAACGGCAACGCTCGAGTATATTCATTACATTTCTTTTGCTTTCCTATATGAAAAGTTATAGATCTGATTCACTCTCAGGGCTAGAAGTGCTTTTGCTTGGTGCCTTGAACATGCGTTGCAGGAGCTAGCATTGATCTATAGTTGACGACTTCATTATTATAGCTAGTGAGCATGCATCTGTGGTCGGTCGTCGTCTGCAGGGTTGGTGAAGATGAGGTCACTTTCATATACAGATCGTGGTACTATGTAAGCTTATTCAGTTTGACTGGTTTCTGTGTGTGGACCCTGCTAGTGACAGATAAGATTTTGGCCTTCCACAAACACTCTGCCTAGATTTCATTCTCTGCATCCGTTGATATGATATGTCCTTAAAGATTTCATTCTTCGTCATCGATTTCAAATTATTCTACGATCTATAATCCATTATCACATCATCATTCGCCGTAGATTAATTGAAATTAATTAGTACACTATTTCGAATACTACATTATTATATTATTTAAATATAATTATCGAAAAAATAGTCTTATTATATAAGTCCTTAACATTTCAAAGATTATATAATATATCTTAAAATACAACACTAATTTTCAAGGTATAATTTTGTCATAATCATATAATACTGCAATTATAATTGTCTTAAGCTTCCTAAATTACCGTGAAAAATTACTTGATGAGACAAGTGTATACTACGCTCTTTATATATGGGATAATTTCTCAAATTTTATGAAAAAATAAAATGTAAAAATATATTGCAATATTACATTATTACATTATTGAGAAATCATATTGTTATGGATTATTTGATTTTTTTTAAATTTTCTATAATTTACTAGCTCACTTCATTAAAATTCAAAATTATAATTTATTCTCTGAAAATTCACCACAAAATATAACTAAAATTGTTTATCTAATTCTCAATAAAACATATAAACAGAAATTAAAAAAAAAAAGAAAAATAAAAATTAAAAGAGGGGGTTATGACCGACCACTTGGCAATATTTCCGGCTAGCGTGGGTGAGCCACTCGCGCGTGGGAGGAGTATTAAAGCAGATCTCTGGAAAAAAGCGTGGAGCCACGTAGAAAACGGCCTTTATGACGCGGTTTAACGTTACGTGGCATTCAATCGGCTGACAAGACATCAACAAATGTACGAAAAGGAGGATGCACAGCGGCAAATTACGATTCCGCCAATAAATGTACGAAAAGAGACTTGCATAGCTGGATATTACAATTATGAGCTGAAAGGACGAAATAAAACCAGAGTGGATTTATGACTTTCACCACCTGTTTCTGGCCTTTGATTTTAATGTGCTCAGTCTCACCGCTTAAATGAAATCAACTTCTACTAACTTATTTTATTTTGTCTGAATATAAACAAAAAAATTAAAAAAATAGACATTTTTAAAAATTTTAAGTAAAATTTAAATATATTTTAAAAATTTTTTATGTCATAGATACTTTCTTCAAAAAATAACTAAAAATTTCTTTGAAATTCAATTTATTCCTAAACTCTTTATTTCCCTTTTTCCTTCACTTATCTTTTCCTATTTTTATAACTGTATGTTGTTGTCCAATTTCCAATACTCCTCGACATCGTCGAAAATATAGTCTAAAATACAGCAAGAGGAACAAAAAACTTATCCTGTGTTTGGGGATTTGGGATAGATTTTAAGGATTTTAAATTTGGGGATTTGAGTTTGGACTCGTATTTTGTTTTTATTTTGTGTTTGTTGGGACTAAACGAAGTGTTATTTGATTGATTTTTTAGTTTGATGTGTGTAAAAATAGTGAAAACTGACACTTTTTGTCATGATGAAGAGGACACTCGACATGTCGAGTCCTGTCGGATGCTTCAACCGACACTTGCTATCATCGTCAGTGTTCACTCGACACTAGACACAATATATCGAGTTTTGTCGGATGCACGGACCGACACTCGATATAACGTGTCGAGTCTTGTTGGATATACAGACTGACACTCGCCGTCAACGCATTTTTGAAGGCTCAACATGTTATGTCGAGTGTTGGTCCGTTCATCCGACAAGACTCGATATATTGTCTCTAATGTCGAGTGAACACTGATGATGATGGCGACTGTCGGTTGAAGCATCCGACAGGACTCGATATGTCGAGTGTCTTATTCGTCATGACGAAACGCGTCTTTTTTTTTTTAAGTTTGAGTCTCAAGAGATATTTTAGTCATTTTTCTAAGAAAGTATATATGACATAAAAATTTTTCAGGATGTATCTAAATTTCACTTAAAGCTTTTAATTTTATCTATTTTTAAAAATTTTCCAAACATAAATAAAATCTCGTATGTGAGCTTTGTGAGCTTTATGCTCGCATTATCACTCTTTCTTAAAATATTTCTATTCAATTATAACGTAAAAAATAATCGATAAATATAACTAAAAAATAGTGTAACACAAACATAATAATATCATTATTAATATGAAAAAAAATTATTCATGATTATTTTTTTTTTCGGGTAAGAACAAAAGTGGTTTCCGAGTTTGGAAGCAAGAAAGCTACGTGCCACCTGCTTCAACAAAGCACTATAGATGTTCGGCAACGGTCTTTATGTAACAAGTTGTCAGTTACAGGAAGGACCACCTGGGACTTTTGTTTTGACATAACGTCAGAGACTGTCATGCACGCACTGACTACAGTCCCTATATCCTCCACGCACTCCAACGCGCGTACCACACCACGTGCTAATTCAGATCATCCACCCTTTTGGTTTTGGGGTAATCATTGATTTGAATCAGCTTCACGGAGGGTGTTCAACACCCGTCCACAACGAGATTGGTTATACAGTAAATCGTAACCGTCAGTGTCATCTTTTTCACAGAGAAGAGACAGCTGTTGGCTTAAGTTTCCATAACGGGACCACTCATAAGTACGAGTGGTTATCACGATAAGCAAGTCTGTTTATATCTAGAAATTGCCGCCTCATTTTTTACGATAAATAGCCTTGCTCACTGCCTTGGTGACTAAGAACTCAAAAAAGCAGCATCTTCTGGGAAAGAGAGCTGAGCTCTGGCTTTGCTCTGTTTTTGCAGGTAAGGCTTCTTTGTTTTGTTTCCTTTTTCGAGGTCTCATATTTTGCTTCTCTTTACGCCTTGCTTTTGGTTTCATATATTCTTTTAAGCAATTCTCTTTAACTTTGAGGTAGCTTCCGTTTTAATGGGTTTAAAGCGACTTTACCATCGATAAAAAACCCTAATTTTCTTTCTCTTTTTTCATCTAAATTTTACTTACGAGTCTTCAACTGTGCGAGGATCTAGTGTTTTTTGCAATAGTTTTGCTCATTTTGGCTTAATTTTGATATTTTTGTTTCATTTTTATCAAATCTCAGTCTCAGCTCTGTTTTTCTCCTCTTTTGGTTGTGTGTAAAATGATTTTCGAAATATTTACTTAAATGATTCTTCATAAAGTGCTTTGTGAACCGTAAACAAACAGAATTTTATCTTTCTTTTCTTCAAGAGGAAATTTCCTTTGTAACAGATTTTTTTTTTAGCTAATATAGTGTTTTCTCTCTCTCTCTCTCTCTTTTTGTTTTGTTTAAGTTGTTTAATTGTCGTTGTCTACACACAAAGACATAAACATTTGTATCGTTGTCGTTTCTGATAGTGGTCGGAGTGTGTGGAAGCGGTGGAGATAAGAACGTGTAGCTAAAGATGACAACTTCGCTCAGTAGAGACCTTGTATTATTGATCTTGCAGTTCCTTGATGAGGAAAAATTCAAAGAAACCGTTCATAAGTAAACGTTTTAACCGAACTCATGCTTTCTTCATTCATAATTCTCTGGTTTTGATATGTTACTGACGTGATTTGATGCATATTAAACAGACTTGAGCAAGAGTCAGGTCTTTACTTCAGTGTCAAGCACTTTGAGGACTTGGTGCTTGGTGGAAAATGGGATGAGGTTGAAAAGTACTTATCTGGGTTCACTAGAGTGGATGATAACAGATATTCGATGAAGATATATTTTGAAATTCGGAAGCAAAAGTACCTGGAGGCGCTGGACCAGTAAGTTATGCGCGAATTTTCCTCAAAAAAAAAAAAGTTTACATTTTTCTTTAATTATTCTCACATCATACGCTATACTTATGTATGTAATCTTATTTTTTTTTTAAATTGAATTTTGTGTGCTTACTTGCTTGAGATTTTGATCAGGAATGAACGGGGCAAAGCTGTTGATATTCTTGTCAGGGATCTGAAAGTTTTTGCATCTTTTAATGAAGATTTATTCAAAGAGATCACTCATCTCCTAACGTTAGAAAATTTTAGGTACATAAACACATTTAAATGTGTGTATATATGTATATACATATGTAAATTTTTAATTTGGAGTTAGAAATATCTTTACTGAAATGTGATTCTGCAGGGAAAATGATCAACTCTCTGGCTATAGAGATACAAAGACTGCAAGAACAATTATGTTGATAGAGCTCAAGAAGCTTATTGAGGCAAATCCCCTTTTCCGTGACAAATTGCTCTTCCCGAATATAAAAGGTTCAAGGTTGCGGATGCTCATCAATCAGAGGTATGGCATAAGAAAGAATTAAGAAAAATAATTGTCTGTCATATGAATGTCACTTTTCATCTACTTTTGCTTAGTCAACTGGCTGGTAGCATCAGAATGATGTTTATGTATTGCTGCATTCATGTTATGCTGGATTTATATATTAAAGTTTATTTAGTGGTTGATTTTTGAAGTCTTGGTGTTGGAAGTGATTGTTATTTTAGAGAGAGCTGATTTTGGTTATGTAATGAGACAGCTTGAACTGGCAGCATTCACTTTGTGCAAATCCTAGGCAAAATCCTGATATAAGATCCCTTTTTGTGGATCACATTTGTAGAAACTCCAATGATCCTTATGTACAGCTAACTACAAGCAATCAGCTAATAGGTCCTGCAGCAAAATCTGAAAGTTTTCTTCCGATGGGTGCACATGGGGTATGTGAACAAGTTGCTTGGCATCATTATTGCAAATCTTTATGACTTCTTATATAATTGCTTTCTCCTTCTGGGTCCTAGCAGCCATCGGCAGCAGTCCAAATTCCTTTGACCACATGGATGTCTGGTTCCTCAAGTGCAACTCATCAGGTACCTTCTGGAGGTGGAATTTGTTTTGGTAGTCCAATGAATCCAGGTAATGATGTAACTTATTCTTTAATTCTTGAATAGAACCCAATTTTACCGATTTTGAATGCAAGAAAGTTCTTACTTCTCATCTCTACTTCTGTATTATTGCCTATAGCTACAATGGCAAAGGGTCTTGTGGATTCTGATATTATGTCTAAAACAAGGATGTCAGGGGTTTCAGATAGGGTAAGGTTGTTTATGTTAAGTGCATAAACATGGTCTTATTTCTGTCTAACATTCTACTTTTTCTGCAGATATTGTTGCCAGGAAGTAATCTTGGTCAAAATCTTAGTTCACCATTAAACATTGGAGATGAACTACCCAAGACTGTTGCACGGACTTTAACTCAGGGATCAATTCCAACAAGCATGGACTTCCATCCAGTTCAACAGACTCTCCTTCTGGGTTAGTTTACATGAGTTCTTGACTCTGCTAGCTTTTACTGTGGTTAGTGTTTGTTGTTGTAAATTAACTTATATTCTCTGATGGACTTCTTCAGTTGGAACCCATATTGGGGATATTAGTTTGTGGGCAGTTAGTTATGGGGAGAAGTTGGTTTCAAGAAACTTTCAGGTATGGGATATTGGCGCAAGTTCAATGATATTAAAGGTATGTTATGTTCTATTCTCAACTATAAATTTTTTTTTTTTTTTGCAAGATAATTGCTTTTCGTTTTGACAGTCCTCTAAATTCTAAATTTATTTTGATCTGATTCAGGCAGCTTTAATTAAAGATCCATGTCTCTCAGTTAAACGTGTATCTTGGAGCCCTGATGGTACTTTATTTGGTAAGATTTGGAATGTTGGAACCACAGCACTCTTTAAAATGTTTCGTGGTTTTACCCGATTTATTAATTGAACAATGTATTACAAGTTTTTGTTGATTTAGTTTTCATCGAACAGGAGTTGCATATTCTAAACATATGGTCCAGTTATACACTTATCAAGGATCAACTGACATTCGACAACATTTGGAAGTAGGCTTCATTATTTCCTATCTACCATATATTCTAGTTTGTTACTTTGTTTCTGACAAATTTTTCTTTTTCTTTTCTAGATTGACGCTCATGTTGGTGGTGTAAATGATCTAGCATTCAGCAACCACCCTAAGCAACTCTCTGTTATTACTTGTGGTGATGACAAGACCATCAAGGTTGGTTATTAGCTAGCAGTTAATGTTAGTCAGAGAAAAGGTTATTTTCTTACTTGATTTCTTTGTTTAGGTGTGGGATGTGGCTACTGGTACAAAATTGTATACATTTGAAGGTCATCTGGATGCTGTATACTCTGTGTGCCCTCATTCCAAGGATAATGTTCATGTAATCTCTGCTCGATTCTTATATTTTGGTGATCCATTCCATGTTTGTGGCTTCATATGGCTGATCTGCCCTCATTTTTTTTTCTTGAAGAAAATCTTACTCTTTTATGCTTCAGTTTGTCTTTTCAACATCGGTGGATGGAAAGATTAAAGCATGGTTGTATGACATGATGGGATCCAGGGTTGACTATGATGCACCTGGTCGCTCATGTGCAAAAATGGCATATAGTGCTGATGGAAAAAGGTTGGCCTAATGGACCTGATGTAGATGACAGTGTTTCTGCATCCTTTTCTTTTTGTGGACAAACTGAGAACTGCATGAATTCATTGGCACATGCAGGCTTTTCTCGTGTGGTACCAACAAAGAAGGGGAGTCACACATAGTTGAATGGAATGAAAATGAAGGTACTGTGAGGAGATCATACCGAGGATTTCATAAGCGTTCTTCAGGTGTTGTGCAATTTGATACTACAAGGAACAAATTTTTGGCTGCTGGTGATGATTATTCAATCAAATTTTGGGATATGGATAACACTAATCTTTTGGCAGCCGTTGATGCAGATGGAGGCTTACCAGTAAGTGTCTTCTAGAATTAATTAGTATATATTTGATTTAATAATTATCTTTGATGTTGTAAGTGGTTTCCACTTAAACCAGAATCTTATATCTTATAGAGAGGAAAAAACTATGGCTTGAGTTGCTCATTTACTTTTCCAATTTAAGGCAAGTCCACGTATCTGCTTTAACAAGGGGGGCACATTATTGGCTGTTTCCGCAAATGAGAATAGAATTAAGATCCTAGCAACAGTGGATGGTCTCCTATTGATGCGCACTCATGAAAGTCATTCTCTACTTGCCTCAAGAATAGCATCTGAGAATCCTCCAAAGGTAACTTCTCTTAATATTTTGTTTTAGTCATTTCCTAATTTGTATCTCCTTTAAATGCTCAAAATAAAAATAAATCTCTTTCTCTGCTATCTATCTACACAATAGGTGGAGTTACTGGAGTTGTGCATGGATATTCACTTTTTTTTTAATAATAAGTTTTTGTCCCAAGTGATTTGTGATAGCAGCATTATTTATTTATTTATTTTTCCATCCTGCAGTTCTTACTGAACTTCTGATTGTATCTCTTTCTCCCAAAATATATTTCCCCAGTTCAATGTGGATCTCGATGTTTGAAGTTCATTATTATTCTGCTAATTACCTGATACATTTGGTGCATTTTTTTAGAAAGGTGATTCTAGAAACCCCGAGGAAGTTAAACCTAGGTTAACTGAAGAAGTCAATCCAGTTAAGATCTGGAAGCTCACAGAAATTAGTGAACCTGCTCAGTTTCGGTCACTGAGGCTCCTGGCTCGTATTAAAACCGATAAGGTACGCTCTCTGATGGATAGAGTTTAAGAGTTAGAGATAGTTGTCACAATGTTTTCAATTTACATTATGATTGACATTACAATTTTTTTTTTCTATAGGCGATTTACATAGTTTCAGCATTTTCCTGTTAGTTATATTATTTTGAGAATCTCTGATTGTTGCATCTCCTCTGAAAAGGTTTCTTAATGGCTTCTCTCATGGATACTGCAGATCTCAAGGTTGATATACACTAATTCAGGTGCTGGCATTCTGGCATTAGCATTAAATGCCATTCACCTGTACTGGAAGTGGCCTCGAAGTGAGTTTAATTTAAGTGGGAAGGTATGAGGTTCCTCTTCATTATCTTTGAATCTGCTTCTGTCTTAAAGGCAAAGCAGGTTATTAAAATTTCCGATTCTACATCAGCTTGGTCTTCTGATAAATTTGAATTGATGATTGCCAATATAATGCTTTATGGTGTAGGCAACTACCAAGGTAGCTCCTCAACTTATGCAACCACTATCAGGCATATTAATGACCAATGATTTAAGTGATGCTAAGCCTGAAGAGACTGTGCCCTGCTTTGCTTTGTCCAAGAATGACTCCTATGTCATGTCAGCATCTGGAGGGAAAATTTCCTTGTTCAACATGATGACGTTTAAGGTAAGCTCTGAAACAAGTTACTCGGTTCTTAAGTCTTAAACATAAGTTTACCTGCATTGCTTTCTTGTCATATATCGTGAAAATTTTCTTCTGTTGCCAAAAGATTTTGTTCTCTTTGATGCTGTGAAGAAGAAAAAAAAAAGGACTTCTATTGCATCATCAAATATTATCTTATTCCTCCTTTTCATGTAGCAGAAGGAACTTTATATTTCAATTCTACATCAGACATCTGTCTCATTTTGGCTGACCATTGATTTCTGTTGGGTAAGTCCAGACTATGACAACTTTCATGGCTCCACCACCTGCAGCAACATATCTTGCTTTCCACCCTCAAGATAACAATATAATTGCTGTTGGAATGGATGATTCTTCAATACGCATATATAATGTTCGTATAGATGAGGTATGTTATATTCTTGGAGCAATGGCAGGTGCTACCTATTTGAGAGAAATCTTGCAATTCGACCATTTTCTTTCTTGTTGTAGGTCAAGAACAAACTTAAAGGTCACTCTAAAAGAGTCACTAGTCTCGCGTTCTCCAATGTGCTGAATGTGCTTGTTTCTTCGGGAGCTGATGCTCAGGTTAGTATTCCTAGGTGTTATATTATGGCCTCTCAAGTCAATTCTTCTACGTGTTATCTCTAGTTTTTCTTTTGAAAGAAATGCAAAATAAACACAGTTAAGAAAAATCTTACAGATTCACCTAGTTGTAGAATAATTGAGCACTTTCAACTAACATATTCCTTATGAATATTTTGTGCTCGTGATCTACAAATTTGTTCCCTTTTAGATTATCATATGGAGCTCTGATAGGTGGGAGAGACAGAAGAGCACTTTCTTGCATATTCCTTCTGGAAGGACACCAGTGGCAATGTCAGATACCCAGGTTCAATTTCATCAAGATGAGATTCACTTCCTTGCTGTAAATGAGGCCCGGCTTGCTGTATATGATTCAATGAAACTGGAATGTGAAAAGCAGGTATTTCTTATTTAGTGTGTATTTGGCTGTTGAAGAAATTAAAGTTGCTCGTTAAAGGTGGTTCCCTGTGGATTTGGCTCCTCTACAATCAATTGCATCACAATATAGAAGGGTTCTTTATTTTCCATCAGTTAACTGAACAAATGAATTGCAAGAACCCCAGCTTTCTGATGAATTAAAAGAACTCCTTTGTAGTGCTATGACCTTGTGCACTCTGATAATGATGCGTTGATGATGGCCAAATTCGGAGGAAACATTCATGTAGGAGTAGCTCTCTTCTGTACATTCTCAACCTACTATTCATTTCAAAATACATACTGTATACATGATGTTATTACAGTGGGTTGTAGGAGAGTCCTCAGCGCCAATTTGCCACGCAACATTCTCATGTGATAGCCAGTTGGTGTACAGCAGTTTTCTAGATGGAACTGTAAGGATATTTAATGCTTCAACCCTCCAAGTACGATGCCAGATCAATTCTTCAGCCTATCTTCCGTCTGATGTCAGGTAATATGCCTTCTTTTTCCACTGCATAAACATTGCCGTTCTTAACAATATGAATTACTTTAATGCCAATTTTGTTGATTCCACCTTCTCCTAAACTTTTTTCCAGATTGTGTCTTCCGGTAATTTGCCTTTTATATATTTTAATTGTGAAATTCAAATGTGGCCTTTGACCGATGAATCTGCCAATTTTTAGCTCTTTAATGCTAAAGCATTGCCTAATTGTTCATATTATATTCAAGTAGTGTGATTCTAACTCTCTTTCATTTGCATTCATTCACTACCGCAGTTCTACAGCAATATACCCGCTTGTGGTGGCAGCCCATCCGCAGGAACCCAACCAGTTCGCCGTAGGACTGACTGATGGCGCTGTTCTTGTCTTTGAGCCGCTAGACTCTGAGGCTAAATGGGGTGTTCCTCCACCTCTCGAGAATGGCTCAGCTAGCAATACCCATCTTCCATCAACAGTTGTCTCTTTAGATGAACCCCAAGGCTGATGTACTCAAAAGTCTAATCTGCATTCTGTTGTTCGAGTCTGTCTTAGTATATATAGATAGTTTTCTATGTAATTATGCAGAAAAAAACTTGGAGCTAGCTTTAGCCTGAAATCAAGTTTTCTCTGTAAGTCCTTTCCTTTATAAAATAAATGGTAACGTTAGACACATTAACAATGCTGTTGAAGCTAACCCACTTCACCATTCAAAAGCCTCATTCATTGACTCAAGAGATTTTAATATTACAATGGCGATGGTTGCTGGTCGCTTTCAACGCCAAGCACAAGTAGTCGGCACTGCTTTCCTGTTCAGTGTTCTCCAAAGTCCTTGTTAAGAAACACAGAACCAAAAACGGTCGACGCGTCATCCGTCCGCTGAACGCATGTCGTACGCTTAATATCTATATATATATATATAATCATAAACATATCTCGTGCATCTTTTTCACTTTTTTTATTTATTTATTCCCGTTAGATCGGACCCGATATATACGGTCCCGATCCTGCCTGTCACTCAAACTATAACACCGACGCGTCGCACTATTTTTAACTTCACGGTTCGCACTCTTTTCTAGAGCAAGTGGTGGTCCCAAGCGTTTCATAGCAAGTATGTGTATCTTCAAAGCCCTAACTAAAACCCCAATTTCAAAACCCTAATTATTTCTCTTCGTCTTTTTTTATTATTTATTGTTTTTTTAAAAAGAAACTCTTGTTGAATTGTTCTCCCAATTAGGTAATTTTTTTTTTTCTCTCCAGATTTATCAGCTTTGTAGTTATGTTAGGTGTGGAAATGGAGAGCCTCAGCTCAAACGCCGTCGTTTTGGAGAGTGTTCTTCGCTCTGCAGTGGAAGCTATGGTGGCTGAAACGGCCATTGCCGCCACAAATTCAATTATCTGGTTCCTCTTGACGGTAATATACTTACGCCGAGGTCTCTCTCTGTTTTTAACTGTGTTTATGTCCTTATAAAGTAGTCGTCTTCAACAATTTTTTTTTTAAAGTGAATTTATCGGCAAATTTCACTTTCTATGACGGGAATTGTGGTTATAATTTGGTTTGTTTGGGGTTTTTGTTTAGCTGATGTTATTATTTGAATTGTATTCGGCTGCTTATGAAAAGTTTGGAGCTAAATTTGAAATTTTCATTTGCCTGTTGCATTCTATATTTCTATGCGGATCTTTGATGAAGTTCGTTGAAAGCAAAAAAAAAAAAAATATTTTTCGTCTCATACTTTCTGACTTTTGAACCAGAGAGAATGCCCATGTTCAAAGGTTTGGAAAGAAATAGTATGGAACGAAAGAGGAGTAACATGATAGAATTGTTAGGATATTCATCATTGGTCCTTCATTTATTCGGGGTTTTTGCATTCGTTGGTTGTTGGCATTGCCGAGATATCGCTAAATCTGACCCAAATTTATTTAGTCGAGGGTCAAAATTATTTTGTTGCATAGTAGTTTTCCGGTGCTGTTTGGTTGCTTTTGTATAATTTTTAGTTAATTTTTATATGATTGTTGAAGATGCTCTAGATATTGTCTTAATGTCCAAATTTTCGCTTACTTATAACTGTTGTCTTTCACTTCAGTTCATCTTTGTTTTCTGTCATAGGTAAGTTGTGAATGTGAATTATAATATTTTTAGCCAAATTTTACAAATAATAATGACTTCATAGCATGCATGTTATTTTTGAAGTGAATATACCTTAGGCATTAAGGACTTGAGAATGATGATATGATTAAACACTTCCTACTGCAGATTGATCTGTGAATAACATGCTTGTTGACGCATATCTGTGTATATTTAATTGCATTTTCCTCTTAAGCTTTGTTGATCAAGTTCTCTAGTTGTATTGAATTCTACGTATGAATCTTAACTTTAGTTATATGGGGTAGTGGAAGTGGTCTTGTGTTCAATCTAGGGGTTTCCGATGTGGCAAGAAGTACTAGGGCCTAAAGGCCATACACTGTATAGTGATTGTAGAAAAGTACTCACGGTCAATTTTTGTGCTGTATGGTTTGAAGAAACGTTGTGGTCACTGGTCAGCTGGAGGTAGCCTCTTATCTCCACTAACCGTGATGACTCATTTGGAAGGTTGTACCCTTCACTTTTATGTCCATAAATGGACTTCTAAGATAGAGTGAGATAGCCAACTTGTGGCTAGCAGAACTCACAGTTTTTTTAAGTTGACTCCAACCTTCTTATTAGCTTTAGTTTATTGATTAGGTTGAATGGTCTTGGAGGAATTGGTGGTCTTATGTAATTGCCCCCTCCCTGCATTTTATTTTCCTATAAATATCTACTTTATGTACCTTTTATTTGCCTTATACACCTTCCGCAGAATGTGTAAAAGGCAACAATTGTCTTAGCATTGTTCTTTATGTTGCTTTCCAGACGGGATCTATACGTAATGGAATCAATGTCCTCCATAAAGCTCCTGGCATATTTGAAAGGTTTGTCAGAGGGTTTCTTTTGCCTTGTTTTCACTTCTGCGTGTTGCTTTGAAGGGGGAAAAACTGATTAGTTTTGTCACGTAGGTTTCCATTTGCTGAGCTTCATGCAGTGAAAAAGCCTGGTCCAGAGAACAAAGATGGCAGTGACACTGAGGATGATGAAGAGGATGATGATGATGATGATGCTGCAGACGATCAGGATGATGACGCAGATGAGGAGGAAGATGGGTCTGGTGAAGAAGGTGAAGATGAAGGGGACCCTGAGGATGAGCCTGAGGCCAATGGTGGTGGAAGTGGGGATGAAGACGATGATGATGAGGATGAGGACGATGGCGATGAAGAGGAAGAAGAAGAGGAAGAGGATGATGAAGAAGACGAGGAAGAGATTCCTCAGCCACCAACTAAGAAGAGGAAATGAGGCCACAATGTCTCTGTTCTCTTTTGTTGTGTTTTTGTTCCTTTGGCTGGGGGTAGAGAGTTTGAGGTAGATGCCTAGAATGGTGGATTCAGGGTGGCTATCTGCATTAGAGTAGAGAAGATTCTGATACTTGCTGTGGATTAAACTTTGTTTTATTTTTATATTTCTAATACATCTCTATCATCATTATGTATTTGCCACCTCGGCCCTGTTCGTTTAATTTTTCATTTCTGTAGTCGTTATGTTTGGTTGTTTACTTACTAAAATTATGCGGTTACATTATAATCTATGAATGGTCTTTGCCTTCACCGATTCCTAGGTAGGATTACCCTACCAGACATGTTTGATATGCTTTGATTGCAAGTGAAGTAGCAAATAGATGAACTCAAGAGATTATATCAGCCATTTTGTTGCATTGAAAATCAGCCTGATGACTCCACTTACTCTCACCAGAATTAATAATAGTGATGTATTAATGAAAGTAAAAGTCATAAGAATTATTTAGTTATGTTATGTGGACACAATGTCAGTCGAAAAGATGCTGATATCAACTTCTTATTACTAGACTTTAATGCTTAAATTGGAAATTAATACATATCTTACAACTCTTGAAAAACATTTAATTTTGGAAGAAAGAGGCTTGAAAGGAAATTGAGAATTCGAAACATAAGTGAAGTCGATTGCAGAATGTGGGTCAATATAATAGCCATAATAGACGAGGCATTCATCTCCAGACTTGGGGAGGATGGTAAAAGAGATAGGTGTTGCACTCTCAATCCTCTGCATGACAATTTCACGTGGATCTGTGAACATGGACAGTCATTAAAGATTACAACGTTCCATTGTGGCTTTTTTACATATCCCTCTCCAGTCTCAGACTGCCAAAGTATAAGATTACTTGGTGTGCATTGGCAATTGCCTGCAAATGCAATTTCAACTCAATAAATAAGCATATATAACAAGATCCAATAAGGTTAATGAAACATGCAATACGAAACCATATTCTATAATGCTAAAATCATATGTGAGGCAGTGGATGCTTCACCTTCGCTGATGAAACAAGCAATAAGTAGTGCTGCAGCCAGAAAGTTGAAGATGGTTGCCATTGCGTAGTATCATAGACTAATACAAGACTGATATTCTTTCAATTCTCTTTGTGATAAAAGCATCACCGATTTGACCTTATTTTTACAGATGTAATTTGTACATTAAAAAGATGGATTGATTATTGTTTCGTTTTGCATTTCTACGGACACGATTTGTGGCTAAAATTTTGAGGGACACCACAGATTTTGCTGGAAAATACTGCCAATACATAACTGTTTCATCTTAATTTGTCCTCTTTAATCGTTGTTCATAAAAAAGCATTACCTATCAATATTTATCACAGTTATTATATAGGTTGGTCTATCACATAATTTTGTAAATTTGTCCGTGTGCATTTGTAATCTTTGCAAAGGCCTGTGATTGAGTTGTAGCAGTCAATTTGAAGTACAATACGTACACTCAAAAAGGAGATGAATATCACAAAGCACCCCCTAGGTTTTGGTTAAATCTTATTTGTACGGAACTTTTAACTTATTCACCTCCGCCGTCCCTAGGTTTTTTTTTTTAAAAAAAGAAATAAAAAAGAAATTATCATCTGAGGCCTTGAACCCTAATAACTTAAAAAAAGTGCAACGTTGGAGGCTAAAATCGTATTTTACTTTAATTCTCTTCCTTCAATTTTAGATATATTTTATTATTGTTTTGGATTAAAAAAAAAAAATCCAGAGAAATGATGCAGCTTAAAATTTTATTACCAGATTGATTTAGTAATTTAATGGATAATAGACTTCGGAAACAAGTTTCTTTCCGAAGTTCAGTTAAACCCAAATCCTGTTTTCAAAAACACAAAATCACAAAAAAAAAAACCTACGTTACCAATATTTTAGGAAATGGGATTTGCGGTAATCTATTTTCCTTACATTAGTAACTAAATCAAACAAAAGAAATAGGGAATATAATAAATTTTTTACTCAATAATAATTATCAAATCTTTAAAAACAGAATTATTTTTGTCAAACTAATTTGTAATTTTTTCCTTTGCAAGATTACATTGCACAAAAAAAGCCCGACCTGAGTTGTCTGAGGTATTGGAAGTGATCTTGGGTTCAATCTAGACGTTTCTGTTGTAGCAAGAACACATACTGTACAGTGATCAGAGACAAGCACTCACGGTTGATATTTGTGCCGTCTGTTTCAAAGAATGGTTGTGGTCACTGGTCAGCTGGAGGTAGCCTCTATCTTCAGTAGCTGTGATTCAGTCTGTGATGACTCATTTGGAAGATTGTCCCCTTCACTTTTATCTCCATAGTGGACCTCTAAGATAGAACTCACAGTTTGTTTAAGTTGGCTTCAACCTTGTTAGCTATAGTTTATTGATTTCGACCAATAGGTTGACTAGTCTTGAAGGAATTTGTGGTCTTCTGTAATCACCCCTCCCTGCAATTTATATATAGATGTACCTATCTATTTTATGTACCTTTTCTCTGCCTTACACGCCATCCGCAAATTGTGCAAAAGACAGTTCTGGATGATGCTTTTCAGATGTGGGATCTACAGCTGATGGATCCAGGATGGCTGTCTGCATTAGAATAGAGAAGATTATGATACTTTTGTGGATTAAACTTTGTTTTATTTTTATGTTTCTAACACAACTGTACCGTCATTTTGTATTTGCCACCTCTTTAATTAACAACTAAAATTATGCGGTTACATTCTACATTCTAATCTATAAATGGTCTACGCCTTCACCCATTCCTTAGATAGGATTAGCCTATCGGATCGACATGTTTGATATGCCTTGTTGCATTGTGGAGGTCTGATAGTTTATAAGGATTTGCTGGTGCTCTGGTTATGCTCAAGCTTTCTTGTTTCATTTCTCTGGAACAATGCCTCTTTGAACTAAATTAGAATTCTAATAGTGAGTATAAAATTCTATTAACCATAAATTACTTTCGGACAAGTCTAAATTGGTAAGCATTTAATGCTAATTTATGCTTTTAAAAAGTTTTTTTTTTTGGGTAATAGATGAGTTTGATTTCTTAAAATAAATGATATAGCATTGAATATACTTAATATATTTTGCTTTCTAAGGGATGCTTTAAGAATATAGATTTTATTCAGTCATTAATAGCGACAGAAAAGCTAAAAGAATATGTTAGAAAAGAATAGCATATCCAAACGAATACTCAGAGACAGACATAATTTTTCCACAAGATCAGGCGGTCTAATTACCAATGGATAAAATTATGGAAAGAGCTAAAAATGGGAGATAAAATTATGGAAAGAGCTAAAAGTAGGAGATACTGTTGTTAGACCAGTAACTCATCTACAACCAATTCTTGTACAACATGAGTTGGTAAAACGTAGCTAAAAGAGAAAATGAAAATATTAAATTTCATGACTTAATAATTATTAATCAAATCATATTTTGACACCCAAATTGTATAAAAAATTGATTGTAGATGACTGGTAGATATAACATTATTCAATAAGATATTAGATTACTGGCAGAAAAAGGTTGAAGTTGAAAATTCCATTCCCCTTCTCTCTTTTCTGCTTTACCAGAGAGCAACATTTGGAATTAAACAAGCATAAGATTGAAAGGAGAACATTTTCACTAGGGCCCGATCGACTGAACTGAATTTCCATTCTTCACAAATCAATGATACAAGAGATTGTATCAGCCATTTTGTTGGTTTGATAATTTAAGGTGATGACTCCACTTACTCTCAACAGCATTAATCATAGTGATGGTTTTAATGAAAGTAATAGTCATGAGAATTAATCACTTTTGTGTTGTAGACACAATTTATCAATTGCAAAAATGCTGATTTAATTAAGCTTCTTATTACTCGACTTTAATGCTTAAATACTAAATTATCAGTACATCTTTCACAACCCTTTAAGAACAGGCAATTTGGGAAGAAAGAGGCGCGAAAGGAAATTGAGAATCCGAAACATAAGTGAAGTCGAGTGTGGATTGTGGACCAATAGGATTGCCGTTGTTGACGAGGCATTCATCACCAGACTTGGATAGGACAGAAGGATCAACAGGTCGTGAACTCTCAAATCCACTGCATGACAATTTCACGTCCAACTGTGAACATGGGCAGTCATTAGAGATTGTCACCTTCCATTCTGCTTCATTTCCCACTTTCCCACCCTCAGACTGGCTAATTGTAAGATCACTTAGTGTGCATTGGCAGTTGCCTGCAAATGCAATATCAACTCAATAAATAAGCATATATGTAGCAAGATCAAATAAGGTTAACGAAACACTGAAT
Source organism: Boswellia sacra (assembly GCA_013180625.2). NCBI lineage: Eukaryota > Viridiplantae > Streptophyta > Magnoliopsida > Sapindales > Burseraceae > Boswellia > Boswellia sacra. The sequence continues at coordinate 258,483 of SNVD02011181.1, forward strand.
ACGAAACCGTATTATATAATGATAAAAAATCATATATGAGGCAATGGATATGCCTCACCTCCGCTGATGAAAATAGCAATGAGCACTGCTGCAGCTAGAAAGTTAAAGATGGTTGCCATTGAGTAGTATTATAGACTAATAGAAGACTGATTTTCTTTCAATTCTCTTTATGATAAAAGCATCACCAATTTGACCCTATTTATACAGATGAAATTTGTGCATCTATGGCAAGAATATCACCTCGGGATTTGTTTTCATTTATGTTTTATACATTTAATATTATTAAATGAGTTCAAACAACATATGCTAATTTTCATATACACACCCATTTACTTAATTAACCCCTTTTAAAATTTGAAACATTCCAATTAACTTTATATTGCCAGTAATTCTAATACTAGATGCACCCTTATTTTAACTAAATATTTATACTTACAAAGTCTGTATATAAAATTGATGTGATACCACTAATTCAATGTTACATGATTTATCAATATTTTTTTTACTGATATTAAGCCTAAAGATAAAAGGGGATTTGTGACATTATCCCATAAAAAAAATTAACTAGTGCAGACATTCAAGAGGGACACCACAGATTTTGCTGGAAAATACTGCCAATACATAACTGTTTCATCTCAATTGGTCCCCTTTAATCTTTGTTTATAAAAAAGCATTACCTATCAATATTTGTCACAGTCTGAAATGTGTATCACAAGCCAGCCGAAATCGAGTATATTATATAGGTTGGTCTATTACATAATTTTGTAAATTTGTCCGGGTGCATTTGTCATATTTGCAAAGGCCTGTGATTGAGTTGTAGCAGTCAAGGTGAAGTACAATGCATATACTCAAAACGGAGATGGATATCACAAACCACGTCCAGGCTTTGGTTCAATTTTATTTGTATGGAACTTTTAGATTTATTCACCTTGGCCATCCTTAGGTTTTCCAACCAAAAAAAAAAAAAAAATCATCTAGGTCTTGAACCATAATAACTTTAAAAAAGTGCAACGTCGGAGGCTAAAATCGTATTTTACTTTAATTCCCTTCCTTTAATTTTAGATATGTTTTATTATTGTTTTGGAATAAAAAAATAAAATAAAAATCCAGAGAAACTATGCATATTAAAATTTTATTACAAGATTGATTTAGTAATTTAATAGATAATAGACTTCGGAAACAAGTTTCTTTCCGAAGCTCAAGTTAAATCTAAATCCTGTTTTCTGTGCTGTATTCATATTCTTAAATCTCATTGAAAAAAAAAAACACAAAGTCACAAAAAGAACACACCTAAGTTACCAATATTTTAGGAAATAGGATTTGTAATAATCTATTTTCCTTACACTTTTAACTAAATCAAGCAAAAGAAATAGGTAATATAATAAATTTTTTACTCAATAATAATTACCAAATCTTTAAAAACAGAATTATTTTTGTCAAACTAATTTATAATTTTTTCCTTTCCAAGATTACATTGCGCAAATACAGCCCGACCTGAGTTGTCTGAGGTATTGGAAGTGATCTTGGGTTCGATCTAGACGTTTCTGTTGTCGCATACTGTATAGTGATCAGAGACAAGCACTCACGGTTGATATTTGTGCTGTCTGTTTCAAAGAATGGTTGTGGTCACTGGTCAGCTGGAGGTAGCCTCTATCTTCAGTAGTTGTGATGACTCATTTGGAAGATTGTCCCCTTCACTTTTATCTCCATAGTGGACCTCTAAGATAGAGCTCACAGTTTGTTTAAGTTGGGTTCAACCTTGTTATTAGCTGTAGCTTATTGATTTCGAACAATAGGTTGACTAGTCTTGAAGGAATCTGTGGTCTTCTGTAATCACCCCTCCTTGCAATTTATATATATATATGTACCTATCTATTTTATGTACCATTTCTCTGCCTTACACGCCATCTACAAATTGTGCAAAAGACAAAGATTGTCTTAGCATTGTTCTGGATGATGCTTTTCAGATATGGGATCTACAGCTGATGGATTCAAGATGGCTGTCTGCATTAGACTAGAGAAAATTCTGATACTTCTGTGGATTAAACTTTGTTTTATTTTTATGTTTCTAATACAACTGTATCATCATTGTGTATTTGCTACCTCTTTAATTAATAACTAAAATTATGCGGTTACATTCTACATTCTAATCTATAAATGGTCTATGCCTTCACCCTTTCCTTAGATATAATTAGCCTATCGGATCGACAAGTTTGATATGCCTTGTTGCATTGTGGAGGTCTGATAGTTTATAAGGATTTGCTTGTGCTCTGGTTATGCTTAAGCTTTCTTGTTTCATTTCTCTGGAACAATGCCTCTTTGAACTAAATTAGAATTCTAATAGTGAGTATAAAATTCTATTAACCATAAATTACTTTCGGACAAGTCTAAATTGGTAAGCATTTAATGCTAATTTATGCTTTTACAATGTTTTTTTTTTGGGTAATAGATGAGTTTGATTTCTTAAAATAAATGATATAGCATTGATTATGTTTACTATATTTTGCTTTCTAGAGATCCTTTAAGAATATAGATTTTATTCAGTCATTAATAGCGACAGAAAAGCTAAAAGAATATGTTAGAAAAGAATAGCATATCCAAACGAATACTCAGAGACAGACATAATTTTTCCACAAGATCAGGCGGTCCAATTACCAATGGATAAAATTATGGGAAGAGCAAAAAATGGGAGATAAAATTATGGAAAGAGCTAAAAGTAGTAGATGCTGCTCTTAGACCAGTATCTCATCCACAACCAATTCTTATACAACATGAGTTGGTAAAATATCGCTAAAAGAGAAAATGAAAATATTAAATTTTTCATTACTTAATAATTATTAATCAAATCATATTTTGACACCCAGATTGTATAAAGAATTGATTGTAAATGAATAGTAAATATAACATTATTCAATAAGATATTAGATTATGACAGAAAAAGGTTGAAGTTGAAAATTCCATTCCCCTTCTCTCTTTTCTGCTTTACCAAAGAGCAACATTTGGAATTAAACAAGCATAAGTTTGCAAGGAGAACATTTTCACTAGGGCCTGATCGACTGTACTGAATTTCCATTCTTCACAAATCAATGAATACAAGAGATTGTATCAGCCATTTTTTTGCTTTGATAATTTAAGCTGATGACTCCACTAACTCTCAACAGCATTAATCGTAGTGATGGTTTTGATGAAAGTAACAGTCATAAGAATTAATTACTTTTGTGTTGTGGCCACAATTTATCAATTGAAAAAATGCTGATTTAATTAAGCTTCTTATTACTCGACTTTAATGATTAAATACTAAATTATCAGTACATCTTTCACAACCCTTTAAGAACAGGCAATTTGGGAAGAAAGAGGCGCGAAAGGAAATTGAGAATCCGAAACATAAGTGAAGTCGAGTGTGGATTGTGGACCGATAGGATTGCCGTTGTTGACGAGGCATTCATCACCAGACTTGGACAGGACAGAAGGATCAACAGGTCGTGAACTCTCAAATCCACTGCATGACAATTTCACGTCCAACTGTGAACATGGGCAGTCATTAGAGATTGTCACCTTCCATTCTGCTTCATTTCCTACTTTCCCAGCCTCAGACTGGCTAACTGTAAGATCACTTAGTGTGCATTGGCAGTTGCCTGCAAATGCAAAATCAACTCAATAAATAAGCATATATGTAGCAAGATCAAATAAGGTTAACGAAACACTGAATACGAAACCGTATATATAATGCTAAAAAATCATATATGAGGCAATGGATATGCCTCACCTCCGCTGATGAAAATAGCAATGAGCACTGCTGCAGCTAGAAAGTTAAAGATGGTTGCCATTGAGTAGTATTATAGACTAATAGAAGACTGATTTTCTTTCAATTCTCTTTATGATAGAAGCATCACCAATTTGGCCCTATTTATACAGATGAAATTTGTGCATCTATGGCAAGAATATCACCTCGGGATTTGTTTTCATTTATGTTTTATACATTTAATATTATTAAATGAGTTCAAACAATATATAGTAAATTCCATATACACACCCATTTTCTTAATAAAACCCTCTTTCAAATTTGAAACATTCCAATTAACCTTATATTCCCATTAATTCTAATACTAAATGCACCTTATTTTAGCTAAACATTTATATTTACAAAGATTATATATAAAGTTGATGTGACACTACTAATTCAATATCACGTGATTTATCACTATTTTTTATTTATATTAAGCCTAACGATAAAAGAGATTTCTGACATTATCCTATAAAAAAATATTAATGAGTCATGTGACATTAAGGGATAAATGGATGTGTATATTAAGAGATAAAAAAAATTAAAATCCAAAAAATAGGAATAAGGAATAAGTATTGATGGAATTCACACAAAAATCTTGTGAATGTTAAAGTAGAGCAATCAAAATGAAAAAAATTAATAATAATAATTTAATTTCTCTTTGTTGGGTGCATGGTATTTTGATCGGATGTAGCCTTGCTCACCAACCCACGAGCTGCCACGATTGCCAAAAATTTTCAGAATAATCGCTGCCTGTTCAAAGCTAGAAATAGAGTTTGGCTACCACCATATGGATTGAACCCACCTCTAGAAAAACCAAGTTATGGCAAGTCGCCGCCACCACCACCAGATCGGTAACAGTTTCTTCAAAGTCAGAGATGACAGAGGAGGTGTCAAGGAGGTGGTGGAGATGTCGGAAGAGATGGGAGGCAATGAAGATGTCGGAGGAGATGGGTGGCGACGGAGGGCAGTGGAGACGGGGGGAATGACGAAGAGGAGATGAAGATTTAGGAACTAGGGTTCTAATCCTAATTATATTATTTTTATTAATTAATTAATTATATTATTAAGGTATTTTAGAAGTTAAAATGGATAGAAATCTGATGTCATCTAATGGCAATTTTAATAGGGGGAGATTTGTGATGTATTTTTAAAAAATATATGAAAGAAATTTATGATAAAATACAAATGGTCTATATGTATGATATTAAGCCAAAAGGTAAGGATACTTAATGACATTATCCCCTTTTTTTATATATATTAATAACTCATATTAATCTTTCAATTTACTTGATACTATATCAACTTTATGTAGAGAATATATAAGTGTAGCATTATTAAAAAAAAATTTCCTAAAGAAACTTTTCACCCTCCACGGCCACTTAATAACGAAAATTTCTCGAAATGCCTCCTTTTTCTTAGGAGTTCTACGTGCCGTTATTTCTTAGATGTTGAGAGCTGCCATAACTGATAACCTCTGCTCTGATATTGTACGTAGCTTTTTCCATGTGATTATAAATGTTAAATTTTGAGAAGTAAAAGCTTTTGTTATCAATAGCCAAGGGCGTAACAAAAAAATTTTCTTCGATGGGTTAAAACTTTTTTTTTCTTCTAATATTTGGTCTATAACTAAATTTTATTATGAAAAAGTCTCTATATACATTAAATATGTAATGTAAACAAAGTATATATATTTCTTTTTGTTCATATGTTAAATTAAAAATTTAGAGGGAAAGATGAAAATAATAATGGAAAGTTATAATTTACTAACCAAATAATGAAAAGATAATAATAACTATATGAAAGAATTTTTATTTCAAATATGGTATAAGATTTAAAATGAATCTTTCCTATATAAATTTTTTTGTTTCTCTCAAGAAAAAGAATTTTGTTTTAAAGTAAAGGTATATGAGTTATAATTTAAGTATTTTTGTATTAAAGTGAAAATTTTCCCCAAACTTGATTGAGCTGTAGCCTAGCCCAGCCACCTGCTGGTTCCAACCCGGTTGATGCCTCACTTACAAATATTTCTTTCTCTATAATTCAAAACTAGGTAAAAATTATATTGTTTTGATTCCAAAGTAGTTTAAAAAATCAGGGTTTATTCTCGATAATGAAAAAGAGGGGTTGTTTTGATGGATTATCTGATGGAAAGGTGAGATAATAAAGTGTATTGATGGGCGTGAAAAGCAAAAATAACTTTAATTAATTTGGGTTTTTGCGCTTAATAAGGTTTCATTCTACATAATAGTGAATTGATCTTTGGGTAAATTTGCAATAAATTTTTTAACAAAAAAATGGGTGCGTATGCTGTGCAGGAGAAATCTGGGTGCCAATAGCCTCGGCCTATATGGTATTTTTTTAATTAATTTCCTGAAAGATAAGTCAGGAATATGGATATGGGATTGTTTTTGTGAACACAAGTTTAGATTTAAGGTTTGGTTGTTAAAATTGTTCCCGAACTTTTATTAAGAACATATATGATTTAATAATTATCTTAAATTATAGAAAGAAAATCAAATAAATTTAACTATTCAATAATGTTATACTTACATAGTTTATATACAAATTAATATAGCATTAAGTGAATAAAAAATGAACATAAATAAATCAATTATATAAATACTGATGAGTAATATAATATTGAATAAGTGATATCATATCAACTTTTGTAAACATATTTTGTAAATATAGTATTATTACTCTTTAACTATTTTCCTATTGTTTAAGGTGACTTCAACTATATTATATATAATGCTAATTTTATAAATTTTGTATATAAATTGATTTATTATAAAATGATTGGAGTCGTGGATATACAAAATCAATTTATTTAATAAAGAATAATGATGTATAAATAAATGAATAAAGTTATATTAACTTTTATTCAGAGTTTGTAATAGTAACACGAAGCTTATATTTTAACTGAAAGATATATGTCGTGGTTTACATTTATTTAAGATTCATCGATTAAAATTAATTATTAAAATATATATCTCAAAAAAGATGCATTAAATGAAAGCTGCTTCTTGAACTCCTTCACCATCCATCCAATATTTTCTTTGTCTTGAAACGTCAAATCCACGTCTCTCCATCCTCTCTCAAACGTTACTGTTCCCAAATTTTTTGTCCTATGTTGCAAAAGCTTTCTTAGGTCTTGGCTCTCTGCAATTTTTCTTTCAATGATTGTGCTGTAAAAACCAATTGTGGTGCAAGTTAGCAAAGAGTATGTGAGAGAGATGGATGAAATTTGAAGATTTTTGTATTTCCATTTTGAAAATGAAAGAAACCCATTTATGATAATTTTTTTTGGCCCGTTTTCCAGTTGGTTCATTTAATATATGAGAAAAAAATATTGAAAATCTTGATCAATTCAAGGTTCCTACATGTTCGTATCGTTAAAAGAATTTTTAATGGTAATAAGCTTCATTGCATGCTCTCTGTTATTTTATGTAGATTAAAGCAATGTCAGTATAGAATTTATTTAACAAAAGGAAAGATGAACCTGAGAAAAAGCAAGCTCCAAACAATAATAGAGACATATTAGAAGAAGAAGAATGGAGACATATTACAAGAAGAAAGGTAGTGAGGCTAGTCATCAATGGCGAAAAGAAGGGATGGAAAAGAAAGATAGAGAGAGAATAAGAATTGATAATTAAACTTAATAAATGCTAGCTTGTTACTTACCATTTTAATAATTAATTTTTGAAATAAAAATTAGTCATAAGATGCATCCACTGGTTAAAATGTAAAAGTCCAAATTTTAACATCGTGCGGACGCTCTAATATATATATATATATGAGTATATTAAATGATTAAATTAGTAATTATTGTTTCTATTTGCATCGCTATTGCAAAGATTTGCGGCTAAAATTGAAATTTTAATACATTATTGAATGATTAATCATGTGCACAACTTATTTCAAAGTAAATATACTAAAAATTCATTTATACCATCGTAGCTAATTCATTTGAAATCTGAGAGGTAGCTAAGGTGATTGGGTACCCAAAAATATAAGCCCTCCGTCAACTAGTGCAGGCCTTTAAGAGGGACACCACAGATTTTGCAGCAACATATTGGCAAATTTATAACTGTTTCATCTAAATTTGTCCTCTTTCTTTCCTTGCAAAAAAACATTACCTATAATCAATAAATATGTTAATAGTCTGAAATGCATATCACAAGCCAGCTGAAATAGAGTATATTACATAACGTTGTAAATTTGTCCGGAGTGCATTTGTAAAGGCCTGCCATTGAGTTGTAGAAGTCAATTTGACGTACGATATACTTAGATGCAATAAATTGTGCTTAAGTAAGTAGACCGTTTCGAAGACTTGATCAGGGTTTGATGAGGACGGAAGTAATTGAAATTTTCTTCTTTCGATGCTAGGATTTATCATACATTTATTAAAGAGATCCCAAATTCTTTCATATGTTATGACAGATTTTTCTGGATAATCACGAGCATAGAGCACACGATCTTTAATATCTATCTTAATTTCAGAAGGATAAATTTGAAAAGACTGTTGAAGATTATCTGGATTGTTGCTTTCTTCCATGATGGTAATCCATACAAGAAGCATTAATTGTAATATAATCGTCAATGTCACAGCAGAGAAGACCAAATTGAGAACTCAGATAGATTAAGAAGGCCTCATCCATTGCCTTTTCGTTCTTTCCCTCCATAAATCATTCATCTGTTGGAGATAAAAGGTTTAAAACAAACATTTACACAATGAGTTACAAAATTTATTTTGATATTAATTTCATACGTTACAAGTATAATAAAAATATGAACGTTACGACACTTATTATTTGTAACGTTCATGCTTTTATTAAGAACTTATGACTTGGGAGTTACAAGAATTAATTTGTACGTTACCTAAGTTATGAAATTACTATATAAAGGAGTCTCAAAGGTTCTAACATAGATATGAGATTTTCTGAGTTTTCTATGTTTTGAGCAACCGCGACACATGAAGACAGGTTACTTTCTTCCGGTGATCATGCTCATCGAGAAGATAGGCTGTGAGCACTGGGTTGTATCTTGGAGCTCTTGAGTACCGATATGACTCGCACGAGGGGAGGACTCTTTGGCTTTAGGACAATGCCTTCGACATGCCTCCCAAGTGCTCAAGCCACTTATTTCTTACTCTATCTCTTTATTTATTCTATTTATTTAATATATTAATCTAATTTATATTTTATTATTTCTTTAATATCTTGTTGTTTATTTATATTATTTAAATTTATTATAATTGTTCCCAACAATCTAAAGCCAAAGAGTGTCTTATATATTTTATTGTTTACCTTAATTTATCGTTGGGTGGTATATAACGTGAATAGTTTGTAGAGTATATTGACAGCTTATATTGTTTTGTTTATCCAATGATATTTTTATGTTGATAATTTTTTTTTCGAGGTCTATAAGATTTGGTTATGATGATATATTTTGATTGATTCCACTACTTGTATGATTTAACTATGATATGGTTAGTGAATTGATATTTATTTCTTTATATTGTGAATATATATTTGTATGAACTTTTTGGGTGATCTAGAGTATAATACTGATTAAGTCATTGTCCTTCCATGAGTTACAAATGTGTGAATGTATAAACATTAGAAATGGAAGCTTGCATAAGTTGTGAAAGTGTGTTGCCAATTTCTATTTGTTTTTTTCATGTCACATTAAAATATGCATATTGTCATTATACTTTGACATGTAGATTTCAACTTGGCTATCTTTGTGTGTGTGTATATATATTTATATGGTTTATAAAAAGGGGATAAAATGTAATTCAAACATTATGATAAATGCATAGCTTTTGTGTTTTAAATATTATTTTTTATTAAACTATTCTCTTCACCTTGTTTATTTAGAATATTTTTTTTTATCTTGGGGGAAGCCTAATGCTTTTAAATTGTGTTGACAACAAAAATGTGTATTCAGAGTTCTTGGCTCAACTTAGTATCGAGATTGGATATCTTTATCAACCTCAAGACAATATGGAGGTAATAGATATATATTTTTTATTTGAGGTAATACAAAATTATTTATGATAGCATGACTATTTATTTACAATCAAAAAATATTTTTGTGATATATTAAATCTTTGTTTATTTGTCGTTATACATATGTTGTGATATTAGATTATTAGTGCATGATGCTTTGAGTTACAAAGAATATAGATGAGTTACATCTAGTGGTTTTATTATCAAAACTTTTTACGAATTTTTATTGTGGTCTAATAAATGCTTCAGTTACAAAAAATATATATTTATGTTACTAAATATAATTATTGTTTATGGTTATAAATTAACTAAGAATGATTTATATTTTAATTGGATATGTGTTTGCTTTAGAGCTAGCATGCATTTTTAAATGCATTCATAAACTCATATATATATTTACAATGTCTTTGATCTTTATTACATATTATTATTGATTAAGAATTCAATTTATGAGTTACATGCATAAATTTTTTATTACACAATAAAGCATGTGTTTTCCATATATTTAATTAGAAACTCATATGTATGATGGTGTGCTATTAAGTCATAGTTTCTTGTGGCTATCATGCATGTTAGATGATGATATCTAAATAATTGATTATTAGAATATGTTAAGAAGACTAGTAGATTATTATGATAATTTATGTGGTTGTATTGAATGAAATAATAGCATAAATGCCAATGATTGTTATTAAATACATATATGAGTTATATATTATATTTATGGTTTTAGCAATAAATATCTTATTAATGTGAGGATTGAAAAAATATTTTTAATGTAGGGGTTTCTAGTTTTTGAGCGATTTCATATTTTAGTTCTTAATTTTGTACAATTAAGATGACAATGATTTGAGTGTAGTCATTATTTTGATGAGTTTTAAAATTTAACAAATTAGTGCAATAATATTTTATGGAGTTATTACTACTGTATTTAAAATGTTACTTAATGTAGGGGTTTTCTTTATTTGATGGTTGTTAAATGTTTTTATGATATTTGGAGAAAAAAAATGATACCATAAGTTATTAAATGATTATTAATTTTGTGTATGAGTTTAAAAAATATTATTATTTATAAAGTGATTAAGTGCTTCTTCAATTTTCTTTATTGTGCCTTTGATATTTTTATGCTCTCTAACATTATTTTGTGAAATATTTAATATTATTTAAGAGAGCTAGTGGAAGCAATCATCTAAATAATAGGAACAAGTTCTCTAAGATAAAATCAATGAGAGATTGTGCAATTATAAAAATTTTCAGCATGCTAATTAATTAATTAAATTGTCGAGGGGGATGTGCTTAAGCTCAAAGGGAGTCACCTAGGGAAGTAACCCAACCTCTGTGATTGGAGATCCCATGAAGGAGGTTCAATGGGTAGGAACAATCCATACTGTGTGACTTGTTAAACACAACTGTAATGACATATCTTAGAGGAGATATGATCCTGCTTATCCCTATGGCAAAGTGCTTGTTATATGTGATGTTAGGAAGGATATTTATCCTGAATGAGTCCAAAGGCTAGATACTTTTGCGAGGTATAGGTTACATATACCTTTTGAGGACTCACCTAAGTGAGAGCGTCGTGAGGGCCGCGACTGTGAGAATTGGGCTATTCTCTAAAACTCTCATGAGAATCAAGATTGAGCTCATGGCCATTAATAGCGCTAACCCGACAAAACCGTGTCTTCGTCGATATTATGTGTGTGATAGTTTGAAGTTTGGTCAAGAAATCGAGTTCAAGACTTTGTTCACTCAGATTTCTCAAATGGATACTATCAACACTAAGTGTAGGTTCAAACCCGAAAGGTTCCTATACCCATTGCATAATAGAAGGTTGCTCTTTATATATAATTTTTATTTTATGAGTATTTTTATCTTCACATTTTATTTTATAAAGCTTTAAAGTTTTAAACCTTTTGTGGGGGACTGTTGGAGATAAAAGGTTTAAAACAAACATTTACACCATGAGTTACAAAATTTATTTTGATATTAATTTCATACGTTACAAGTATAATAAAAATATGAACGTTACGACACTTATTATTTGTAACGTTCATGCTTTTATTAAGAACTTATGACTTGGGAGTTACAAGAATTAATTTGTACGTTACCTAAGTTATGAGATTACTATATAAAGGAGTCTCAAAGGTTCTAACATAGATATGAGATTTTCTAAGTTTTCTATGTTTTGAGCAACCGCGACACATGAAGATAGGTTACTTTCTTCCGGTGATCATGCTCATCGAGAAAATAGGCTGTGAGCACTGGGTTGTATCTTGGAGCCCTTGAGTACCGATATGACTCGCACGAGGGGAGGACTCTTTGGCTTTAGGACAATGCCTTCGACATGCCTCCCAAGTGCTCAGGCCACTTATTTCTTACTCTCTCTCTTTATTTATTCTATTTATTTAATATATTAATCTAATTTATATTTTATTATTTCTTTAATATCTTGTTGTTTATTTATATTATTTAAATTTATTATAATTGTTCCCAACATCATCAACTTAAAGACTTTGAGATCGAAAGAACGAGTAATTATAAACCATTTACTACGTTATTACATTCATTTGACAATCATTAATTTTACAAATTATTTGAAATAAAATTTAGGATGATTAGTATAAAACTAAAACAAATATGCATCTGCTAACTCTTTAGGAACAGGCAACTTGAGAAGAGAGAGGCTTGAATGGGAATTGCGTATCCCAGGCGTTACCGAAGTTGAAAGTAGAGAAATGGTAAATAGGCTGGCCATTGTTAACGAGGCATTCACCATCACCAGATTTGGCCAGGACAGAAGGGTCGATTTCTCGTGCACTCTGAAATCCTTTGCAGGACAATTTCAGGTTCAACTGAGTACATGGGCAGTCATTAAGGATTGTCACGTTCCATTCTGGCTTGTCACAAACCGTCAATCCCGTTTCAAACTGCTTAATTGTAACCTCTCCTGATATGCATTGGCAAAACCCTGCAATCAATTCATTAATATATATTAGATCAAACGATGAAAACTTCCATTAAACTAAATCAGTACTGCTAGATGGATTTACCTTTGCTAATCAGACAAAGTAAGAGAAGTGCACCCAGAATGTTGCGATTGTTGGTTGCCATTACCAAAGCTTTCTTTGACTTGTTTGTGGTTGAAAGATATTCTAATTGACTTGAGCTATTTATAACCTTCAAGTGTTTTGTACAAGTGTACGGTGAATCACCTTCGGATATGTTTAATAATAAATGACTTCACATGGAAGTAGTCCCTTTCATTAAAGAATGCTTCTATTGTCATATATATTGAAAAATATAAATAAGGGTTTTGGGTTTTTTTTTTTTTTTAAGTTTTGGAATTTTGACGAGACATTTGAGTGGGGCTTATAATTTATTAAAGGGGAATTTCTTCTCAATTGAACTCTCATAAGTTTTTAAAAATCTAATGATATACAAATTAAATTTTAATATTCTTCATTAATCAACGCAAAACTTTCAATCATAATTTTATAATATATTTAAGTGACGATAAGACTTAGACGATAATAAAAGGAATACGAAGTTATAAATTATGTTAAGATGAACACCATTCAAGAAAAGGCTTGAGAGAAGATAAAAGACATGAAAAAGAGAAGAATAAAAGACATGAAATTGTGAACTATACTAGATGAGCATCATAAAATAAATTGGAAGTCCAAGTGAAGTTGAGCTATTTGTCGATGAACATCTTTGAAGATAAGACTCAAAAGAGCATAAAAGACATAAAATTACGAACTACGCCGAGACAAGAGTCCTAAAATAAATTTGAAATTACATCATTAAAGATAAAGAAATGATAAAAGGCTGAGAAGATGATAAAAGACATGAAATTATAAAGTATGCATGCTAGACAAGCATCATAAAATAAGAAATAAAGTTGAAATCCGACAAATTGAAATATGCTGAGATGAGTATCACTGAAGATAAAGATAAAAAGACATATGAAGTTATGTAATATGCTGAGATAAGCATTTTGACAATAGCTGATTTTATAGCTAAAAGGGGAAATTGCACATGGGGTTACCGAAATTTGCATTTACGAGGCTAACCAAAGCAGAATTTGCAACTAAATTTGGAAATATTGAAAATCAGTATACTATATCATCTTTTTGTATCTCTTTCTTCCTGTTAACTATTGTTGGGTCAAAAGATCCCCCAAACCAAAAAGCTACACGTAATTTACAAGATCCTTAGCATACGATACAATTGAGTTTCAAATAAATAAAGTGGGTAATTATTATAGGGTTGTTATAAACATTAAATTGAACAATCGTAATATGAAATAATTGGTGGTCGATCACATGCATCCAGCTATATTCATCCCAAATTTGGCGAGGACTAATTTTTTTTAGTATGAAATTTTTACAGTCTAAAACCCATCATAAAACAACATCATTATTAGCAGAAATTGACTACATGGGCAGGTCTATTATAATTCTGTAAAGTTGTCAGAAGACAATTTTGGATACACTTTACTCAGAAATGGGATGCAAAAAATTGGGCTTAATTAACAACTTTAATCACACAAGAAGCATTAATTGTACTTGTCAATGTAATTCCTTGCTTCTTGATCGTTCTTTTCCTCCGTCAATCATTCACCAACTGATGAGCTCATGCATGACATGCATGAGTTCTAGAATTCTGCTGAGCTCATGCATGACATGCATGGCTTCCAGAATCCCTCCCATGTGAATGCATTGAAAGTCAAAGGTAGGTGACCAAATTTGATTTGAATTTGTATGCAGAATTTCCCTATAAATATGGGACAAATTCTGCCTTGTTTAAGCAACAGAGAGATTCCAGAGAGAGTCCAGAGTCTAAACCAGAGAGTTTAGGATTGAGAGAGAGAGCCAGGAGAGCTCCAGAAATTTTAGGGAGTTTTTGTATAATTCTTGTACATTAATTTTCTCTGTTAATACAAGTAATTTTTCTCCCAAATTCTGTTCTGAGTTCTTATTACATCCCAACAAGTGGTATCAGAGCCTCGTTGAGCTCCTGGAACGTCAGAACAAAAAGGAAAAATTCAGAGAAAATTTGTCCCCTGTTTCTGAAAAATTTCGATTTTTCGGAAAGTCATCTAATTTCGAATTTGAAGTGTCCAGTGTGTTCGTGACGTCGTCCTGATCATTCTGAAATTTTCCGGCGACCGATCCGACGTCCAGAGAGGCCGCACGCGCCTCCGACCTGGTCTGCGAGTGGGCGTCACTCGCCCCACGCGCTGCACGCGCCATTCCAAGGAAGAAGACGACCACGTCAGCGCCACGTCACCAGCCATGTCAGCGCACTTTTCTCCACGTCATCAGTCCACGTCAGCAGGTCGCCACGTCAGCAAAGCCACGTCATCGTGCCACGTCAACGTGCCACGTGTCGCCACGTCAGCACTGCGGACCCCATCTGTCACGTCAGCAAATCGTTGGAAAATATCATTTTGGCCCCTGTATTTTCGGGTAATTACATTTTGACCCCTGAATTTCTGAAATTTACATTTCAGTCCTTAGGAAATATCAGTTTGGCCCCTGTAGTTCTGGTGAATAATACTGTGCCCCTTTTAGTTTCTGAAATTTCAGTTTAGCCCTTAAGAAATTTCAGTTTAGTCCTTAAAGTTTCCAAGCTTAGTATTTATTGTATAAAAAGAATTTTTGAGCCCCGGAAGAGGCTATTCCACCTAATTTGACCGTTCCGGACATAACGGTGGGCTCGGATTTTTGAAATTCCATCTCTATTTTAGTGAATTAATTATTCTAAAATGGAAGAATCATCCGGAGCCATGATAAAATTGACTGCTACAAATTACACACTATGAAGGCCCAGGATGGAGGATCTTCTTAGTTGTAAGGATCTATATGACCCTATAGAATTTGAAGGGCAGAGACCTGAGACAGAAAAAGAGGCAGAATGGAAGAAAATTAACAGAAAATGCATCGGTCAGATCAGACAATGGATCGATCATAGTGTCTTCCACCATGTAGCCAAAGAAACAGATGCATATACTCTATGGAAAAAATTAGAGAGTATGTATCAAGCCAAGTCAGCACGAAACAAAGCCATCCTGATGAGACGGCTTGTGAACTTGAAGTTGCGGAGCGGAACTCCTGTAGCAGAACATACAAGTGAGTTCCAGAACTTGGTGAATCAGTTGACAGCAGTCGAGTTACAGCTTGGAGACGAGGAACAAGCACTTCTACTTCTCAGTTTCCTTCCAGATTCATGGGAGACACTAGTGGTCTCCATCAGTAATTCAGCACCCGGAGGCAGACTTACCCTATCAATGGTTAAGGATGCCTTAATGAACGAGGAGGCAAGAAGAAAAGATGCAGGCGCCAGTCAAGATGAAGCCTACATCACAGAGAATCGAGGAAGACAGTCTCGAGTTGAAGACTGGAGAAGAGGTAGAAGCAAAAGCAGAGGCAGATCAAGGGGCAGGTCATCAGATGGGCGGAGACCTACATACAAATGCTATCACTGTGGCAAAGAGGGTCATATGAAGAGAAATTGTCGCAGTCTACAGAAGCAGAACCAGGAAAGTTCACAAGCACAAAGCAGCGAAGAGCCACGAGTCACATTTATAGAGGATGTGATCATTTGTGCAGAAGAGACATGCCTCCACACAGCAGACCAAGGAGTAGAATGGGTAATTGACACAGCAGCTTCCTGCCATGTCACTCCTTGCAGAGATATCTTCACCACGTACAAAGCAGGAGACTTTGGGATAGTGAAGATGGGTAACAACAGCACCGCCAGAATTATGGGAATTGGTGATGTTCAATTCCAAACGAACGTCGGATGCAAAATAACTTTGAAGGACGTTCGTCATGTGCTAGATCTTCGACTCAACTTGCTCTCGGTAAAAGCCTTTGATCAGCAAGGCTATGAGAGTTGCTTCACCAATGGTACATGGAAGATGTTGAAAGGGGTCATGGTGGTTGCTCGAGGTAAACTATGTGACAATCTTTACAGGACTCATGTAAAGATAGATAGAAAGAGCCAGGTTGAGCTTCAAAGGAACCAGAAAAAGTTTCGAAAGCAGATCAAGAGAAGGAAAACGAAGAGATTGTTGAGCCAGGGGGAGCCACAATCATCTGTAGAAGTTGTTGTACCTCTTGGATATGAAGAACCTCAGCCAAAACGATCTGAGCGAGGTAGGATTCCGTCGAGGAAATATCCGGAATCAAAATATGCACTGCTTACTGATGAAGGGGGAGCCAGAGACAAGCTAGAACTATGCAGAGACATAGTTGGATTAGAAGCTGTCTAATTACTTTTGTTGTTACTCCTTTTCACATGGGATGGAGGGGGAGAATTGATGAGCTCATGCATGACATGCATGAGTTCTAGAATTCTGCTGAGCTCATGCATGACATGCATGGCTTCCAGATTCCCTCCTATGTGAATGCATTGAAAGTCAAAGGTAGGTGGCCAAATTTGATTTGAATTTGTATGCAGAATTTTCCTATAAATATGGGACGAATTCTGCCTTGTTTAAGCAACAGAGAGATTCCAGAGAGAGTCCAGAGTCTAAACCAGGGAGTTTAGGATTGAGAGAGAGAGCCAGGAGAGCTCCAGAAATTTTAGGGGAGTTTTTGTATAATTCTTGTACATTAATTTTCTCTGTTAATACAAGTCATTTTTCTCCCAAATTCTGTTCTGAGTTCTTATTACATCCCAACACCAACTAAAATGAACATAAGATGAGCCAAGAAGGAAACATTACGAATATTCTATTAAATTTGAACCAAATTAAAACAATCAGACTTTTTGGACTCGGAGATTGAGCAAACAAATAACTAATTAACTTTCTAAAGAGCATTAACATGTGAAACACATCTCTGTTAGCTCTTGTGAAAAACAGGCAACTTCCGAAGAAAGTATTTTGAATGGAAATGGAGAATTCGAAACATAACCGAAGTTGTGAAAACTGGTAAATAGGCCGGCCATTGTTAGCGAGGCATTCATCAACAGATTTGGGCTGAACAGAAGGGTGGGTCAATCGCTTGCACATTCTGAATATGCAGGGTCAGTCCAGGTGAAGATAACATGTGTGAATATCATTTTTAACCGTGAATATGAAGGGAAGAAGATCCCTTGTTTGTTGCCATTCAAAAATTTTATGTGAGCAGCCACAGGAAGATTAATTAGTGTTTATTGGGTAATTATTTAGCTTGTATATCGTCTCGCACCTATACAGACATACTAGCTTAAACAAAGCCTTAGTTAATGGACAAAATGTAACTTTAAACTCCACGGATGCCTGGATGATCACGTTAAAGATTTCTACCTGCTTATAAAGAAACGACAATATTTCTATAGCTTGTTCCTCTTTTCAGTAAGGATTAATTAATATTAATGCTTGTATTACCCTCCATTTTATCTTACAAACAAATCATATCTTCTTTGTTTAAGTCAAGAGCGAAAGGATTTGACATGTTGTATTTGATGACAAAAACACCACTTCTCTCTCTCTCTCTCTCTGTTTTTTTTTTAAAATAATTTTGGTAATGAATATGCATGGTTTTCCCAGAAACCACCTGCATATTTTGAGATATGTGTATCTCACGAAAAGAAAAGGCTGAAAAGGTTACACTGGAACAACTGCTTAGTGCTTACCTATATGCTCCATTCAGTGCAGGGATTTCAAGCAGAAGACCACTCGTTTTATATAAATTTGTGCTTCTCTCCTGTTCTATTAGTTCAGATCAGTAACAGTCGAATTTTCTAGCTTATATAATTCAATAGATAGTATATAGTTTAATGCATAAAATAAGCGAGCTGAGGCATGAAAGTGAATATAACTTACACAATTGGTTTGTTAAGACTTCATCCTTTTTATATGTCTATTTAATTATTAATTACTAGTTTTGGTGAAGATTTCTCTTATTTGGTGCATGATTTCGTTAGCATTTTGTCGTTGCCCCGTGTTTGTCGTAGCAGTTGGATATATAAAAAAAGTCATTGTGAATTGCATAAGAGACGTTTACTTCCTCGCGCTTAATTTATTAATTAATTGCCATGTTTCCTCTTAAGGGGTTGAGGACATTTTCAGAGCCTTTTGTAACATTGAAAAGGATTCTTTAATTTTTCTTATTAAACCGAAATCAAATGATTGTAATTTTTGCTATATGAGCTCAATTGGGGAGTTGAAAATTATATATATATTTTAACTATTCATTCAGAGCATTCATGGCACAAGTTTCAAATCGAGCTCTACGAGCTCAACTGGGGGAGTTGAAAATTTAATTAAAACTTTTGATTTAGATTATTATATATATTTCAACGCTATTAAAATCGTACTTAAGCACTTCCATATAACGCCAAATTGCAATCACTCATTAGCTGCTGTAACGACCGGTCCGCATTGCAGCACCGGGACTTAACGATTGTCCTCGATCGCACAATAGTCAGTATTATCCGCTTTGGTCCGTCTCCCCGTCTTTCAAGGGTGTCATAGACTACACGGTTTTGTTCCTGTTAGCCCACAGGCCCAGGACGCGTCCCCCATCGTTCGAACCCGGGACCTCCACTTCACCTCAAAGGTACCCGAAGTTCACAATGAGTACCATTCGGGCGGTCTATGACACCCTTGAAAGACCGGGAGACGGACCAAAGCGGACAATACTGACTGTTGTGCTATCAAGGATAACCGTAAGGTCCCAGTGCTGCAGTGCGCCCGGGCAGGGGACCAGTCGTTACAGCTGCCCTAGTGGCAGTTGTTTAAAAGGTTAGTTTTATTGTTTTGAAAGTAATGAGATGCTTCAATAAATTTGATCACTTCAGTATTAAAATAATCGATAAATTCCCACTTCACATATTACATAATGGACTGTAGAGTGTAGACCTTCTCCCTCTCAATCCAATAAAAATCTCCGAATTAATTCAATTGTTCACTTGCATGGCTCAATACAACATTTTTCAATGAAATGGCTTCTATGTTCAATCTCTTGTTTCAGTGTTTTTGGCTGCTCTGGGCTAGTCACTACTCAATCTCAGGGGACTCACGGAGAATTGGAGGATCTGCAAATGTTACTGAAGGCACTATTTTTATTAACGGATCAGTTTCAATTGCAAGAACAGATGATAATTTCATTTGTGCTACATTACATTGGTGGCCCTCCTGATAAATGCGACTATGGAACATATAGCTTGGGAAGAGCTTCTCTACTTAACTTGGTAAGCTTTTCTTTCTCAGCATCTCTCAGTTTCAGTTAGAATCTCAAATGAATTATTTCTCTATGAAGCAAAGTAACTTTTTATTTTAATATATTTTTTTCTCTCTTCTATAGGAACTTGGTAACCCAATATTGTTGAATGCCATCAAAGGTAGTGAGAAGAATACTAAAATTGCTCAGAATTTCTTGTATCATGACCAAGTTAGAACTAAGCTTTGTTCTGCACTGTAGCTCTTTCTCCTTTAAGAATCAGATTAGGTGGAACTCTACAAGATAAGTTACATATGAGAGCGAAGGTGGTCATCAACCATGTACCCCGTTTGTTAAATATAGTTCAGAAATGTTCGGTTTCTCCCAAGGTTGCTTGCCAATGTCTCGATGGGATGAACTCTTAACATTTTATTTAGAAAAGCTGGGTAATTATTTTCTCCAACTTGCCATCATTAATTTAAATAAATTAAATCTACTCAGTTGTTTCCTTCCATTTTATGAAATATTTATGTCATA
The DNA here is from genome assembly GCA_013180625.2 of Boswellia sacra. Lineage (NCBI taxonomy): Eukaryota > Viridiplantae > Streptophyta > Magnoliopsida > Sapindales > Burseraceae > Boswellia > Boswellia sacra. The sequence continues at coordinate 278,978 of SNVD02011181.1, forward strand.
ACATAAAGTCTTAAATTTTAATTGCATTTCGTTCCGAATACAGGGCTGATGTTATTTTTGGATTAAATGCTCTAAGTGGTAGGACAGTAAACTCTTGTGGCACTGCAGTGGGCGCCTGGAATTCCAGCAATGCTGAATGTTTTATTCGATACACTGTCAACAAGGGCTATACAATTTATGGTTGGGAACTAGGTGCGAAATCAATTAGATAAAATGCAAACATGAAAACAAAACACTCAAAAGAATCTGTTCGCAATCCAAATTATAACAAAATAATTTCTGGACTATATATATAGCTGGTCTCATTTCACAAACCATGAGGCTTTCATCACATGAGGAATTTATAATATGATGGGATATCATTATTGGCACACTGGGGTTCAAAGTATCAGTACTGCAGGATCCACAGTAATATCACAAAGAAGACTTCTAGGGATGGAAAGATTAGAGAAGATTTAAACTGCTTAATTCAGTAGATATCAACTTACCATCAAGTCCCAGCTTGAGAATAATGATAGAAATTAGTTATTCAACTTAGAAGTAAAATTGAAAGCACTAGTTTCTGATATAAAGAGAACACTAGAGCATGAAGTAGATTTATTAATTCCTGTATTCATACTCAATAGTATCACAAATTTCTCATATAATTTACATCATTGTTAACCAGGAAATGAATTGTGTGGAACTGGAGTAGGAGCAAGAGTTGGAGCAGATCAATATGTATCCGACATAAACTCTCTCCACAACACGATGCAAAACATATACAAATTTTGAAGTAAAGCCACTTGTCATAGCACCAGGAGGGTTCTTTGACAGTAATTGGTACACTGAATTCATAGATAAATCGACCAAGTCTCTGCAAGTGGTCACTCATCACATTTACAATATTGGTCCAGGTACATTAATGTCAATGTATTATCCTTATTTTCAAGCGATTTAGCAGAAGCATCTTGAATTGAATTGAACATTTTTTTCTTTTCTTTTTCTGGTGATAGGTGTTATGCACAAGCGGAAACGATAACCAACCGAACAACCCAAAATGCACAACCACAACTATGCTAGATAATTGAATATAATAGCAACAAAAGAGGCAACCAATCAACCACAATGCAGAAATAGAATACACACCAGGATTTAACGAGATTCGGTATTAGTACCTACGTCCTCGAGCGCCGCTGAAGAAACTTTCCACTATCTTCAAAGAGAATTACAAACTTTTAGACCACAATACAAATACCACAACTATTGGGTTAAACTGTAATTACCCAAATAGTTGGGCCAAACTGTAATTACCTAAACAATTGGGCAATACTACAAATACCCAAAATCAAAGGGGAAAAAAGCAAATATTACAAACTTTAAAGTCCTTAATGAAAGGCCCTTAAACTAAGAGGTCTTATAGTGAGACCTTACAAATAGAGGGGGGTAAAAGATATTTCACTTGGAACACAAAATAATTTCCCATATGGCTTATTTTATAAGAGCCATATGAAACCCACACTTCACAAGTTACCGATGTGGGATCCTAAAAATTGCATATGAGCCAAATAATTAACAAATCTCCACCTTGGCGAATATGCCGACCCACCATAAAACTCTTCTTTTTTCCCATATTCTCTATCACAACTGCAACGCCTCCAAATGCGCCCAATGGCGCGGTCAAACAGGCACAATGTTGATCAAGTCCAAACAATGACTGAACTTGATCGCTGTCACAACCTTAGTCAACATATCTGCGGGATTCTCGGCAGTCCCAATCTTCTGAAGTAAGATTCTCCCTTCATCAATGATCTCCCGCACAAAATGATACCGAACATCAATATGCTTCGTACGAACATGGAACACTGGATTCTTCGCTAAGTGGATAGCACTCTGACTGTCAGAATAAAGAATGATCTTCTCCTGCCCAATTCCCAATTCATCCAGCAATCCCTGTAACCAAATAGCTTCCTTCACAGCCTCTGTCATAGCCATATACTCTGCCTCCGTAGTAGACAAAGCCACTGTAGACTGTAAAGTAGACTTCCAACTCACTGGTGCTCTTGCAAGAGTAAACACATAACCGGTTGTCGACCGACGTTTATCCAAATCACCAGCATAATCTGAATCAACATAACCAATAGCATACTGACCACATGTATCATCTCTCTCAAAGAGTAAGCTAACATCTACGGTTTTCAACAAATATCGTAGAATCCATTTCACTGCTTGCCAATGTCCTTTACCAGGATCATGCATATACATGCTCACAACTCCAACTGCATGTGAAATGTCGGGTCTCGTACACACCATAGCATACATCAGGCTACCAACTGCATTAGCATACGGAACTCGAGACATATACTCTCGTTCCTCATCTGTACTAGGAGATAAAGATGCACTCAGCTTCATATGAGGAGCAAGTGGGGTAATTACATGTTTTGACTGCTCTGTAATGCCAAACCGCTGTAATACCTTCTTCAGATACTGCTTCTGAGTCAAACAAATCTGGCCAACAAAATTCTAATGGAAGAATGTTTCACAACTGGAGAAAATACCTCATTGTAGTCAATTCCTTCCCTCTGAGCGTAGCCTTTAGCCACCAACCTTGCCTTGTAGCGGATGTCATTCTTATCAGGAAATCCATCTTTCTTTGCATATACCCATTTGCACCCAATTGCCTTTTTACCCTGCGGTAGTTGAGCTAGCTCCCAAGTTTCATTCTTCTGAAGAGACTGCATCTCTTCGCTCATAGCTGTCTTCCACTCATCAACTTCAGAACATCTGACTGCCTCTCTATAAGTGGAAGGAACATCAGCATCTATAATTGGAAGTGCATAGGCCACCATATCAGCAAATCGAGCAGGTCTGCGAATCTCACGTCTTGGCCTATCAATTGCAATAGATTCTTGTTGCTGTTGGGGTTCCTGAGTAGAACCCTCACCATCATCTTCCAAATCTCCCTCTGTCATAGGAGTACCATCATCTGTCTCAACAGATCTAACTGGGTTCAATGTCGTCATTTCAAACTCCACCTGCTGCTGAGTATGCTCCACCTGCTGTGGAGTACCATTCACCTTTGTCTGGTTTTCTGATTTCTTCAACATTGAAGACTCATCAAATGTCACATCTCTGCTGGATATAATCTTCCTCGAACTAGGATACCATAGACGATATCCTTTCACTCCTGAAGCAAATCCCAAGAAAATCGCTTTCTTAGCTCTAGGATCCAACTTAGATTCTTTCACATGATAATATGCAGTGGAACCAAAAACATGTAAAGAATCATAATCAGAAACAGGTTGTCCAGACCATACCTCCAATGGAGTTCTATCACCAATAGCAGCTGAAGGTAGACGATTAATGAGATGACATGCATAAGTCACAGCCTCAGCCCAAAACTCTTTGCCTAACCCAGCATTAGACAACATACACCGAACTTTATCCAACAATGTCCGGTTCATGCGTTCTGCCACCCCATTCTGCTGCGGTGTACCTCTAACAGTAAAATGACGTACAATACATTCATCTTGACACAATTTCAAAAACTGATCACTGCAATACTCACCACCATTATCTGTTCTGAGATGCTTGATCTTTTGCCAGTCTGTGTCTCAATCATCTTTTTCCATTTAAGGAAAACACGGAGTACATCATCTTTCGATTTCAAACAGTACACCCAAGTTCTTCTGGAAAAGTCATCAACAAAAGTAACAAAGTAGTGCCTACCTCCCATAGATGCGGTTTTAGTAGGTCCCCACACATCTGAGTGAACATAATCAAGAATACCCTTGGTATTATGAATAGCGGTGCCAAATTTCACTCTCTTCTGCTTTCCCAGAACACAATGCTCACAGAAATCCAGCTTGCAGGTCTTTGCACCTTTCAATAAGCCTCGTTTCACCAAACTGAATAAGGCTTTCTCACCTGCATGTCCCAAACGCATATGCCACAGTCTCGTGATCTCTAAATCTGCATCATTATCAGAAACCGTAGCAGCTGATCCAATAACCGTACTACCATTATAGTAATACAAGTTGTTCCTCCTAGTGCCTTTCAATACCACAAGAGCGCCTGAAGTGACCCTCAGAATACCATCTCAAATAGATATACCACAGCCTTTAGATTTTAAGGCTCCCAAAGAGATGAGATTCTTCTTCAACTTCGATACATACCGAACATCTGTCAGAACTCTAGTCAGTCCATCATGATTCCTCAATCGGATCGAACCTATCCCAGCAGTATAGCAAATATCATCATTGCCCATATACACAACTCCACAATCAAGCTGTTCAAACTGAAAGAACCAATCCCGATGTGGACACATATGATAAGTAAAACCCGAATCCATAATCCACTCATCAGAACCAGAAGTGGATGGGTGACCAGCTAGACATATATCTGACTCACTATCATCCTCACGCTCAACAACACATGCATCAGAAACAGTCTTGCCCTTATCTTTCTTTTTCAACTTAGGACAATCTTTCTTCCAATGCCCTTTCTCATGACAAAAGGCACACTCATCTTTTCCTAATCTACCCCTCGACAAAGATTTTCCCCTTTTTCCTGGTTTTCTACTATGACTACGCCCTCTTATTGTCAATGCATCTACTGACTCATCCCTATGTTCCCTTTGATCTTTCTTACGAATTTCATAATTTAACAAAGCAGAATAAACTTCTTCAAAAGACAGTTTATCTTTCCCATGGATAAAAGTAATGCACAAATGATCTAATTCATCCGGAAGTGAGCCAATCAATAGCATAGCCTTAATCTCATCTTTGAATGTTTCATCTAAGTTTAACAAATCAGCAATTAACTTATTAAACTCATCAATATGAGAACTGATGCTTGTACCTGGTTTCAACTGGAGACGGAACAATCTCTTCAATAGATACATCCGATTCTCATTCCTTTTCTTCATATATTTGTTTTCCAGCGCCTTCCACAGTTTGCTTGCAGATGTCTCCTTAGTGAACGGATACTTTTGTTCTCTACATAAGCAAGAGCGAATCAACCCACAAGCTTTTATATTAAGCCTGTCCCAATCTCTTGCACTGATATCTTCTGGTTTTGTTTCTTCCAGAAAAATATCCAAATCCTGCTGATACAACCCGTCCAACACCTCACTCTGCCATAAGCCGAAATTATTTTGACCATCAAATTTTTCAACATCTATTTTTGCATTTGTCACGGTCACTGTCTTCTCTGATACAGTCGACGATGAAGCCATAACTACCTCTCACAAATAAGCTCGATACACAAATCACCAATAACCAAGCTCCAACAAACTATTATATTCAATAACAGTCCAGAACAGTAGTAAGTGCTTCAATGAAATAGCCACTAACTACCCAAAACCTTCGGCTCTGATACCAATTGTTATGCACAAGCGGAAACGATAACCAACCGAACAACCCAAAATGCACAACCACAAGTATGCCAGATAATTGAATATAATAGCAACAAAAGAGGCAACCAATCAACCACAATGCAGAAATAGAAAACACACCAGGATTTAACGAGGTTCAGTATTAGTACCTACGTCCTCGGGCGCCGCTGAAGAAACTTTTCACTATCTTCAAAGAGAATTACAAACTTTTGGACCACAATACAAATACCACAACTATTGGGTTAAACTGCAATTACCCAAATAGTTGGGTCAAACTGTAATTACCCAAACAATTGGGCAATACTACAAATACCCAAAATCAAAGGGGGAAAAAGCAAATATTACAAACTTTAAGGTCCTTAATGAAAGGCCCTTAAACTAAGAGGTCTTATAGTAAGACCTTACAAATAGAGGGGGTAAAAGATATTTCACTTGGAACACAAAATAATTTCCCATATGACTTATTTTATAAGAGTCATATGAAACCCACACTTCACAAGTTACCGATGTGGGATCCTAAAAATTGCATATGAGCCAAATAATTAACAATAGGCGTGGATGATCACCTTATTGACAAGATCCTAGATCCATCTTTCCTGGACAGTGGGTTTCAGCCCTTTGGTAGTCTTCAAGGGATTCTGAAGAACTCTGCAACTTCAGCAGTTGCATGGGTTGGTGAAGCAGGAGGAGCATATAATAGTGGCCGCAATCTTGTCACAAACGCATATGTTCTCAGTTTCTGGAAAGTTAATCCTGGCTTTTTCCATTTTTAGTTCTGTTCAGTTCAGTCAAAGATAAATTTTGACTTGTTTTTTTTTTTGGTTTACCATTCACCCCAACAGGTACTTGGACCAATTAGGAATGGTATCGGTTTATGATACAAAAACATATTGTAGACAGACTCTGATCGGTGGAAATTGTGGCCTACTCAAGTACTCAACGCCAGCACTTTTTACCAAATCCTGTTTACTGCAGGTATTATCATAAAAAGTAATATTACACGTAGAACCGACTTCAAATAATCTATTTCAAACAACTTGATCAATACGAGAAACAGAACATTTGTTATTTTGTTCTGCAGCGCTCTTCTTTGGCACAGGTTAATGGGCAGTTATGTCCCGTCCACAAGTTTCTCCTGAGCAAGGAAAATTTACGAGCCTGTGCTCACTGTTCAAAAGAATTTTTATGTTAGATCCCTCAATTGAACTCAGAAACAGATTTGCAAACCCAGATGAAGTTCTGACCATCTGTCAGAGAAAAAAGAATGAATGGATCTTGTAGGATTCCCAAGAGATTCTTCAATTTCTTCCGAAAGTAGATGCTTATTTATCTGCCTTCCAGGTTCCGCAATTTTTTCCATCCCTACATGTAAATAACCCACGACAAGTATTTGTGAAATAACTCCGAATGAATCTTTGTCAAAGCTCGATAGATAATCTGATCAGCCAATGACTTTTTTTTTTGTATTTCAGAATACGATTAACCAACATGTTACGAGTATGAAGAAATTAACGATACTTCTTTATCTTTTTTATTTGGGAATCCTTGGATCTATGTTTATTTTCAACTCCCCGAAACATTTCGTCGTTTACTACGTCCTTCCTCGTACCACCCCACACTGCACACACCCCCCACAACAACCCCACCCCACCCCTCCCTTTTTCCTGCTAGAATGGGAAATCTTGTATGTTACATATCCATATAATTGAATCCTTGGATTTTTTTTTTTCTATTCATTCATCAAATCTATCTGATAAATTAGGAATTAATCATTCAAAAATGAAAAAAGAACAGTTTTTTTTTTTTTTCTCCAGATTGAAGTAAGACCTTTTTAGTAGACTTGACTAATGCATTGGTTTTCTTCTTACAGCAAGGAAAAAGAATCACGTTGCTCTTGATCAATCTAAATGGCAACGCTACGGTCGGGGTCCGAGTTTCAACTGAAAATGCTGCTGGCAATGGAGCTCTGACCTTACAACAAATTCAAAGGACAAAATTTGCTAAAATTTCTCAAAAATTCAATACCGATTTGAACAAGTCGAAAGAAGAATACCATTTAACAGCCAAGGATGGGAACTTACACAGCCAAACAACGCTTCTAAACGGCAAAATACTTGGAGTGAACTCATCTGGGGATATTCCTCCTTTGGAACCACAAATAGTGAGTGTAAGTGATCCGATCACCGTTGCTCCTTTCTCTATTGTGTCTGCTGATATACCCAGTACAAAATTTCCTGCCTGTATATAGATGTGGCCGAAGAAGAGCTGAAATGTTTGTGTTGTTTGATTGGTTCTCTTTTATTGATTTGCCAACCATAAGCCGGTCATGCCCCAAACAACACTAATGCTACGAGACTTATTGTTTTAAATTGTTTAACATTTTAATCTATTGAGTCGCAAAATAGATTCCAGCGATCAAAAGAGCGCTCGCTCATTAATATATATAAGCAAACAAAAATTTAGAAGCTCATCATCCACTTTAAGAACATTTGTGATTCTAGCAATGTGAAGAATGTATGATTACATTATCAAAAAAATCCCCCCCGATGCTCAAGAAAAAAAATTGTCATCCTAGTCTTGCCCTAAAGCTCTAGCCTAAACTGAAATTGAAGTATAGCCATCTTGATGGGATATCATCCTAAGTTCAGAAATCGAAGCATCCATCTCCAGCACCCATTCAACAAATCTGTAATATTGACCACAATGAAAATGTTACATACATCATAACGAATTCCAACAGCCATTCAAGTTGTTGCTACTTGCTGCTCTTGGAGTGTAAGAGGAACGGCTGGTCTCCAAGTTGTGCCCTCTGGACTGTCCATAAGAGCAATTCCCACATCAGCCAAATGTTTCCTAATCGCATCGGATTTTTCATAATCTTTGTTCTTTCTTGCCACATTTCTTTCTTCAATTTTCAGTGAAACGTTATCTTCAGTTAACTTTGCACGCTTCAGTGCTTTTTCCCTTAGCTGCTGCAAAACCTGAAGCACAAACAAATTAACATAATAAGATATGAAACCGCATTCCCCTCCAAGTAAAAAATCTGAAATTGATTAGGAAAAATAGCATCAGAATGCGTAAAATTTAAACAGAAGAAGAAATAAAATGCGTATACAAATGCAGAGACAAGTTCTGTTACCTCAGAGTAACTTGTGGGCATCAATCCTAAGACGGTTAGAACATTCCTGATTATCTTTTCAAGAGCCGCTAGTGATTCTAGTCGCATTGCTTGCTTCTTCCCCTGCATAAATCATTCATTCAATTACAAACATGAGATAAGCCAAATAGGAAACCACCGAAGATTAAGAATATTCCAATATTAGCATCGAGTCAAATGCATTGATTTATTACAATAAGATCAAAGGATTGACTCTTAGGAACAAAGTCAAACCAAAACTTCACATAAAAGCCTAGTCACTAGTATTTCTGGCAGGATATGGACCAAAATCCTAGTCACTAGTCCAGTACCTTGCGCGTATGTAGTAAGTCGTTGATAGTTTTCAACGGGTCAGATAAAGCAGCCAAAACAACAGGAGTGTGAAGATCATCTGACATTGAGGCCATGAAATCATTATGAAATTTATCAATGCTCTTGATGGTGTCGGAGGGGATATCCTTCTCCATTACAGCTTCATGCTGTCTCAGAACACTTTCACAATCATGTAGTGTCTGCAACCAATTGAATCACATGACATTAAATCTTTCTTCACCAGGTACAATAAAGCGCCTACAATATTATGAATCCAATTTTGAAATACCTATAGGTGAAAATATTTCTCCATTTTATTTGTCAAAAATAAAAACACGTTGGTATTATTTGTTGTTTTGAAAAAAATTATAATTATTTTTGAAAAGCTCCCATGCATCTATTATTTTTGAAAGTAACAAATAACCTCGAAATGTAATATTTTCCCCATAAGGAACTGAAGCCAATGGTTTGGTCAGATCAATGACCTTGGCAGACTGATTTAGGCAGCACATTACAGCAACCAAAGGACATAAATTTGTTCACACTGCATAATATTTGGGTGATTAAGAGAGAGAGAGAGAGAGAGAGAGATTATGAGGAAGGATACCTGATAGATGTAGAAAAGACGCTCAGAAGCACTTTCAAGCTGCACAACCGAGTAGTTGATAGGAGATCGATAGTGCGTCCCAATTAAGAACAGTCTCAAAGCTAGAGGATGATAAAGTTCTATAACCTAAGAAAAGCTCACGTGTAACAAAAGAAGATACATGTTAGACTGGCCACAGATTTGATACTTAGATACTTGAAGTAAGACTATAATATCTGGCGCCAACAAATGAATAAGGGGTAGAACCAACAATATGTACCAAATACGACCCTTTACCTGCCTAATGGTGAAGAAGTTTCCAAGGGATTTAGACATTTTCTCTGAGTCAACAGTGACAAAGCCATTGTGTATCCAATAGCTTATATTACTATGATTACATGCAGCACAACTTTGAGCAATTTCATTTTCGTGGTGGGGAAACACAAGGTCCATCCCTCCACCATGTATGTCAAAAGCGTAACCCAGATAAGCAGCACTCATGGCACTGCACTCAATATGCCATCCAGGTCTTCCAGGCCCCCATGGGCTCTCCCAAAAGGGTTCCCCCTCCTTTGCAGACTGCAAATATAAAAATAATAAAGTAAAAAATAAATATAATAAATTTATAAAATCAACTTACAGGCATATAAAAAAAAGGTTTGCTATATTCTAATAAATGACACTTGATTCCCTCGATCCAACTGACAAAGTCTACTTAAATTCACACACTGATAACATCATCACGACAGAATGGACGCATGACAAGTATACAATATGAAGCCATCACCAGTAAGCTATTTATTGTTTTTAAATTCACTTTACCAATTCGTTATTGAACACCCATGCCTTTTTGCCTATTACCTAAGATTGCCAACCATCAGGATGCAGGCAGAAAGATTGAAATTTCCAATAATTTTATGAGTAACCAAATGCATTCTCAATTTTACCTTCCATAACGCAAAATCAGCAGGATTTTTCTTTCTTGAGTCCACAGAAACCCGCTCACCAGCCCGATTATCTTCTAATTTTCTCCCAGATAATTTTCCATATTCAGGGAATTTGTCTACAGAGAAGTAAACATCCCCATCAACTCTATAGGCAAACCCATTATCAAGAATCTGCCAAAGATGTGTACAACAACAAATTAATATTCAGATTATCACATATTCAAGATAATACACCAAAAAAATTTCTAGTAACAGGACACAGCAGAGACAAGGAGAGAGATAATATGATTTTTTTTTTTTTAAGACATAAATAACATATACTGAACCAGGTATTGGAAGCAAAAGATATAACACGTGAAAGTTTTGAAGTCAGAGAAGAATCTCTCCATCCCATGCATATATATAGAATTGAACATTCAATTTCGCACCATGTAAATAGTCCTTTAATAAGTTATGTTTACAGTTTGCAGGACAATTTTCAAGACCAAGAAGGGACTGAGGATGCCTATAGCCTCAGACACCAATTATCCCTCATCTATCTACAATGCAAGATATAATGCTTTCCAATCAATTAAATAAACCAACATTCAATCACAGGTCAAAGCAGTACCTTCTTGATCATGTCAATGATTTGCGGCACGTGATCCGAAACTCGAGGTTCAACAGAAGGGGGCAAACAATGAAGATACTCCATATCTTGATGGAACTCCTCACAGAAACGTCTGCTCAAACTGATGGGATCCTCCCCCAACTCATTTGCTCGAGCAATTATCTACAGAATTTGAAAAGTGCAGACAAAGGTACCCTGTCATACCAATATGAAAAAGACAAGCAGTTGGCATCCAGCACTTAATTGCAGCACAATAGCGCCAAAACTTAGTAGTTGCCAAGAACAACACATTGAACAAGAACAAATATAAGCTATCCCTTCAAACATTAGAAGTACAAACAAAAGATACAAGACAATAGCTTACTAAACAACTAGAAAGTATAACAAATTTTATCAATTTTACAACTAATTAACCAACTAACCTTGTCATCAACGTCAGTGAAATTTCGGACATAACATACTTGATACCCCAAGTGCCTAAGATATCTGCCTAATCACCAAAAAGCATCCAATCAGTTTCAAAACGCCATCGTATTTCAGAAATTGTATTCAAAGAACGAGAGAAAGAGAGACCTGTAGAGAACATCGAAGGTGACATAGACGCGGGCGTGGCCAATATGGCTGAGATCGTAAGCGGTGACACCACAGACGTACATGCCAACCTTACCCTCAACTTTGGGCGCAAACAACTCTTTTTTTCTACTCATGGTGTTGTAGAGCCACAGATGGGTTGATGGTCTGGCGGGTATGTCACCGTTGCTTCTGCTGAGAGTTGCTTCATTGATCAAGGAATGGGATGATGAGCTGGCAGAGCTGAAGCAACGAAACAAGCGTCTCTTGTTGGGTTTGGAGGAAGTGAGGTGGAGGCTGAGTTGGAGGATTCGAAATGAGTTTGGGAGTGGAGGGAATCGGATAGAGGTTAGGGGCTTGTAGCATTTCAGACTGAGAAGAAGACTGCCCATTTTCAGTTTGGAGTTCTCGTTGCTGTTCTCAAGGCCTCAAGGCTTTACCAGACACTGCTTTGCTTTTGCTATCTACAACGAGCGAACCGAGGACGCTGAAGAGCTACGAGTTTACTCTGCGTCGACTTGGCAGAGTTTTAAATTATTATTATAAACATCAAAGTAAAATTTATTTTTGAATTCAATTTAGCTGTACCATTAAATTGATAATTTTAAATACAATTGCCGATTGCCTTTTTTAAAAAATTAATCATCAAATAATATCCAATTTTTAAATTAAAATTTGGGTAAGCTGACTGAAACACATTGGTTAACCTAACGTTTGGTCGAGATTGACGGATTAATTCTATTTCTAGAATTAAATTGATTTAAATTCTGAGATGAATAAATTCGACTTTTAATTGCTGTAGTTCGAAATTAAAATAGTTCGTTGATGTTAATTTGGATCCAGCAACAAAGTCACATTACAACCATCAATTTCCGGAAATCTGGTTCAAACAATTTGATTTTCGACTTTATTTTGTGCGGTGTAAATCAAGTTCACAACTCAAATCACGCAACGCAAGTGTAGCACTCTACTCGATATTATATTATAACTGAAAAAGAGTGTTGGAAAAACCACACTAGACATTATGTGCATCGCAAATATACTGTCAGTGTCACCACAAGCGCTCAGCGGTTAGCAATTAGATTTACCTGTTAATCCTAAAAAAAATAATGTGTTCCCATTCCCCATCACAGTCTCTACATCTAAAAAGAATGATCCATCAATGCCCTCGCGATCTTCTCCACTCAAATATGCAATCAAGAGGCCTCCGAAGCTCTTCCTCTGATTAAGCCAAGGAACACACCTTGTCTGAAAAATAGAAAGAAAAGCAGCTTGTTAACAGAAAATTGCACGGATAGCTTAGTCGTATCTTTTTATTGGTTGAAAAAGTTATAAAAACAATTCAAATGGAGGTTTCGGTGTTTTCACTCAGCAGTTTATATCCAATTCATCGGCCGCAATCAAGGTTACGAAAAGGAAAAGACACCAACTGCCACACAAAAGCTTATAGTATAGGTTGGATGAAAGGGGATCATTCCAATTTTTCATCTGTCAAGCATTAATTTATCCTTTCTTGGTACAAAGGATAGAAGGAAGTTCACCTTGGTTAATGCTACCGCAGCAAAGACGATTATCATCTTTGTAGGCTGCTTGTACACCCATCATCCAAGACCCCACTGATATATCATCATGAGCATAAGTCTTCAGGGATGCACTGCATGAAAAAAATGATAGAACATGAGATTGGAACAACCTTTTGCAGTTGCATTGAGGTAAAACATGATGTTAACACATTAACAAGAATTTCATATTGAAGTGACTCCTCTTTCCCAGCTAAATCATACTAACCTATTTATGTTGATATACTGGGCCAAATTTTTGGAAAGCACAATAACTGAACCAGACGCATGACGGAAGTACCTGAATGGAGACAAGTTAAGCATGCTCAAGTTTCGTATAAAAGAAAGTTTAATATAACTGGTAAATCTAATGCAATTCTCATGTGGAAGTTATATCACTTACGATTTCCCATCCCCAAATTTCCACCATTCAGGTTCATACCATTGCTTTCCCCTGAAATAAAGCAAAATCTTAGACAAGCAATTCTGGCTTGGGATGCATTTTCCTAGTATGTGAAAAGAATAACGAAAAGAAGCAAAGATTGACATATCCTGAAAAACGAGTGTGTTTGAGTGTCAAATGTGTTTTTAAGACCTACCATGTGAAAACAAGGAAAAAAAATCACAATTACTAAGTCAAATAAAGTATGACAACATACTCATCAGTCACAACATCTCCCGACTTCATGCATCCAATATAAGCACCATCTTGACCACGACTACGATCAAGAAGTCCAATCAGCCCCTCTGTTATGCCAGGAAACAATTAGATATATATCAAAAAGTTCTGTCAGAACTACAATATGCTAAGTTATGATGCTTAGACAGAAAGTAAGAGAAATTTTACCTAGGTCAAGGTCAATATTGTCCTCAACTTTCACATAAAATTCTGCATCCCACATTTGAACTGCAGTGCTGAAAAAATATTTTGCTTTCTTGGGCAACTCTTCTTCAGCCTCCTCATGACCTTCCTGTTAGTTAAAATAGCGCACATGAATCATTAGGATGCCTATCAACTAACTTGAAAAACAAAAAGAATGAAGAGATTTATCCTCAAAAGGGTCATCCAGTTATCATACAAAGAGTCTGATCATCAAATGCAGACAAGATATACAATATTCATCCAGTAGATCCGAACTCAATTTTATTTTAAGGAATGAAAATTTGGCACTTTATTCTTAAACCATATTTTCATGATCTATTTCTAGTCAATTAAATCAAAATCACAGGAAAAAAAATTTCAAGCAATTAAGTTTTAGTGAAGTTAAGTTTCGGCCGCTTACAAGAATCAAGAAATCCTTTGTTGACTGATTTTCCTCGTCGATGTTGCGATCTAAGCTATCACCACGATTGGCACTGCCAGTTTCACATCCATAAATCCATTATCAATGTTGCATTGGAACTACCAAATCGTAGCATGAAAATAGCAATGGATCAAACTAACAAATAACTAAAATGAAAAACAAAGCCAATAACAATCTTAAAATAAGGGTTAAAGCTCATGGGAAAACCTCCGACCAATCACAAAACGTATGACGACTCCTCTTTCCTCAAGTTTTTTCAAGGCATCACCTGCAATCAAGCACAGTCATGATTTCACAAGTGAATTTGGAATAGTCTTGTATTTTTTATTGACAATAAGATCAATGACACCATGTAAACTAAAATGACGATGAAGTGGCTGGAAAGGTATAGGTGAATGGGCAACAAGAATTTCACAATCTGATGAAACGCAACAGGAGTGCAGATAAATATTTGCAAGTCAAAAACATAAGAAAATATAGAATTTTCATCATCACACTAATGAAAGCATAAGACTTTTTCCAGGAACTGACCCCTGGGCATCCACGATCCTCTAAAGACATTTCGCTTCAAGCGACTACCAAACCCAGTATAAACTCCAATGACAGCAAGAAGCTTTTGTCCTGAAGAAGACCCACTTTCCCGTAACTGGTTCTTGAGGTACCCTTGACTCTTGGCCAATGTCAAGTCCATCTCAGCTTCCACAATCCTCCTCTCGAGATCTCTGAATTCAATAACACAAAGCAAATACATAGAATCATGCCGAAATTTTCGAAAAATTAATTAAAAGGAAATCTCAAAAAAATCAGCTAACATACTTGCATCCAAGGAGCATCAGCTTATCATCAACCGTAAGAACCTTGGGCCTCTACAAGCAAGAAAAGAGAACATCATATAAACATACTGAATAGATTATTACAACGAATTAATTAGATATCATAGGATATCTCCACCCCCAATTTGGTTGCTTCAATTATCACAGCATTTTCTAGTATGAGTATCCAAACAGAGCCTAAACAACAAACCTGGTCTGCGTTCTTCTTAAGAAGATTTGTAAGTAATGTTCTGTTCTCAGCATCTTGCCACAGCCTGGTTATGACAAAAAAGTAAGATGAGAAGCGATACAACTAAGTATACAGAAACAGGAACATGGAGGATCCAAGGCCAAATATTAGAATCAGAATTTGAATTTGAAGTCTCCAAACAGTGTGCAACTAAAAATTCAATTCTACAGATAACAGGAATCTCTATTTCACTGATTCAAGACACTTAAAAATCTAAAAATCGAGCAGGGATATGTTCATTTCCGGAACCAAACAGGGAGGGAAGGAAGGAAGAACAAACCGGCCGGCAACGTAGAGCCAAGCGAGGCAAGAGAAGAAGGCCATTACAAGTGAAGGCTTGGAGGTCTGTTGAAGCTTCGATCTCGACCTGCGGTCAGATTTCGTAGTCGCCGGTAAGCTATCCATCAATTTGTGAATCAAATCTAATCTAGATTGAGAAAGATAAAGAGAAATATTATGTGTATGCAATCTGTGGATGTGGATGTAGGTATGTATATAAATAGGACTGAAATGAGAAATTTTATTTTATTTCATTTGAAGATCAACTCATGAATGAATGCATAGACTTCCATAACAGACACGAAGCTCGACGGTTACAGCGAGGCCCAGATAAAGAGTATGTACGAGAGAGACAGAAAGCCTAAATACACTTATTATAATAATAAATTGTTTACTAATATTAAATACATCTTAAATTTTTACCGAATTCTTTTTTTCTTTTTAATTTAAGGGTCACTAACACGAAGCTTATTTTTTTAAACAATGACCACTTGTTTGAAGTAATAACTGACAATTTGATTTCAGAACAAAAGCATAGTTTTGCAATTATATATCAAACATCACAACCTATAATGAGTAATAATATCTGGGCAATAAGTAACATATCTCAGCAATGATTATTATTATACGACAAAAAAGGGAAGGAATTAGAAGAAAAATGATTGTTTTCCTTGTTTGCTAACAAATCCAGCTACTTGGAAGATTAAATGCTAAATTTATTCACTAATTTGGCCCAAATCACGGCCATGAAGTGAATTGGTATACAGTTCCCAGATTTTTTTATAAGATAAAAAATAAAATTAAAATTAAAAAGTTGCATAGACAACTAAGCTTAGCCGAAAAGAAAAAGAAAAAAAAAGTGATTAATAAATTGATAATAATAATGTCAACAGGTGCAACATACAAACCATAATGTCAAATACAAAATTTGGTAGATTGTCCATATCACAACACAAATGGGAACAAACTTTCATATCAAATTAATCCTCTATGTAGTTAACTGTCAGCATACGCTAAGTCTCTTAAAGAACTATCCGAAGCTAAACAATGGATAATCGTGCATAGGACCATTTCGCTGGACACAGCAGAGCCGAAGAACCACATTGCCGGGCAAATCACTTGGGCCATTATAGAGAAGCAGAGGACCCCATTTTGAAAACAAGGTTGACACTTGGAAGTTCAAGTCAACTATCTAACTGCTTCTCCCAGCTCCTGGCAACAAGTTTGCCAGCGAGGGAACCCCTTGGTTCCTCATTTCCTCTTGTGCACGCCTCATCTCTTCAGGATCTACAGATATCAAACAACAAAAAGATTTGGTAAGTACTGGATACTGTTATCATTAATTCAATTTGAAGGCAAGTCACCCATATATGCACTAATAACTAACAGTCATTTAAAGCAACATGTTATCTGATAATTTCTACTGTGAACTTGTAAATAAAATAAAATAAAATAAAATAATCCAACGGAGTGGCTTAACCTATATAATCTCAAACGCATCTCCTCTCACTCATGGGAATGGACAATCAAGGAAATGACTTAGATGGCAGCAAAAACACGGTGAACTTTTTAATCCAATGGGAACTGTAGAAGTCTATCATAATATTTAAGCCAGAGTGTCTCGCATGTCTAAGAAATGCATAAAAAAAAAAAAGGATCCCAGTAAAATGCAATACATGTCAAACAGTTGCACATGTTTCAGTATTATCAAATATTTCCAATAAAACAACAAAATTCTTCATCACATTCCCAATAACCATGATTAATTTGTGACTTTCTGAAAGATGACAATATAATGAAAGAGAGAGAATTTCATCTTTTGCCATTAATTTAGCTTAACTTTGAGATTTTGGAGATTAAAATGAGTTCTAGGTAAGTGAAAGCATTTTTAAGATGTCCTAGGGGTCTCATGAGAAAACTGTTGCCAATCTCCAAGATCCAAGTAAAACACATATGCTCGATACCAAGTTGGTTCTTCAACCCCGTTCCCTCATTTTTCTATGGCTTCAAACTTATGGCCAGAGAAAAAAAAATCCACGATCTTATTAACCATTCCAAATTCTAGGAACTCTTTACTCATGGAGAATGAATTAGGGTTTCAGGGAACAAAAAGAAAGCTAAAACTCCGTAGAGACTTGTCATTTCAGCCCTTCTTTGGGTTATATGGCAAGAACAAAGTTATTGTACGTTTGGTAAGAAAATAAAAAATAGTTGCAGCAGATTGTAAAACAGACTTGGATTTTTTCTTCTCCGGGCCTTTAATTTGAAGAGTTTCAGGATTCTACTTTCTTTATAAATCTCAAAGTGGGGCTTTTTGTTAACGTTTGTACGATTCGTTTTGGTCAGAGAAAGAAAGATTATCCTATTTTTGACACTGTTGTATGGATTTGTTACCGTTCCTAGATAAGTTTTCGATCTCTTGTACTCTCTAGTCTACTGATGTATGTACCCTTTAGTTTTCTGAAATGCAATTTTCCAGTTTCTAATTTATTATAATAAATAAAAAAAAGCCATAGTTAAAATATGAAAATAAAAATGGGATGAACCATATAGCCTACTTACCCATATTCTCCATTAATTTCGGCATTAGGAACACAACCACCAGCATAAATCCCACCATGAGGCCCATTGGGCTTTTCACAACGGACATTATGGAGAAAGGTTCCCTAATCTGTAGAAATACAAGAAAATATGAGGGACGGTATGCATGGTATTTGAGAAACAAGAAAAATTTAGATAAGAAGGAAAAGGTAAATCAACCTCATAATACTGCTCTTCTTTCAATGGCTCTAAAACCAGCTCACTTAGAGGCTTCCTATTCTCTGTCAAAGCTGCCTGAACCTTGCCTGGGTTTCTGGCACTAACATCAACTCGGACCTAAACAATTCAGAAGAATTGAATCATGCAAGCTCTGGTTCATGATGATTAAACCAAGGTTGACAGAATTTTGAAATAGAAAACCAACCGGAGAGAAGAAATAACCAATTGCAGCCACTTCAATTAAATGAGTCCCTGCTGGCATGTCATGGCTTCAAGCATACATATTAAGGAATTAAACTGAGTCTAGAGTCCGTATATGTACATTTCAGTTGCAAATTATGAATGAAAAAAGAAGAAGAAGAAGACAAACTGAATTTTACCCCCAAAAAGAAAAAGTTCAAGAGTTGTCATGATCACATTTGGATTCAATATGAGCAAAAAAGAAACAAAGGGAAAAAAAAAAAAAAAAAACACAACTCAGAAGTAGAAGGATACAATGAAAAATATCCATCAGGCCTCAGAAAAGTTATGCTTCGTCCACCATTGAGTATAACTTTGACATTTGATAGTTTTCCTCCAGGAGAACCGATTGCTTTGCCAATCATACCTACCAAATGAATTCTTCAATAATCAGCGTGAACTAGAAAATTAAAACTGACCACCACAACAGAAGACAAAATGGAGGGAAATGCAAAAGACAACCATAACAACCATTTATATCTACAGCCAAGCCAGAGTCCAAAACTTCATAGTAAATTCCAGATTAATTAAAATATAACTTTTGAGTCTAGAAGTCCCATGTCAGATTAGATGGTTAAAGGGGAATCACAGGCCTTCTGAGCAATTATCTCCACTAAGGTTTCATTATAACAGATAGCAACCAACTACACATAACATGAACCCAATAAATTTTTTTTTTTTTTTTTTTTGTAAATTAAGGCTGTGCTGCTATATATACACAAACATATTAGATCTTAATTACCCAAAAAAAAAAAACTTAAATAAAATTCCAATAAAGCTAGAAATATATAAAGCTTAAACACAGAGACAACAAAACAGGCATATAATGGCTCGATCAGCAACTCTACAGAAATATTTGGAAATCCATTGTCAGTGATACAATCCCACGATTCCAATCCCATTGATATTCTAAACTGTATGTAAAGGTTAGCTCATACCTGGAATCTTCACTCGACCACTGATGCTGTAGCCATCACCAGACCTGCACAAAAATTAAAAGACCAAATAAATAAAATTGAAAAAAAAAGAAGTAAATAATTATGACATACAATCAAATTTACTTTACTTTGACCATAAAAATAAATAAATAAACACCAATCACCATACCCAGACGAAGCTGCAACGACGGACGAGGCAAGAGAGAGGCATAATTGTATGAAAAGTACTGCAAGCACCGGTTGAGATCTGACAATGGACGCCATAATAGCAGAGATTTTGAAGAGAATCGAGTTCAGCAGCTAACGATGAAAACTAAAAAAGAAAAACGATTTGTGCTCCGTCATCGGTTTTTGAAGATCGTGTACTCCAGTATCTATATTACTTAGTTAAATCACGAAATCTGGAACGTTGATCGCTTATGTGCGTCAGTCCAAATTTCGCACCGACGGTGATGTTAAACGCACATTCCTGCTTAAGCTATAATATTGTTCCTGGCTAAAACATCAATTCGTTTTTTTTTATTTATTTTTTAATATTTTAAAATGATTTATTCGTGTCTAATTTTCAGGGAAATTTGAAAAAAATGCTCTTATTTTATGATAATCTTTGAAAAATAAAAATACTCTTTCCTTAAAATTTTACATACTATACTATATACTGTATTATGATCTTATTTAACAATATCTAATAATGTTTAATACCGGATAAATAACATACAATAATACTTCGACAGAAAACTATGTATCATTTTTATAATCTATTTAAAATTTTACAAATTTCCCTAATTTCTAAGTAATAATTTTTTTAATTATTTTAATTTTATTGATACACATAAATATTAAGATTAAACTGACGCTGTTGATATAAATTATTATTCGATATTTCAACTTGCATTTTCCTTTTATGCAAGATGGACCAAAGAATGTGAATAACAACCTGCTTACGTTTAACCCGCACTCCGATAAAGAAACAGGGTATCAATCAATGAGAAAAAATAGACAGAGGTTATCAGTTGAAAAGAAAAATGATGAAGTTCTTGATCTCATTTTTTGCCCCACAGAAATGAATATTTGTTTTTCTTTCTAACCAAAACAGATTTATTACATTTATGGCTCGATCCCTTGAAACGAATTGTGTCAAGAAAATAAAACAAACATCTAAATTTCATTTACAACAATCAAATTGTAAGTACAACACTACATTCATTCTTTAGCCTCCCTTTTGGAAAGCCAACAACCCGGACCGGAGGAGGAACAGGAAGTTTGTATGCTAAGCCAGAAATTCAGTATCGACGCAAAACGAAGGGAGAATGGCCCCAGCTAAGAATTTGAAAGCTTTCACGGTTTTAGAAATGCTATAATCCCAACTTCTTCGAGAACCAATCCGAAAGATTTGCTATTACAAATCCAGCAAACACCTGCAACACAAATCCAACACAATTATAAATGTAACATGTCTGTAGCTGGATATGAGAGTTATCGAGTTTACAGATCATACGAATTCTGTGGAAAAAATGCTACTGAGACATTATATTTTATGCTTAAATTCGTAGTTCACTTTCATATCTAGATGAGAAAACATGGCTCTATGCCTTCACCAACAAGTTTTATCTAATTGCTTTTTTCAGTCATTTCAGAAAATTCTCAAGTCAGATGTTTCTTTATGATGATATCACACCTGAGCTGAGCCAAGAATGTATATCGCTGAGTAATGACGACCATGAATCACCATGTCTGCCACCATAGCAAGTGGGATGGTGAGTGACATCCCCAATGTGGCCACTAGTGGAGTCGTCCATACAACACATAATGCCCTGGAGAGAACAAAAGATATTAGGAACTAAAAGAGTAAGAAAACCAAAATGCCTAAGCCACTGGTGAAGAAAAAGGTTGGTTTGATATACCAAAAGTAGTCTGAAAGGACACTTCCAACGAAGCCATTAGCAATAACAACTTCATCCATTTTAGCTGAATGAGGAATGGTAAACTTGGGCTCAATTCCCAAGGCTGTCAATGGCCAAACTGAAACAAAAATCAAACAGAAAATGCTTAAAAGTAGAACATGGGAAACAACAACGAAACAAATCCAATAGGGAGATCTTATGTGTTTGGAGAACCTCGTAATCTGATCTAATAGGTGAAATATAGATGAATCAATAACTAAAAAATTCTTACCCAGCCACCATAGAGCTACAAGCGTGAACAATCCTATATATCCAAACAACTTTTGTACATCAACTCTTTCTCCTTCCTCACCACAAAACTTCTTAAGTAGCACTGCAGAATCAAGTTGTTAAATGAAAATATATCATCATTCTTTGTCAAAATAAAAGTTAAACAACGAGCACAGAGAATTACATAGAAAGACTATTCCCAACCTGTGAATAGCCCATATGACATGGCTGAGAGAAGGCCAAAAAGATCTCCAACCAAAGAGCGTTTTCCATTGCTAAACACAAATATTTACTGTCAATGCCCAAATATTAATTACAAAGAGCAAGCTAACAGACATAAAAATAACAGGCAGCAAGTAATCTGTAACTATATATTCATCATTAGGGTCTGCTTCTTGATTTTTTAAAGTAGATCATGTAATGGGTCTAACACAGCAACAAGGCTCTATAACGTTTTTCACTATAAACAAATAGAACTTACAGCGGACACAGTTCAAGCTCTCATATTTAAAGAACAGGTTCTGAAAGAAAAGACCAGGCACAGTTGGGACGCAAAGGAAAATTTTAAACCCATGAGCTTAACCTTCCCAAGTCCAAAAACAATATCAGAGAACCACATAAGGCTGGTAAAATAAAGTGATAGTTAAAAAATAAAAACTTTATGAACTTGAGAGTAGGTTAAGCTGGAGAAGTTGCTAGGTCCCTTTTCTCTGCCCAGCTACATTGACATTAGTTGCGGCGGATCATTGTTAACAAAAAAAAAAAAAAAAAAAAACATGGTTTTCCCACGGTGAGGATATTTCTAAGATGATACAAGTTCACTGGAGGGCTTGTATTACGTACACATTATACAGCGGCAATAAGATCCTCTATTTCGTTGCCACTGAAACAAATTAGTCCTAAATTAAATGGAATTCAACATTACTTATGCCTAGTCTATGGTGATAGACAGAAACTTACGCAGAAGCACTTATTTGTGACTCATCAGCAGCCCACGTTTTTCCAAGAGTAGTCATGGCAACACCGGCCATGCTGACAAAGACTGCAACCACTTTTGCCACATTTAATGAGTCTTGGCCCAGAAAAGCACCAACAAAAAGCGTAAATAGTCCTGAAGTTGATGATAGTACTGTTGTACTGGCTACACTTGTACGCGCAAGTGCAGCATTTGATAAATACTGCAGCAAAAATTCATTATCAAGAATTCTTTCATAACCAAATATATAACCTGAATCTCATTAGCCAACAGCTTAGAAACACTTTGAGCTAAAATAGAAAAAAATATGACAAAAACATGCTTGCATTATGAAACCAATTTATATAACACCAGAGAACAGCAAAAAGAGGTGCAAAATACTGAAAGAAAGAATGTAAAAGAAGAGACAGCTATATACATACAATGAAGCAAGGTCCTTATGCATCTTTCAGAAACAAAAGAGAAAGAAATAATCCTCAGAAAACTAGCCAAAGTAGAAAACTACCTCTGTTACAAACCAGATAGGGGCTATATAAAATCCAAAAGTAGCAACCTCCCTTGTTGTAAGCTCTTTATGCGTGTCATCTTTGTGTTTAGAAACCAATGGCCTTCCCTCCTCTTGAGATGATAGATCCAATTCACTATCCTTTTTAGAGAAAGTCCCTTGAAGTTCCACTTCAAAAATTTTCTGCCTTAGAGATGAATCTAGTCCAGCAGAAGACTCATTTAGACTTTCTGCATCTTTACCACTTTTAGACGAGCGACGTTTTATAAAATTACATAACCAATCTTTAAGGAAGGCTATTGGGAGGTAAACTACCATAAGAGAAGCTCCCAGATATGTCACTGCAAACGGCTGTTTGTAGTCTGTAAAGATACCCTGTCAAAAACACATCGTTCAGTTTAATTATACCTAGCTTAAATACATACTTATGCAGCGCATTATTACACAACACAACGAGTTCTGCAACCTGATAGGATGTATAAAAATAATAATACTAATAATAATCTTTTCCTTCATAAAAGGAAAATTATGACAAATCATAAACAGAAGTTTCAAATCAAATGAAGTTTTAGCAATCCTGATTTTACTAAATACTGAGAGTCAAGATAGTTGACTTCAAAGGTGAAAACGCCAACTATTCTACTGTGATGATATTGCTTAAACTTAAAGTCAATATTGTATTGGTTTCTTCTATTCTGCAAAATATTTCTAAGATATGAATGCAGTGAAGTTCCTTACTAGCCTAAATTACAATCTCTAAGCTGCAAAACGAAAAAATCAACAAATTCAGCAACTGGGTGCTAAAGTAAATTCAAATTTGGAGCAGATTCAATCAAAAACTGACCTGGGTGACTTCTGCTGAGGTGACCCATATAACAACAACAGCACCAATCAAGAACAAACCAGCTTTATATCTCCAACTCATGATAGAAATGAAAGCAAATCAAAACCAGTGCAAAGATCTGTAATTGGTTTCAGATCTTTGAACTGCTATTTCTGAATTCACTTTTCAGAGGACACCGACATGTGCTGGTGGGATGGGATCTCAGGTCGAGGAAGCTTGTGCTTCAAGCCCTCAATGCACAGCGACAGAGAAGATTAATAAAAGAAAACTTGGACGGCCGGCTCGGGGCGAGTGAAAGCCTAACAAAAACAAAGAACAGGATTCTTACAATAACGAAAATCAATAAGAATATAGCAAAATATTAGTCATTTCTGTTGTCAAAATTAAGTTTTGTTTTTGTTGGTTATTGGTTATTGGTTGTTTTTTTTTTTTTTTGGAAAAATATCAGAATACCCCTGATGTTTAGGTTTTCTCGTTTGGGTTCATAGGTTTCTAAAATTTAATTTTTAATCCCTATATTTAATACCGAATAATCTTATGTAGGTGTTTTTTTTTTTTTATTTGGTAACTTTTTAATCTCAAGTTTGGATTTAACTTATTAGACATTTTATATTTGGCTTTTTTTTCTACCTTCAAACAATTTATCTGGATACAAAAGATATATACATTATAACTTTTATCTTAATGCAAAAATGTAAATGATTTATCACCCATCTAATATTTTTCTAAAATATCTCTATCTAATTCATCTATGACAAATTTATGTATAACTTTTACAAAATAAAACATATTTAAATAAATTATAATATAATTTATTATTTTTTACATTTTATGGTAAAATAATAAAATTTTAATTATTTTAAATATTTCAATATTGATTTTGTGGAATATTTATTTATAAATAGTTATAATACTTCAAAAAACATAAGTGAAAATAATAATAATAAATATATGCGTAGAAATACTACTTTAAACATTTTAATCAAATGTTAAAATAATGAATAAAAACATATTAATTATATTTATATTTTCAAAGTTATTCAGGTGTTAGACCAAAAATACAAATCCCCCTTTAATTATACCCTAAAGGGTACATTGTTTGAGTTTATTTTTTAGAATAGATGTAGCATTACTCCATGTTAATATCCTAAAGATTATATTATCTTATTATACAAATCTAACATTATATCTAATGATTTTTAATCAATAAGTTATTTTTTGTCATAAATTTTTGCAATCATTGGCTATAGGATTGTGAGAGGCACTATATATTTTTAATGCGTTAGTTTTAATATGTGTGTTTAGATCACACAATAAGAATAGATATTAAATATGATAAAATTATTTTGTTATTTTATAATATTATTACACTTATAATTTAAATATAATAAAAAATCTATAATCTGACATGATAACTTAAATATTATAATTTTATCATAGATATATATATATATATATATATTTTTTTTTTTTTTACGGAAAATTTTTTTATATAAAATATAAGTTTAACACTGTTATAACTGTTGATTTTTTTAAGTGCGTTGATACACTTTTTCGAAGATATGACTTATTGGTTATTCACCCAACTTCGTTGCGTTACGCAGCTTTCCAATTTCCTTGTCCACCCCCATCGCCTTGGTTGCTGGTTGGGTTGTGACTTGTAATAAGCAGTCACATCGGTCACAAGTCAGCATTGGTCTGCGATTATGCGGTCCCATGCAATTCACGTGATGCCGTATATATTTTTAATTTTTTAATTTAATTGTGTTTTTTACGTTACATATTTTTTAATATATTTTATATTTAATATAAATTATATATTTTTTAAAATTAAAAATTAACAATATATTGTTAAATATAATTAAAAATAAAAACACAAAATCGTTAAAAGAATATACCTTAATTTTCTTTGACGTCAGTCTATTTATTTTAATAAAATTAAACTATTTTCTTATTTATTTATATAAATTAACAAATTTATTATTGAGAGTAATTTAATTCGGAAGTTTAAACATGAATTCGATTATAAATTATTTATTTCTCATTTCCACGCCACACACATGTTGTAAATTTCTCTTCCGTTTCTCATTCAAATTAATGTTAAATAGCTGATCAAGTTTTCCCATTTAATATTACTTTAAATATGAAGAGGGACATTTTTTATAACCATCATATTTTTAACAATATTTTGTTTATAAATACTTGTTGCACGAGGCAATTATTGTGGTATCAGGTGTAAGTTGAACCATTTCAGCAGTCAAATATAATTTTTGATGAGGATATATACATATTTATTCGAGAAAATCGAAAAAATAGAAAAAATTATGGGCCTTAAATGAAATTTAGACACATTATGAAAAATTTACATGTCATAGACACTTTCTTGAAAAAATGACTAAAATATCCTTTGAAACTCAAACTTAAAAAAAAAAGACGCATTTCGTCGTGACAAAAAGGATACTCGACGTGTCGAATCATGTCCGATATTTCAACCGTCACTCGACATCATCGTCAGTGTTCACTCAATACTCGATATAACGTGTCGACTTTTGACAGATGCACGGACCGACACTCGATATAACGTATATCCGACAAGACTCGATACGTTATGTCTAGTGTCGAGTGAATACCGACGATGATGTCGAGTGTCGGTTGAAGCATCTAACAGGACTAGACACGTCGAGTGTCTTCTTCGTCACGACGAAACGCGTCGATTTTTACCATTTTTACACACATCAAACTAAAAAATCAACCAAATAACACTTTATTTAGCTTCACAAACATAGAAAAAATACAAAATACAAACCCAAACTCAAATCATCAAATTCAAAATCCCTAAAATCTACTCCAAATCCTTAAAAACAGAATAAGTTTCTCGTTCCTCTTGCTGCGTTTCAGACTACTTTTTCGACAGTGTCGAGGGGTATTGAAAGCTGGACAATAATAGACTGTTATAAAAATAGGACACGGTTATGGAAATAGGAAGAGGTAAGTGAAAGAAAAAGGGAAATAAAGAGTTTATGAACAAATTGAATTTCAAAGGGTATTTGAGTCTTTTTCTTAATAAAGTGTCTATGGCATGAAAATTTTTTAAGATGTGTCTAAATTTCATTAAAGACATCTAATTGTGTCTATTTTTTCAAATTTTCCTATTTATTTGGTGAGAAACATCATTGTAAATTAGACAAAGAAAGATGGTTATATCTTATCTGATTAAGCAACTGATAATACACTTTGAAGATTCGATGTTGATTATTTATTTATATTTTTGATCAAGAATGCTCTGTGATTGGAAGATTGCTTTAAGTTGAAAAAGAAAAATAGTTGAATAGAGAACAACTTTATTAGAAAATATTATAATCCAATCGTAGATGGTAAACGGTAATTCATAATATGAGAATCAAGAATCAAATCATTCTCCTGATATCACCAATAATATTTGGCAGGTTGGTGAAAATTTCTCAAATACATTAAATAATAATTTGCCATAATTAATTAATTAATTAACCTGTTTGTTTGTTTCATTGTATAAATGTGATATGATAGACCAACAAAATAGGAGGTCATCATAATAATTCTTTTATATTAATGGATGATTAATATCTAGTTATCTACCCAATTTGTTTTATTGGATTCATAAACTTTAGAATATTCCTTCCACATCCATTAAGTTTTCCTTTGTGACTTACCCTTTCACCAGATTCGGTTCAATTAATGCTTTGTTGATTCATACTTAAGCATAGTCAATTGTAAACTTCTCAAAAGAAGTAATTTGCATAAAATATGGAATTCATGGATTTAAAATTCATCAACCATGTGAAGTAGTTGTAACAAGGAAATGAAGCATGTATCCAGCTGCAGGCAGTGCTGCTGCTTAGAGATCTGTGCGTCATCTTCCTCATACTCTGAAGCCCTGTTATGTTGTTCATCCTCTTAGTCAAGAAAAAAACCAAAGAACCAGCCTTGTTGATGTCATTATACAATCATCCACATACTCAATGTACTTTTTAATTTTCAAAGCATTATAACCAAACAATTCTGCTACAGCTAACACCACTAAAAAACCATTTTCAATATGCTTTGTCTAGTCACAACCATAGAGGGCAACCCACTTCTGAAAATTGAGTGCACTTGAGTTAATGGCTTTGCTAATAAATCTTACAAACTGGAAAATAAACAAATAAATAAGTAAACATTATGATTCAAAAGTTCAATCAAATTTCATGGTGAAGAACCCCATAAGACCTCTGCAACAATTGTTGCAGATTCTGCTTCAGAAATAGAGGACTCTTTGATTCTCCCCAGTATTTCCAATTTAATTTCTTTTTTCTCCTTTAGACTCAACCCTTCTCCCACTTCTACTTGCACTGCAAACCTTGCAACACAATTTGCAAATGGACAGTCATCCTCCTTGCACTCATCTTCACTCTCCACTATTGACTCAGATTTTGAATTTTCTTCACATTTAATAACTTCACCATCATTGCTAACGCATTGATTTGTTCTAATCAAGTTGTTACTATGTTTTGATCTTTGCATCTCCATAAGCTTATTAATTAACCCTTCTTCTAGCATGGTTTCAATCACTTCTCTCCTCCCAAAATATGCAATTTGACATATGCAATCCAGTGCTGCAACTTGAATGGACTGGTCATCCGAGCTCAAAAGGCTCATAATCTTAGGGATTCCTCCCCTAGAGTGAATTTCATCAATCAAAGGACTTCTGATTAAATTGATAAGAGAACATAGAACTTGAATACAAGTACTCGAGTCCATTGATACTAAGTCTTGAATTATCGAACCCATTAACACAAGCCCCACAAACACATTCTTATTAAAGCTAGCTAAAGCAGCAATAGCAAGAGCTGCATGCTCTCGAACCCTCTTTGAACATGCAGAGTCAGAAAGTAACATTTCAAGAGTTGAGAATACCTTCGCCTTCAAAATCAAGTCTTGGAAATCTCGATCGAAACCCTGTGATACCCGCTTTATAAAATCATTCAAGAGTTTCACTTTCTCCTCCTCATTGCCAAATTCTTTAAGCACCTTCACAAGATTTTGAATCCTTTCCCGATCAATATATGCTTGAATTTCAGCCTCGATAGACCGAGCAACTTGGGAAATCCTGTAGCTAGTGATGTGGTGGCCGAGAAAGGATTTTAGGCCGTAACCCTGGAACTTTTCAAGCTTTTCCAGAAGGGATTTGAGGTTGGAAACAAGTTGTGACAGCTTGAAAAGAGTTGGTTTTGTATAGAGAACGGAGTGTGATTTGGCTTCGAGGCCTAAGAAGGATTGGATGGTTGTTGCATGGGAATCATTTGATGAGAAAATGGGGTTGTTGCGTAGATCTTTCGAAGCTTGTTTGAGAGTTTCGAGTAACTTGAGTAAATCTTGGTCTTGCGCGTTCGGTCCTCGGTTCATGTCTGCTTAGACCCTCCTCGAAGGTTTCGTGATAGTGAGTGCTTTCTGAGAGCCTCCGAAACGGACAGAGTAGAGATAAGACACCTACCAGTCTCGAAAGCCCGGACGTGATCAAATACCAACCCTTCAAATGATCTAATCCGATGCAAGCAAAACAAACAAAACCCACTTTGAGTATGAGCTCGGTTTGTCAGAAAGGTTGGGCTCTTGGGGCTACACATCAAAACAAAATGCCAATCCGGTTCGTTTTGGACCATCTTATCCTTATTGGGAATGGGCTCTAGAATGCCCATGAAGCCGACAGACAAAATCAAAATGGCCCCATCCGGTTTGCTTATGACCATCTTATCCTTATTACGAAATGCTATGCAACGAGCTCATGTCACGGCCTTATTGTTTCATAAGCGGAGACCGTACGGCCTTAGACGCTAACACACACCAAATGATACCTAAGTAAGCCTTAAACAGCTATAAGAGAGGTTCAAGCGAAAGAAAACAAGAACACAAGAGATTTGGGTGAGGAAATATTCACTATACACAAGGCAGTTTACAATACTTGTAAGACTCTTGAATACTTGAGTTTAGCATCAGTTGGCATGACTTCTATGACTTTTCCATCACCTTCCATCACCTTCCAGAGTCTTATAGGGTCTTCTAGGACCTTCTTATGTCTTCTACATGCTTCCAGAGTTTTCTAGAGTCTTTCGAAGTATTCTAGAAGTGTCCGAAACATTCTGGAACGTCCTGGGACCTTCTAGAAACTTTCGAAATGTCACGCCCAATTCATGCACCACTGAATTTCTCTCGACACGAGGATCCCAACTTACTATAACACTTGCCCCAAAATCCCAATCCTTCGTGTGCTTCGGTGCAAGGTTGGCGCAAAACCATGCTCGTATCACGCGGGGCATGACATCCAGCTATTTCAGTCTCGAATTCACCTCCTCTATAATCTATTGTATTGTTTTCGTTTTGTTTACTCGTTTAAATATTCGAATAAATTAAAGGTGTCAACTTTGGTCATATATGTCGATTACAGATACGATATGGTTATTAAAATTATTTTTATACATGATATATCATATTTTTATATTTTATATCAATTAAAATTATTTTAAAAATAAAAGAATTGTTAGTATAAAAAATAATTAAAATCATTCTAATTTACTATTATATAGATTAATTTACTTCATAATATAAAATTTTTAATTTATAATATATATGTTGTAAGTGGATAATGATTCATATCGTTAAATAAATTTGCACGTTAAACATTGATAAAATATTTTTTAACTATTCGTATTATTAAACGGGTTAGTTTATTCAACAACTTTAATACAAATCCGACTTATTTATTAAAAGTAATGCTACTCTTACAAACTACTTATGCAAACTCACTCATACAAACTGACGTAGCATAATGTGATTTGATAAATAAATACATTGATTTGATAAATATAAATTAATAATAAATATCAATAATTAACATGGGTGATGTGGCGATCACATAAGGATGTTACATCAGTTTGTATATGTGAATTTGTATAAATAGTTTGTATGAATAACATTACTCATTTATTAATCATATTTGTGTCGTATTAGTGTGTCTTATCAGGGTGCCGTGTTCAACACTTATTAGTAAGTGTTAAATGAGTCCATTTTACGTACCAAATCTCAACAATGAGGCATTGTATTTGAATCAGCATCTATCTAAGATATATTACAGCTCTGCCTTCTGAATACTGCCTGCCAATTTATTGGCAACTATCAGACTACATTTATTGCATGATAGTTGGTACTCTATTGAAAGTAAAAACATAAAAATTCTACGTTGGACTTCAGAATCTAGGAGCATAATCGGATCTAAAGTTCCCGAGTCTGTTGGCCACTACATAACAGCACAACGACCAGTTCCCTCATAATTTACACTACCCATGGTCATTCCCCGCTATCCTAAGCTTTTCAAGCTTTCCTTCATTTTTAATCCATCAGCCATCAACTCAACTTCCTACCTCATCTCTCTCTCTCTCAGTAACATTTGTTTCAGGCAAGCTCTTTCTCTATATTGTACAAAATAATAGCGATGCTAGCGTCACTGCTTGAACTCCTCCTGTCTGCATTGTTGGTAATTTTCTTAAGTTCGGAACACGGAAGTGCGAGGGTCACCAGTAGCTTTGTTCGTTCTGAATGGCCATCCGTTGATATCCCTCTTGACAACAAAGTTTTTGCCGTTCCAAAAGGTTACAATGCACCTCAGCAAGTAAGCCTTCACTGATTTTATACATATTTTAATTTTAACGAGTGAAATGTGCGTCGATTGAGTAATCTATCTATGTATAGGTTTGTCCTCCTTTTCATTATATATTTTTTTTCTCGACGTTAACCAAGATGTCGTTGGAGGATAGCTTCAATTAAGGACACTTTTTATGCTTTAAAGGTGCGTATCACTCAAGGAGACTACGATGGAAAGGCTGTGATAATATCATGGGTTACACCTGACGAGCCAGGGTGCCGTACACTACACTATGGCAAGGCAGAGAACAAATATGATTCTAGTGCTGACGGCACTGTGACAAACTACACCTTTTACAACTACAAGTCAGGTTACATCCATCACTGTCTTGTTGATGATCTTGAGGTAAATATAAACTGAAGCATTACATCGTTTGCTAGCAACATTATTTAAGCCATTTATTCTTGTTTGATGTGCTTTTGTAAGTTGTTCTTATACAGGGTGATGAAGTTTGATTTAGAGTTAAAATTAAATTTCTGTAACTTTTTAAATGTTTCTTATAGTCTCATACTAAAATGAATTAGTGTCTGGTCTTTTAGTATGACACGAAGTACTATTACAAGATTGGAGTTGGTGACTCTGCTCGTGAATTTTGGTTTCGAACACCCCCCGAGATCGATCCAGATGCTCCTTATACTTTTGGAATTATCGGTTAGATGTTGCGCAACCTTTCAACTTAACAATATACATAATTAGATTGCTTTTCATTCAATTTCCTTTTACTGAAGGAGGCTGACCTCAATAGACGCTTAAATATAGACTGTAATCTGCTTTGAATTTCCGAATAAAATTGCTTGACACTCCAGATAACAAAAGGGAAAATATGGATTTCCAGAATTAATTTTCTTATTATTCTTAATTGTTTTTGTATATTTTAGGTGACTTGGGTCAAACATACAATTCTCTTTCCACTCTGGAGCATTACATGCAGAGTGGGGGACAAACAGTCCTGTTTGTTGGTGATCTTTCTTATGCTGATAGATATCAATACAATGATGTGGGTATCAGATGGGATTCATGGGGCCGCTTTCTTGAGCAAAGTGCAGCATACCAGCCATGGATTTGGTCAGTTGGGAATCATGAGATAGAGTACATGCCATACATGGTAATCTTAACACTTATCCAGACCTTCAATTAATTTCAGTTAGGTGATGGTTTGTTTACAATTTTTGAACTCACACGCGAGTGCATACTCTTTACTTTTCCAGGGAGAAGTTATTCCATTCAAATCATATCTATATAGAATTTCTACACCTTATTTGGCCTCCAAAAGCAGCAGTCCACTATGGTATGCTGTTAGACGTGCATCTGCTCACATCATTGTCCTCTCCAGCTATTCTCCATATGGTAATTTTTCACTCTTTGTCCATATATGTATCAAACCCAAAGTAGTCCTACAAAAGTCAAGTTCAAAAACTCAATCAGCAGAGTTTAATTAATTAATTTGTTTGTTTATCAGTGAAATATACACCTCAATGGAGGTGGCTTCGAGAAGAGTTGAAAAGAGTGGACAGGGAGAAGACACCTTGGCTTATTGTTATCATGCATGTGCCCATCTTCAATAGTAACGTAAAGCACTTCACTGAAGGAGAAAGCATGCGAACTGTTTTTGAGAGCTGGTTTCTTCGTGCCAAAGTCGATATCATCTTTGCTGGCCATGTTCATGCCTATGAAAGATCAGTAGGGATATCTTTTCCTTTGTAATTTCAACTTCTATATTTCTTTGATTATCGATTTTTCTCACAAATAGTAATTGGTTTTGTTTATTTCCCCGCATGCAGTATCGTTATCGCGTCTCAAATATAGACGAAAATGTATCAGGTAATGACTGTTATCCTGTACCTGACAAATCAGCTCCAGTGTACATAACGGTAGGAGATGGGGGCAATCAAGAAGGTCTCGCCGGAAGGTAAACCAGATGTTATTGTGTTAGCTTTCTTTGGCTGTCAGGATCAGGATTCTCTCCTGATCTACTTTCATCTCAGCAAAATTCAAAGATATATTTGATGGTTAATGAAAATATATATTTAAAAAAAAAAATCACTCCTAACCTGATAATTTGCGACTCATTATTAGGTTTAGGGACCCACAACCAGAGTACTCTGCATTCAGGGAAGCAAGCTATGGCCATTCTACATTGGAGATTAAGAACAGAACCCATGCATTCTATCATTGGAACCGAAATGATGATGGAAAGAAAACACCAGTTGACCATGCAATCTTCCACAACCGGTACTGGTAAGAGTTCTCTCTTTTTGTTTATCTTTCTCATGTAAGCCTCTTAACCAGTCGGAAAGGTAGAAAATCTGAAAACTGAAGCACCATGCATAAATCAATATTATTAATCGTGCTGGGTTTTACAGGGCGAGCAATCTGCAGAGGAGGAGAGTGAAAAAGAATCAACTTAAGGCTGGACGAGAGATTGATTGATTGACGAGAGTTATTGGGACATGCTGAATAATTTCTTCCGGTAGAGTTGCCACTCCAGTAGCAGGGAAATGAACTATTATGACATACTGCTTGCTCAGTGATTCCCTGCACAATGATTTGTAATGACTCCATTATTGTTGACAATGGTGACTGATGTGGATAATGCAATGAAATAATTTCATTTCTTATATAAAGTCTACTTGTTTTTATTTGTTAAATTAAATTCCAACATTATCAGTTTACAAATGCAAGAGTTATAGAGTCAATAGCACGACAGAGATAAAGACGGAGGGGTAAAGTGAAATTGAGAGAGGAAATAAACTTTTATTAAAATGATAAAAAATTAATATTTAATAACTTAAAAAATAAAATAATTAGTTACAGTGCCAATAAATATAATTTGATCAAATAATATAATGTACTAGAAAATAGAGTCTCATCCCAAATAAACTAGAAATACTAAAAATAACTCCTAAATAAAATAGTAAAATAATTATAAGAAAAATAACTTAAATTAGGATTACTATCAATTTAGGAAGTCAAAATCCCTAATAGAAGTTAAAATCTCTAATATTTTATAAAAACTCTAAATCAAATAGAAAACCATAATTTTACTCCTAATATGTCCTACATTAAGAGGACATAACTACTAAAAAATAAAGATGAACATTAAGTCTTATTTTTTAATATGATATTATATCAAAATGACATTAAAAGACTTACATAGGACATTCTCATCAAGTCATCTTGCTTATTTGGTACGTCCATCCTATTACGAAATGATAAATATATATGGATGGTTAAAAAAATTAAGAAAGAGGAGACAACTTCGCAACCTCATCCAATGAAATAATGACAAGCGATCATTGGTAGTTGAAAGAATTGAAATAAAAAAAAATTAAAAATTAACCTCCTCTAACAAATATCATAACATTAGTGGCTTGATGCTTATCTCATATAAGTATTTTTCTCGTAATGATTGTGTATTTGGGAAAAAATATTTATGTAGGACAAATACACTATTTTGCTATGCTAAAATAGTATGCTTAACCACTAATATTTAAGGGTGACTTTTTTTAGTTACTTTTTCAATATTTTCAAACACCTAAGATAGTTTGTCATCATTTGATTAAATATGGTTACTGGGTTATCTTATCTTTCTTTATTTTTTTCAATCTATTCATGATAAAGTGTTGACATCTCATTGATAGACTTACCAAATCAACATGGTAATATAATATGCGTGTCATACACAAATCTTTCTTATATCAATAATACCATGCTTACAAAATAAGATACAAAATTTATATCCCAACTGAAGTGGGAACTAGCACGTCAATTCTTTTAATTTGCCGCATCACACGTTTTGATCAACTGCGTTTGAGCCGTGTTACGGCTTCTTTTAATGCAAGTCTTCATCTCCTGCTCCAGTCATGCCTTTGTTAACGCAGCTATTCATCATCTCCTTCTCAATTCAACGATTTTCCTTGGATAATTTGGCTAGTAAAATCAGTTCAGCTGCAATCAATCTCGTCCGTACTCAAATTCTCATAATTGCAAGCTTTATTTGGACCGGTAGAGAAGAGAAATTTCACAGAGGCAGGCTTCAGTTTAGTTACCCTTCATGTCGATTCAATTCGGCCCTTCAATCCATGAATAATCTGGAATGCAAAATCAGGTAATCTGCAATCAATTTCGTCTGCACTCAAACTCTGTTCGTTCATCGTAAACCTATAATCGATCAACTTTATATTGTACCCTGCGTACTTGTGGTTCTACCCATTATCTTTAGCGTCGATAAGTTTTTTATTTTTTTTTTAATTACGATTTCTAAGTTTTTTCAGAAGGAGATGAATAGTTGCATTAACAGAGGCATTGACTAGAGAAGGAGATGAAGACTTGCGTTATTAAACACAGTTAATCAAAATATAGGACGTGGCAAATTAAAAGGATTAACATATCAGCCGCCACCTTGGGATAAAATTTTGTCTCTTCTTTGTAAGTATAACATTAATCTTCTCGTATTTGTATCTCAAATTCCTACATTTCTCCCAAATACTTTTATTCTCAATAGCCAAAATATATCAGAAAGAGATAATTCAACACTTCCATGTTTTTAACGTAAGCCACTTGAATTTAAACAACAAAAGAATAAAATCAACAAGAACTCTCATACTCGGAGAATGTTTCATTGCTTTGAGTGCAATTTTAATGGACAATTGAAGATCGTCTTTCACCAACTTTTGTATTCTCTTCATCTCAATTAATTGAATCCGTGGTATGTCTACGAGAAAATTTTTGAAAAAAAAAATTAAAGAATCATCGAATATATTCAATATGTACAACAACAGAAACTCCTTTCTCTGAAGTGTCATGTTGAACGTCTCAAATTCTATATTTGGTTCCTCAAAATTTGCTCCTGACTAACAAGATTGGACAGACACAGATTGTTTTTTCTTGAAATTTCAGCTTTTCTTTAACTCCTGATAAAGAGTAAAGCTCCAGCCTCTTCCTTCAGATATCTTCATTTTACATTCCGTGGGGCCTGAGGAAGACATGCAAAGAATATCAGCATGAAATGGTATTTGGCGTCGTCTCTCACAATCAAGACTCACGGAATACTAACTGTGGTGTCCACTTGAGATTCAAAAAGAGCTTTCCAGCCTTAGTGCCTTCTACGGGAAAGCAGTCCTGAATCTCACCTTCTAATATGACCCTGGTGAGTGTCATGATGACTCTCCCCATTTTGTCCTGAATGAATCATATTGTGAAACAATATAGTCAGAAACGATAAAAAGTCATAATTTAAGATGCAGATGCACCTAATGTTGACATAAATAGAGGCTAAGAACACATAAAATAATTGCACCAGAATCCCTGATGCACAAACTCAAACAGCTTTACCTTCCCAAAAGTGTCATGGTCGAAAACTTCCAAAATTAGCATCTCATGTTGCCCATCCTCCACAACAAAGTCAAATGTCTGATTCCAGACAGGATTCAGAGTGTCATTTGCAACCTAAGAAAGCAGAAAAGATGAGTTATTGAAAATTCCTAAGTTGAATATGAGAAATGTAAAAGCATTATAGATATAGTTGATAAGGAGTTTTACATCCTTCCAAGTTTAACGTCGTGATCTGAGGTTGGGCCAGAAGCTAAAGACTTATTAGAGTAGATGGCTTTCTTCGGAAAGGTAATGCAAGCACTAAACTAAAAATAAATCTGAAAATAACAAACTTGGCCGCTGTAGCTGAAATTCAGAATCTCACCCTAGTCTTTGCTTTTGCTCCAGATTTCTTCAGTGTAAGGACAACAAAGGGATCAGCCTTTCCCATCAAATCTACTTTTGGCAAGTTTTCGGCGGCTATCACTGTAATAGATAATACTCCTCTAACAATGACCTCCTTTTTCCTTTGGCTTGCCGCCTTTTCACGATCAATAGTTTCTGCTCCGGCTGACCCCTTCTTGAGGGTCTTCTCCAATGTGGTCATTGAGTAATCAGAGCTGAGAGGGTTTCTCAAGCTGCTCTCCGTGCCAAAAGGACAGTATAACAGCTCCAAATGTACCTATCCCCAAGAAAAACTATATAACTCAGCAATGTTAATAGTTCAAGATTCATAGGTAGATGAACTGTGATGAAAGTTCTTGCAAAATTTAGCGACAGAAGCATCAAGGCATGACTACAAATTTATCCCGCATCAAGCAAATCCTGATCTACTAATTTTGAAAATTAAGAAAGAGCATTCATCATCTCGTATATACTACGTTTGAATGCCAAAATCATTCAAAGGGCAGTGACAAAAAATGTTTGGCATTCTTACCTGACCCCTGTTTTTGGTATCTCTTTGGACCATCAAATCCTTGACCAGTTTCACCCATATATCCTTCACTTTACCCGGCTCAAGGTCATTTAGTGCCACTTGAGCAACACCTATAAGTTCAGCAGCACGAACCCCACCTTCGTCATCAAAGACTCTTACTGTCAAGTGTTGAGTTGATGGATCTTCAACGACGAACTCAAAGTGCTCATTCCAGATTGGATTAAGATCATTATCCTGGATACGTTGCAAAGAGTTATATACATTCCAAGGTTGAGGACAAGGCAAATCTAGGAATAGAAGGGAAGTTTCCATACAATAATTTTGCTTGTTTTCATTCTGTCACGTAGCGGACGTACAAATAACACAGCAAAAGGATCAGATTTCCCAATCAAGTCTTTATTTGTTAACTCCTTGGCTTGAACAAGCTTCACATCTAATGTTCCAACAGGCTTCAACTCCAAGTCACTGAAAGATCACGACAATCATAGATGACAGCAGTTAGCATCTGAAATAATTAAACAGCACCAAGGCTATGATTGAGGAAGTTAAATTGCATCCTATCTAAATTGAGCTCAGAGACAAAGAATTTTCTGTAAAGTTAGGCTACCTGTAATCCCCAGGTAATATTGGTATAATTTTCCGAACAGGCCATGTAATGGAATCTTCAATCGCATCTCTTATTGTTTCCTGTAAAAAGTCTCATCAAAAGTTAACATGACCTATTGTCATAGACCCTTTAAACTTCAATGATCTAAAGAACCAGTTATGTGCAAAGCAAGAAGAGGAATTCAAGCCACCAAAGATGTTATGTTACGGGAGAACAATTCAATTCACTAGAAAGAGGACTACTAATATTAAGCTACATGTCCGGTAATGATACAAATCTCCAACACTGGTGAAACAATATCAAAACATGTGCACAATCACTCTTATCTTTAAGATCATTGTGACATCTAAGGGAGGGTAAAAGCATGAGCTTAAAATTGTTTGTATGTTAGTGGCTCAGTCACCTCGGATATTTATATATTTCCATAAAATGCAGCAGAACTGACTGCATTAACATTTTCTTAGTTGAATATTAAACTTTAGGAATCCACATTCTGGGTTGTAAGACTGACCATAGAACCCATCAAGGAATTCTCCTGTACGAAAGAAGCTTTGACAGTGAAATACGAAAAAAAAAAAGAAAAAAAAAATAGGGCAGAAACAGATGGCTTGAACCCCAAAGTGATTTAACTTTGAGGTGTACTTGATTTTCCGCTTTGAAACTTTTATGTGTGAGATGTATCATTCATTATGGTGAAGTCCTCAAGTCTATTCTATGCATCAAGAGCGACAATTCAGTTTTTTACACAAGCATGTGATAGAAATAACAATGAGTCAACATAGATTTTGTTCAAACCTCAATAGCATCAGAGATTCCTGGGATTGCTGATATATCACCACCAATAACTTTAAGCGTGAAATCCAAATCTTTCTGAATTGCAAAGTAAAAGAAGTTCAATAACATATTAAAGCAGAACATATTCATAATCAATCGTTCTACAACCAACAGAAAATTCTCTTTTCTTCCAAAATGTTAACAAAAGCTTCAGCATTCAAGAACGTGAAAGTACCTTCTCTCTCAGCGAATAAGAAATAGCTCCAAAACAGGGGAATTCATCAACTAGTGGCTTGAAGATTATCCTGAAAACCCCCGTAAATCCGATATTCTTCACCTAAATGAAGAAATTAAAGCCAAATAATGAAAAAATGAAACGAAATAGACAATTAAAGACCAAGAACTCGAAACTCTAGTAAATGTGCAGACTAAGACTGGAATATCTAAAAGGAAAGCGCCAAGACAAGCACCCCGCAGAGTCAAGTTAAAAAAAAAAAAAAAAAAGGCATTGAATGGAAAGATATATCAATTACAGTTTTCAATTTGAAAAGACAAATGATGTGATGAAATTGTTTGATTGCTATAACGAGAAACAGAATGCCCTATCTTTATTTTATTTTGTTCTTAACTCCTAGAAAACATTAGCAAGAGTTGTTGCTTTTGATCATGAGCAATAAGACAAAAGTTACCTGTACAGGTAGCCCAACTCCAACTCTGGTTCGAATATCGAGTGTAATATTTGGATTGCCATCCCACTGCATCTCCAACTCCATAGTGACACCGCCAGCATCGCTCTCACTTTCAATGATGGAAACTCCTAAAGAACACACGACCCATTACGAAATTCTGTTGAATAATGCATCAAAAACTTTTACATCCAGTCTGCACATTACCTATAATCTATCTTCACTCTGTTTTCTTGTTGACTATATCACCTAAATTTTTCTATAATTAGCTTGCATAGAGTACTAGCAACGATTTGATAAATAAGAGATCAAAGTTGTGATTTTATCCAACCTGTAAATTGAGGAGCGACAGTGCCAAGAGTCAACTTTGAGAACTTTAGAGATGCCAAGATACTTGGTCTATATTCTTCAAGAATGGGCTCAACATTACTTCTTATCAACTCTGACGCTGCCTACACCATTTTCACCCAGCAAAGCAAAGAATCATTTCGTGTTACAACACAAATAAATTGCAACAATTAGATACAGAAAGAACAAACGATAATATACCTCGTTAATGTAGGGCCAAAGCTTGTCAAGATGATGATTGAGCCAAGTTAACTTCTGTCGATGTGAAAAGACAACCCAGGGTGGATAGAACTCAGGTGGAATCACTTTTCTTGAATCCTGCACTGTCATCCTCGCAAATGCAGCCACTATCCTCGCCTTTAAACACGTTTAAAAAGTCAAAATTAAAATACACAAACTTGACGATCCAATGTGCATACGTACATAGAGTGCCTACGTGTATATTTATTTTTAATCATGCATGTTATTGGTTGCACCTAAGAAAAAAAAAAGACAGAAGAAGATAATAGATAAGAATACAATGTAACATGAATTGAATACCATTTCAGATCGACGCCTGGATCGAACATTCTCAAAACGAGCAAAAGCAACGATCAACCCAACTCCGAAGGAGACGCCAAATAACATGCCATAAAAGAAAGACATTTTCCTGGAAATTTGAAGAGATTTCCAGTTGATAATATGGAGAATCTTGAAGTTATAATAGGTAGCCGAAGTTTCAGATATTCATTTTGAGCTGAGGAAACAAATGGGATATTTTCCCGGATGAGCCATTTGGTCGACAAGACGGAAATTAAGCGAGAACAATGAAATGAGACAATATGACAAAATTCGGATCAATAAAAGATGGCTATGATTGGAAAGTCGATACCGTGAATGTGTATATGTGTTAAGAGAATATGAAGATTGCGTTGCGTGCTTTTGCTTTTGTTTAAAATAATGTCAATTGATCTGGAAAGAAGAAAGTAATCTTGTTCCTTTCTTTTTGATTTCTCTTCTCTTCTTTCCAATCTTTGCTTTTCTGCTCTGGCTTCCCTCTTGTTTGCTCTTTTTTAGCCAATAACCCCCATATTTCCTCATATCTATTTTGTTAAGCTTTGTTTTGGCCATTTGAATGCACATCCTAATTTGATGGCTGAATCCTCTCAGTCTCCACCTAAGTAAAGGGATTTGATTATTTTTATATGTTACGAGTCAGGAATATTTTTTTATTTGACCTCTTTTGGGGTTTCGTAACTGAATCTAATCACTTTTTTTATTTTAACTAATTGTGACTTATTTTTCATATAAAAAAAGGTGAATACTCTTTTTATTATTAAAGTATATAATATTATTTTTTTATAGTACACGACATAATTATACAAATTGCACGATAAAGTCATGCAAAATTCGTGAAATCTGTAATTTTACACAACCCTATCATGAACTTATAAGATAAAGTCATGCAAAATTTTCAAAACTATTTTTTTACACGATGAGATCGTGAAGTTGCACGACTATATAATAATTATATTTGTAATATTATTGATAATTATTTTACGAGATGATTGTGCAACTTATAAAATATAGTTATGCAAAACATTCAATCCTTTTTTTTTTTTTTTTTATGCAACTTTTTCATACAATTGCATAACTATGTCGTGTAAAAAAACTATACATGTAATATAATTTCGTTATTTTCAAAATTATTAAGGACATCTTTTTACTTTTTTTTCAAAAGAGGGGTTAAAATAGTTAAATTATAAAATGAGATTAAATATAATTAGTGGGTGATTGATCCAATCGTTATTTGATGAAAATTTGCCTACAAGTCATCTACGTAGCAAAAGTCCTACCAAATACATCAATCAACAATGTCTCGTTCAGGACCAAAATGAAAAATTATGATTGTTGGGGCTAGAAAAAACTTTACAATAATTGACATCGGTCTAAAAGAATTATAAAAATCAAAAGGATGTAATAAAAAATCGAATTTAGGTGGCATATGATTCTAGCTAGCTTGTAGTATTCAAATTTGGGTGGTCAGACATGAACAGCTCTCCAGCCGACACGTGGTGATTATTCTATGGGACACTTTGCCGTT
Organism: Boswellia sacra; assembly: GCA_013180625.2. NCBI lineage: Eukaryota > Viridiplantae > Streptophyta > Magnoliopsida > Sapindales > Burseraceae > Boswellia > Boswellia sacra. The sequence continues at coordinate 321,637 of SNVD02011181.1, forward strand.
TGATATGATTCAATTAAATTCATTCTCTTCTTCTTAGACGAGTTGACAACTTGACATTGAGTTATATTATGATTCAAGAAATAGATCCATTTTGGAGCCAACCACGTGACAATCCCAAGATTAACGTTTACTTGTACTATTATTAATAAAACAAACAAAATATATCACATTAACATATTTTAGAAGTACGTAATTCAAGCATTATATTATATACTTCTCTCCAGGCATTTGGGGCAGATCTATTGGGTGTTCGGGGGTCGTGACCTATGCAAAATTTGAGAATTTTAGAAATTTTATTGTAAAATCACTTGAATTTATAACTCAATTATTAATTTGGTCCCTATTGACCCCTACAGTTTCTTATTTTTTCAGCTGGCCCCTCCAAATTTTAAGACTAGATCCGCCCTGCCAGACAAGACAACCGTTAATCTCCTGATCATCTGAGCTGATCCCCATCACTCCTATAATTTATAAGTTAGCCAAATAATTATCTTGCCCGCCTTTGAAACTTCTAGGTGTCGTAACGTAGAAGAAAGTTTGATGTAGATGGACTCCAAAAGAGATTATCGTAGATGTACAAGTTTTCGTTGTACAAAAATTTTAATATGAACTAAAAATGTTGTTGTTAGTCACCTTAATTTTTTTTTTTTTTTTACGTTCTTATCACAAAACTATTATATTTTTATATAGATTAATTTACAAAAATATCTCAAGCTTAAGTATAGATTATAAGAATGATCTTAGCTTTAAAAATTTATATGTTATAATCATCTGTCGAGTGTTGGACACTGTCAAAAACTATTTGTCGAGTATCGGACACTATCGAATACTGTCAGATGCACTTATTGAAAACTATCGGATGCTATTAGGTATTGTTCGACATATTCATTAGATATTGTCGAACGTGAGACTGGGGTCTTAGTAGGTAAATTTTTTTAGAAGAAAGTCATTTTTTTAAGACCCTCTTAAATAAAGGCATTTTTGTAAATTTGTCTACAATAACATGATGACAATTTTAGGTTTCGTAAACGCGCAAAATTAGGCCCAGCCCACTAGCCCCTGAGGCCGTTGCCGACAGGGATCTAAATTGGGCCATCCGAATTCCGAATTTTTTTCACAATAAACAATACAAACAATACATAATCTGGAATATAACCTTGTCTAATCTTAAATATTGGATTTGGAATATAATTTTTAATTGTTTATGTAAATATATTCTCTTGGACAATCAGGCGGGACGGTTGGCATGGCTTCCGTGTTGGCATCTTTACTTTTTGCTTAGTTTATTTACTATTAATCAGAACTTGGTGTGACGTGATTGGTTAATTGAATTTTGAAAAAAATTATAAATCATGATCAATCTCCAATAAAAACTTGAACAGAAACTAGACATCCCACGTTACGGTGCGTCCATTCTCTTTTTAGACATTCACAAGTGTAGATTAGAGACATGAACAGCTCAAGGTTCTTTCTCAATTATATTATTCTTTTTCTATCTTGAACCTTCTAGAATTACTGTTGATTAGATGCCACATACAAATACTTCAAAAATGATGCTTTTTGTTGATTTCACGTAAGCTTTTTAGGTGACTTATTCCAAATTATTTCTTTTTCTAAAAATGGGTTTATGCTTTTGGTGCCACCCATCTAATGATAGTTTATTATAAAGCGTTTATATTTTATTCTATTTTGCATATATGTAGAACCATTCCTTGATCATATATACAAACACCTCACGCATGCCTTTTCTTTTAATGATGGTAATGCGATCCAAAATTTAAAAAAAAAAAAATTGAGATTCAAAACTCTCTGTGATGAACAATTGAATATATGCCAAAATATAATTGATGAGAATAGTTTTTTCAATGGAGGACAATGAAGAATTATCAAATCAAGTACACTTTAACTGGATGCGAAGTGATAGATGATGAGTTGATCCCCAAACACATGTCAATGTTGATCTAGTTACAGATGCGTAGCATCCCATGTCCTGTGCTTTAATGCGTTACTCTTCTTCTTCTTTTTTTTTTTTTATTTCCCCATCTTATTTTCACTGCGGATTTCCCCAAACACTTTTGGTATTGGTAGTTTCTAGAGTTGATTTCCACCGATTTCTCAATATAATTTGGGTTTATTATAGTGTAATAATGATTAAGTTAACTCCTTCAAATAAGTTATTAAGAAGCCTGGAAACAAGTTGTTGGAAACAAGTTGTTAGTAATGACTGTTAACCAATAACTTTATTAACATTTCAGTGCTGCTAAACTTATAATAAACATATAATTTAAACTATATAATCTGATGTGATAATTTACTTAATAAAAATTTATCGAAAGAGCAAAAAACAAAAAAGATAGAGAGATATGCCATCTAGACAAATAAAAATTCACTGAAGAAGAAAAAAGCAATATAGTAAATTTAGCATTACTATCAACATTGTTTTATAACATTTGAAAAAAATCATATAGAATGATGCATTCTTTATAGGGGATTGAATTTGATTATGATATATAAAAAGAGTAGTGCTAAACTTATAATCGTTATACAACTCAAACTCTATTATTTAATATACTAGTGTACTTGACACAAATTCATTGAAGGGAAAAATTTACTATAGGAGAAAAAATAAAAAAGAATGATGGAAGTTACATCCCTAATAGGATTTTTTTAGGTAGACTGTTATATCAGATTGTAGAGTTTAATTTGTACGAAGATTATAAGTCTTTTAAAACAAGATTTTTGCTGTACTTCGAATCACCGATTCATATTAATTATTTCCATATATTCTGATTTTTAGCAAACTTATATTTACAGTATTTTTTTAATTAAAAAAATACATTTAATTTCAAGCCCTTGACTAATATTCTTGTTATGTATGGCATATGCTTGCACTTAGATTAAGGTATAAACTTAACAACGGTTAAACATGACAGGCGGCTCCCACAGTCGAAAGCCCACGTCTTCCAGGCCGCGCATGTCGATGTCGAACCAATACAAAATTAATTAACTGAAAAAACACAAAACAACAATAACGACAATTTCCAAAGCATTTTCCAGAAAAATCGCAAACTGCATCGAATATAAAAGGCCAGAACTAGAACGAACCTCCTCTGTGGTTCTTCTCCAAGCGAGCTCACACAATTCTTTGAATTTCCAAAACAGTTGTAGCGCCAAATAAGGCAATTAAATTAAACTTTGCTGCACCGTAATTGTCTCCTCTCTCTCTTAACAACTGTGAGTGAGTCATCATCAATAACTTCACGACAATCTCACCTCTCCTTCTCTCCTTCCTTCTAATATTTTATTTTATTTTTTTTCAACAACACAACACTGCATGCTACTAAATTTTGAATGCTTTCAAGTTTACGTTTCACGAAAGATGTTTTGATTTTGTTTAACTGAAAAAGTTACAGAGAGAGAAAGAGAGGGAAATGGCGGGAAACGACTGGATAAACAGTTACTTAGAAGCGATCCTGGACGTCGGTCCCGGAATCGACGCTGCAAAGTCGTCTCTGTTACTTAGAGAGAGAGGACATTTCAGTCCAACTCGTTACTTCGTCGAAGAGGTCATCACCGGCTTCGATGAAACCGATCTCCACCGCTCCTGGGTTCGAGTAAGATAAAATCAGCAGCCGTTGATCTCACTTCACTGTATTTTCGTTCATACTTTCAGTATCTTTATTGTTGTTGTGATTCTACAAAATTTTCAACTCCAGGCTGCGGCGACTAGAAGTCCGCAGGAGAGAAACACTAGATTGGAGAACATGTGTTGGAGGATTTGGAATTTGGCTCGCAAGAAGAAGCAGGTTTTTGCCTTTATATTTATATTTATATTTTTTTAAGTGAATCAAAGGCATGAAAATTGTTGATTTTACTTTGCTTCTAGGAATTGTTAGACTAAAATGTGTTAGTTGTTTCAGTATATATCACAGCCATGCATGTATAGAAGCAGGTGTGTTCTTATAGAAAGTAGTTTTATATTATATTATTTTTGTTTTACATTTGAAGGCTCTGTTTTACTGAGGAGACTTTGTAGTTAAGCTCGAGACCATAAGTATTATTTATTTATGGTTATGAGTATCATTGTTCTGTGTTATTTATGTGATTTTCAACTCTGTAACGGTGATTTGAACCCATATTTTAGTAAATTTATGTTGATGGATTGAAAATGTGTAGTAAGTTGAATAGTTGAATTAGTAGAATAATTAAATCCATTACTAGATACTTTTTTTTCTATTTGTTTTGCTTAAGTGGAGTATAATTCCTGCAACTTGTTTCCTTCACAAGCCTCATGTTAATGTCTTTAGTCCGGATATACCATGTAGTTCCATTGTTTCCAAATTATAGGTAAAGTGCTACGTATTGGACATTTTAAAGAATGCATACTGATGTTTTTACTTGTATGAATGTGTTTAGAATGTTCAATTGTTATGTTGTATCTAGAGCTATTACCCATGTATTTGATATACTCAATCAAACTCAAATAGCTTGAGGTAGAGGAAGGTCAGCGGATGGCTAAACGTCGTCTTGAACAAGAAAGAGGCCGCAGAGAGGCAACAGCAGATATGTCTGAGGACTTATCAGAAGGAGAGAAAGGAGACTTGTCTAGTGACCTAGCTTCTCATGGTGATAGCAGCAAAGGAAGAATGCCTAGAATCAGTTCTGCTGACGTGATGGAGAATTGGGCTAATCAATACAAGGAAAAGAAACTTTACATTGTGTTGATAAGGCATGAACTGCACTTCACTGTGACCTCATGATCTAATGAGGTTATTAGGAGGTTTATTTTGATTGCAGTAGTTCTTATGACTATAAATTGAATTGTGGTAGCACATTTTATACAGATGTTACAAAATCTCTTGGTTTTGAAGGTGGCTTTTAGTTAGTCCTGACAACTATTATTTGTGCAGTCTTCATGGCTTGATACGTGGTGAGAACATGGAGCTTGGTCGTGATTCTGATACAGGTGGCCAGGTAATAGGACCATAGTTATTTTTTTATTTTCTGTTCAATAAATTTGAAATCTTTGTTGGAGTTATTTTCAGTTGAGCGTGCGGTTGTTTAGACGTCATTCTAAAGAAACATTTACAAATTGCTACCCTGTTATGTAAGGGAAAGTTTGGAATTCGGTGTTCAAACAGGTTAAGTATGTAGTAGAACTTGCAAGGGCATTGGGCACAATGCCAGGAGTTTATCGGGTTGATTTGCTGACGAGACAAGTATCAGCTCCAGATGTAGATTGGAGTTATGGTGAACCAACAGAGATGCTGAATTTAAGAAGGTCTGAGAACTTGAATCAGGAAGTTGGGGAAAGTAGTGGTGCATATATCATCCGTATACCATTTGGCCCAAAAGATAAATATATACCGAAAGAGCTCCTTTGGCCCCACATTTCTGAATTTGTTGATGCTGCACTTAGCCATATTATACAGATGTCCAAAGTTCTGGGTGAGCAAATTGGTGGTGGGCAACCAGTCTGGCCAGTCGCCATTCATGGGCATTATGCAGATGCAGGTGACTCTGCTGCTCTTCTGTCTGGAGCTTTGAATGTGCCAATGGTTTTCACTGGCCACTCACTAGGACGAGATAAGCTTGAACAACTTTTGAAACAAGGACGCCAATCAAAGGAAGAAATAAATTCAACATATAAAATAATGCGGCGGATCGAGGCAGAGGAGGTATCTCTTGATGCCTCTGAAATTGTTATAACTAGCACTAGACAGGAGATAGAACAGCAGTGGCGGCTTTATGATGGATTTGATCCAGTGCTTGAGCGGAAACTGAGAGCAAGGATCAAAAGGGGTGTAAGCTGTCATGGCAGGTGTATGCCTCGTATGGTTGTAAGTATTAAAATATTGTTTCTGACTTCTTTGTCAGCTAATGATATTTCCTTCTGCATCTAAAGCAAGTTTGGTTGGTTATTTAACTATCTTTTTGTATGCCTTAAATTGTCATAATGATATCCAGGTTATTCCTCCCGGAATGGAATTTCATCATATTGTTCCAGTACATGATGGAGATATGGATGGGGAATTGGAAAAAAATGAAGATAATCCAGCTTCTCCAGACCCACCAATATGGTCTGAGGTTATAGTTCTTTCTTCTTCATTATTTAGTTGCAATAGCCTGTGTATAGATGTTCCCTTCATCTTTCTGTTTCCTCACTGCCATAAGGAAACTTTAGTATGTTGTGGCACCTTTTCTTTTCCATTCAGTAAATGCTGATTACATTCCCAACTTTGGATGTTTTGAATTGGCAGATAATGCGTTTCTTTTCCAATCCACGCAAGCCTATGATACTTGCCCTTGCTCGGCCAGACCCTAAAAAAAATATTACAACTTTGGTCAAAGCATTTGGCGAATGCCGGCCTTTAAGGGAGCTTGCTAACTTGGTATTCCTAAGTCTTTGATCTGCAGCTTCAGTGTGCATATAGTTTTGTATTTCTTCTGATCCAATGAATTTGCTTTGCCATTTTAATTTTTTTCTCTTACTAAAATTTTGTTTTATACATAAGTTTTGGTTGATAAATTGCTATCTTTTATTCTCACAGACTCTGATAATGGGAAACCGTGATGATATTGATGAAATGTCTGGAACAAATGCATCAGTGCTTCTATCAACTCTTAAGCTTATTGACAAATATGACCTTTATGGTCAAGTGGCATATCCTAAACATCACAAACAGTCTGATGTTGCTGACATTTATCGTCTAGCGGCAAAAACAAAGGTATAGTGTTGGTTACTATTCCATTGAGAAAACATATCAGCAGCCTACAGCTTTTAACAAATATGAATGTGAAGTTTGCATGTATGCATATGCCTTTTGCTGATGTATCGGGAGTGAGTCCTAGCTAAGCTCTGATATGACATGTCTTTTTGGCTGTTATTCTTCTCATTTGAATTCCTACATTTTGGCACAATATTGATTAGGCTTGCTTATCAAGGGAAGAATATCTTTTCACTTAAATGTTCTGTAAACATGTTCAACTTTCATCTCAAAGAGTTTCATTAACTTTCTTTTTTTGGTTTGTTGTAGGGTGTTTTCATCAATCCAGCTTTCATCGAGCCATTTGGGCTTACTTTGATTGAGGTTTTCCTCATCACCTACTATCTACAATTTCTTATGTTTAAGACATTAATTCATAGACAACTCGCGTAAGCTCTTTGTTTGACAGGCAGCGGCTTATGGTTTGCCGACAGTAGCCACAAAAAATGGGGGTCCTGTTGACATTCTTCGGGTTTGTCCATATCTCTGCAGCCTTAATATTGCTTAGCTCATATGTGAAGCGTTGTTTGAAATTCTCATGCTAGGTTATAAATAATTATGATGAACTTTTTGCAGGTTCTTGACAATGGTCTACTGGTAGACCCTCATGATCAGCAGGCAATTGCTGATGCTCTTCTGAAGCTTCTTTCAGATAAGCAACTTTGGGCAAGATGCAGACAGAATGGACTGAAAAATATTCACCTGTTTTCATGGCCAGAGCACTGTAAAACATACTTATCTCGGATAGTTAGTTGCAAGCCAAGGCAGCCTCAGTGGCAGAGAAGTGATAATGAACTTGAAAATTTGGAATCTTCTTCACCTGGTGATTCCTTGAGAGACATACAGGATTTATCTTTGAACTTTAAGCTTTCATTGGATGGTGACAAAAATGAAGAGGGTAATACTCTTGATAATCCTTTTGATATTGAGGAAATTTCTGATAATTCGAAAAACAAGTTAGAGGGTGCTGTTTTGACACGGTCAGAGGGTACCAATGGAGGAACACAAAAGGCAGACCAAAATATTGGCACTGGTAAATCTCCTGCATTGAGGAGGAAGCTTGTTTTTGTCATTGCAGCGGATTGTGATACAACCTCAGATTTGCTTGAAATCATTAAAAAAGTTAAAGAGGCTGCACGGAAGGACAGTTCTGTGGGGTATATTGGGTTCATTCTATCAACAGGATTGACGATCTCAGAGATACATTCTCTTCTTGTGTCAGGAGGTGTGAGCCCATTAGATTTTGATGCTTTCATATGCAATAGTGGTAGTGAGCTCTACTATCCATCTTCAAGCAATGAGGACATTCCTGGGCTTCCCTTTGTGGTAGATTTAGATTATCGGTCACATACCGAATACCGTTGGGGTGCTGAGGGTTTGAGGAAGACTTTAATTCGTTGGGCGGCTTCTATCAATGATAAAAAGGGAGAAGAAGGACAGATAGTGGAGGAGGATGAATCAAGATCAACAGAACATTGTTATGCTTTCAAAGTGACAGATCCAGAATCGGTAATTTTTTTTTTCTTTTCTTAATCTGCTTCATAAGAAACGTAACCTGCTTGGGCACTTTATGCTGATTTGACTGAAGAATGTAAACTCAGTTTTTTAGTCACCTCTCATGAGCTTATGTTAATGCCTAGATATTGTCTTCACAGATTCCTCCGGTGAAGGAACTCAGGAAATTGATGAGAATTCAGGCTCTTCGGTGTCATATTGTTTATAGTCAAAATGGTATAAGGCTTCATGCGATCCCTGTTTTGGCTTCTCGATCCCAAGCCCTCAGGTATATGTGTTAGTTGCATATCTCTGTGTCTAAAACTTAAATTGCCATTAGCCATTTTCGCAACTGTTTTGATTAAATGTGTCTGTAATATTGAACCGAGTGAATTGACATCTAAAGTTATTATGAGTATTTATCATTAACCACTAGTAAAATATGTCCAGGTATCTTCATGTCCGGTGGGGCATGGACTTGTCCAGTGTTGTTGTCTTTGTGGGAGAATGTGGAGACACAGACTATGAAGGCTTGCTTGGTGGGGTCCATAAAACTGTGATATTAAAGGGAGTTGGCATCAATGCCCGTAAGCTCCACGCTAACAGAAACTATCCTTTAGAGGATGTCATGCCACTCAACAGTCCCAATGTGATTCAAACTGAAACATGCGACAGCGCTGGCATAAGAGCATCATTGGAAAAGCTAGGGGTCATGACGTGGTAGAAATTCACCGCTCTCACGCATCTGCTAAGTGTGGGAGAGAGGCTAGAAACTTTTCTGATGTTTTAAAAATAAGGGGTTGTGAAGATGCCTGCTTTTTGTGCGAATTAAACTGTTGGCGCTGTGGTCGCTACTTGTTACACGTGTGTTATGTGTTCTTGCTTCTTTCACCAAAACAGTACTTTGTCCGGAGTCTCCCATCACTCGAGTTTCTTTTGTTCTCTTTGTCGTTAAGTTATTGTCGAACAGGTGCTTACACATTCGACCCTTGTTGCTGCTCCTTTTGTGCACTTTGTTAACGTGTTCGTTTTTCATCTATATGTATATATGCATATATGTATTGGTGAAATATCAAATGATTAATAAAACAATTCGTTTAAAGTCCAATTTGTATATTTGCGTCGCTTTAATAATGTTCTTTTAAGATCGTTCGGAGATCTAATTAACTCAACGATTACATCTAGAAATTTGTTTCAGCTCGTCAATCCTTTTGTCAGCTAATAATAGTTCAAAATTCCCAAATCTTCAACTAGTCGAATAGCGCTATTGTGATGATGGCCATTAGCCGATTACTCACCGATCGTGTCAAAGTTTTAGTCACGGAAAAGGACTAGTTCTGATAGGGCTCTATGTAGCTGTTTAGTGACTCTTGATTGAATCCTTAAGATTGACACGTATAAAGATGCTTAACTGGTTCAAGAAACTTAATTTTCTATTGTAACGTCGTCAAAGATATACATTTGTACCAACTGCAAAGGATGTAAAGCATTTGAGAAAGAATTTAACGGTTGCCTTCGAATTATTTCGAACCATTGTCAATGACAAACCAGGCATCAAACCCAAGGATGGAAGCCACATGCGCCGCTTGCATTCTCCACTTAGTTGTCGCCAATTATTTTAAGAACGTACTTTCCAATTATTGGGTGCTATTTAAGATCAATTGCGCAAAGCTTGTTTTAAAGAATCAGTATCCCAATTTCGTCTTAGTAAAAGCAATCATATAAATTAATGTTTAATACAAAATATAATAGAGATGAGAAAGAATATAATATATCACAATCAGTGATAATTAATAAAAGACACATGATATGAGATCTATAAAAATTAAAATAAAATTAAAATTATAACTATAATTTACATGACTTAGCTTCACAAGGGTTTATTAATTGTAGTTTTCAGATTGAAACTAACTTAAGGTACGATAGATGTACAATGGAAGGAAATATTAATTTATTGTGCATAAAATTTGGGAAATAATTATCTGTTATGATAATATTTGAGTGTTCTTAGACAGGAAGAGTGCGACAAATTAATATTTCTACGAGTCTCTCTATGAGGCGAAATGCATGGCATTACGAATCAAGAAGTGTCCATCTTTGGTCAAACATCTAGTCACATCGCCTCCACTTACAACTGGATAGTGTATATCCTCCCCCACAATCAGAACGTGAAAATAAATAAATAAAATGAGAAGAAGTTTCATTGCCAAACAAAACTTCTACTTCTTCACTACTTCCTTTGCATCAAAATCCCTAGATCAGTCGTAGGATCATTAACCACCGTTTAGCTACTCTATGGCTGACTGCACATGCACTGCATCTCTTTTACTCTACCCTTCAATCCTTCTCATTCTTTTATTCTCTTCCATTAACCATCACCTCCATTTCTTCTCTTTTTCTTCTTCGTACTTTTCCCTTTCAAATCGCACACATCTTCTCCAAGAAAATCCACATGTGCCCATCTCTTCTTTTCCAACTCCACCTAAGTTTTATCGTAATGGAAGCAACCATGGTAGTGGTAGAAGTGTAAGCACTCAGAGTGAAGGACTGTTTGAGTGAATGAAGGGAAAAAATGAAACTTCGTTTTTTTTTTCTTATATTAATTTGTCTCATTTTCTGTTATTTGGTGCAGAAGAAGAGGCGGTTTGAAAGGATGGAAGAAGGATTGGCGAGAGCAAGAGCTGCTATACATTTGGCGTCACGATCACGTAATTATTCATCAAACAAGGTGGAGAGTTTTGTTCCCAGGGGATCCATTTACATAAACCCTTATGCCTTTCATCAGTTAAGTTTCTCTACTTCTTCTGTTGTTATTTGTTGACTCAGCCTGCAGCTTTGACTCCAAGCTAAATCAGTCTTCAACTTATAATATCATGTTTTGTTTGCCACCTTAACTGTCCGACTTTTCGCAAGCTACAATCAAGTTAAAATTATCTAACAAGATACAAGATACTTAAGAAAATATCATCTATATTAGTGGTTAATTAATTTTGTGATTTACAAGCGGCATTAATTGGGAAATAATCTAAATTTTCTCCAGAGAACTATGACGTTGATGTTCCAGCAGATTGTTCCAAAACCACCATATTGATAGCGCCCATATATAGTCAGTTGAGCACAACAAAGTCAAAATCACTTTTGCATCATATTAATTAGACGGTCTAGATTGACTTGATTTATCACTGATAAAGCCAAAGCCATAATGGGATTCATTTGGGTGTGACAGCAGAGTATGGGGATGAAGTGGGTCAAAATGAGTTTTTCCTTCACCGTACTTTCGTATAGCCCTAGTTCTGCATCTCATAGACTGCAATGCGCATTAAATTGATCCTTAAAAGTTTTATATCTAGTTCAAAAATCTAGGTTTAGATTCTCTCATGCCCATATCTAAGAATTTGACTTGAGAGATATTCCCCATAGAAGAAATTAATTTAATCTCAACTTACAGAGCATCCTTATATTTTAATTTTCATTATTATATATTACATGGAAAAGCTGCGCATGCCCATGCATCAATATGTATGATATCGATAGTAGTAATTTGCTGGTCACGGTTAGGTGTAGATGGCTTTGTGGAATATGTATGTAAGATCTTGTTGTTATCTTAATTATCTAAAGCAAAAATTATAAAGAGCTTGGCATCATGCACCGCCAATTAGCATTTTCAAACGTATAATGTTACAGGAGCCACATAGAGATGGAAAAGCGATTTAGAGTGTGGACATACAAGGAAGGAGAACCACCGCTCTTTCATAAAGGGCCAATGAAAGACATTTACTCTATCGAGGGGCAGTTTATTGATGAACTGGAGAGTAGAAAAAGTCCTTTTTCAGCTCAACATCCCGATGACGCCCTTGCATATTTCCTCCCAGTTAGCATCCTCAATATCATACGATACGTCTACAGACCTTACACTAATTTTTCTCGTGCTCGCTTGCAAAACATCGTGAAGGACTACATTGACACTGTGTCTAGTAGATATCCATATTGGAACAGAAGCAGTGGAGGCGATCATTTTCTAGTTTCTTGCCATGACTGGGTAATGATGATGATCATATTCCTTATTTTGCGGCTACATAATTATTTAAGGGTTACTTCTAATAATAGCAAGTAGATGGATTTTTTAACTTTTATAATATTCAATGAGGTAATATCAAAACACCCCATGTGGTTTGCCTTAATATCACTCAGAAAGCATGTTCGGAGAATATATCAGCTTGGCTCTCAATGTTTGTATTTTTTTATTATTCAGGTCCATCAAACATGCACTTTTGTATCGTCCAAATCCATTTAAAATAGATCTAGATGATACAAAAAAGTAAACATTGAGGCTCGTATTAATATCTTATCCAAACATGCTTTTCGAGTGATATTGAGGTAAACCATAGGAGAGGTTTTCGATATTACCTCAATATTTTATAAGTTTAACTTTAATAATAAAAATATCCTATTAATAAGTGGTTAGATGCATTCAGGTATGTATTTGGTTAGTTAAAGCATCAGCTCGTGTCTAATGAGCTTGTTGAAATATCAATGCATCTTGAATATTAAACAATTAAAAGAAATTCGGGTTTAGTTAAATTTTAAATAATCCTTCCAACTTAGCTTATCAGTTATTTCTCATATTTGTAATTATTTAACACATGCGTCCCGCAGGCACCAGATGTTTCCGCTGCTCACCCTAAGCTTTACAAGCACTTCATCAGAGTTCTCTGCAATGCCAACTCCTCCGAAGGATTCCAACCAGCAAGAGATGTCTCTTTGCCCGAAGTCGACCTCACATACGGATCCTTGGAATCCCGACATCTCAGCCACGTCTCATACAACCGTTCCATTCTTGCCTTCTTTGCCGGTGGTCCTCACGGTGCTGTAAGAAAGCTGTTATTCAGTTGCTGGAAAAACAAAGACGACGAAATTCAAGTCCACGATTACCTCCCCAAAACCCTAAATTACACTCAACTAATATATCAAAGCAAGTTTTGCTTGTGCCCAAGTGGCCACGAAGTTGCAAGCCCTAGACTATTCGAGTCCATATTTGCAGGCTGCGTTCCTGTTATAGTATCTGATCACTATGTGCTACCGTTTAGTGATGTTCTCGATTGGAGCCAATTCTCGGTTCATATCCCTGTAGCAAGGATAGCAGAAATCAAAACAATTCTTCAAGGCATCAGCGAGGAGGAATATTTAGAGAAGCAGAAGCGTGTTATTCAGGTTCAAAGGCATTTTCGCCTCAATCGGCCTGCGAAGCCCTATGATTTGATGTACATGGTGATGCACTCGGTGTGGCTGAGAAGGCTCAACCTCAGGCTCCCATTTCTGTAATGCCTCAGCTAGCTTTAATATTGTGTACAAGTACAGGTTCCTCTCTGCTGAAATTAATGCATGCATGTATGATTATATTAATTATATTAATATAAATTACAGAATATTACTCATATACAAACCATTTGTATTCATATCAAATTTATTTAATAGGTAATTCATAGCCTTGCAATCTTTGAAATTTAATACGAATTTTGGGAATGTTTAATTTGTAATACTAAAATTTGGAAACTATTAAACGTGTTTGATTAAAATGTTTTAAAAATAATTGCTAAATAGTAAATTAAATTTAAAAAAATTAGTATAAAATTTGAAAATAAAAAACTGCTTTCTCAATAATTTTTATCTTTTAACTTTGAAAAAATATATATTTTTATTATACAAACTCATTTTCAAGAGATATTGAGTAAGATAAGGTGTATCTTCATTTTGAAAGATATTTTTAAATTACCAACCCTATGAGGAACATTTTTTTAAAAAAAATGGTTTTAGATATACTATTTTCTGAAAATATTTTCTTTATTTTGCTAGAAATCCGTATACATCCCGTGGAAAAAAATGACTAATTGAGTAAATGGTAAAATAATATACAAGCTGCTTGAATTAAATTGAGATTAGTAAACATGAAAGATTATAATGGAAGATATTTTGATGTGATCATTTTAAAATAAACACATGAAAATTCTAAATGAAATTACGCATATAGCCAAAAGAGGGGAAACTACAAGGTAAAAATTAGAAAATGATTAAAAAAAACAAATATTACGAGTAAGACTTCCAATTAAAAAGTCGAAAATTTTGTCAATTCCAAGTCTTTTTTTTTTTTCCAATTTGAGAGGGAAACTAAAATTATCGCTTGACCGCAAGGAGAAAACAAGGTCAAATCCGTCATTTCATCACTTCCTCACTTCTTTGCACGTTTTGCGCTCAATTCTGCCCCGCCTTTTCGATTTCTTTATTAAAAGCGGTTTTCCTTCTCTCTATCCACTCCACTATTTTCCGAGAAAACAATAACAAAATCTCGGCAACCAAACACTACCAATCCGTTCTTCGTAGCTTTAGAATGGGGCATTCGACGGCGGCGATCACGTCATTCATTGCTTTGACGTTGATCGTCGTCGTCGCCTTGAAGCTGTCGGATGGCTGCTTCAGCTCCTTCCTCAGCTTCTCTGCTTTTAAATTTGAAGATCACTTTTCATCATCACCTAACTTTAATTTCCAAAGAACCGTCTCAAACTCTGATCAGCAACTCCAGGCCTTGCGTTTCACAGGATCGGACGCCGGCGCAACCGTCAACCACCGCAGAAATTCAACTTCTGTTATAGTAACTTTGCAAACATTCTCCATCTCCAATAATAACATATAAAGCCACACACACACACACACACATATACATGTATGAATGTATGCATGCATGCATGCATGTATCATTAAATCTGCAATGTCCACGGATCAGGAGCATCAATGGTGTTTCTTTCTAATGTTGATAAATGTATACATACATACATACATTTATATATATATATATATATATATATATATGTATTTAATTTGTTTATAATTAACAATTAATTTACTGTAAAATATTGTTTATAATATATTACAGCAAAATTTATCAAGCGAGTTGAAAAAAAGAGAAGAGCTGAAACTAGGACTGGCGCGAGCGAGAGCTTCAATTCGCAAGGCAGCATTGAGTCGAAATTATTCATCGTCAATCATCAACAAAAATCTTCCAGATGCATTCATCTATCGTAACCCTAGCGCATTTTATCAGTAAGTAGCTTTATGTATTTATTTATTTATTTTTTTCTTTTCTAATCCAAGACACAAGTTGAGTAATTAAGTAACATAACAAAACATATATCTCACATTAAATTAAGCTAGCCTATGGCTGCAAAACGTCGGTGCTTTGATTCTAAGTTACCACCAAGATATATAGCAAAAGTCGTTAAACCTCGTATACCATCATCATGTTGTTTCGGCAACTAGCGAATTCTTGTACATAAAGCATGTTGTGTGTGTTTATAGTGCGCATTCGGTAATCATTATTCTTTTGCTTTCACGGTTGATTACTTGATGGCCCGTTGCAGAAAAGCCGTGTTACTTTCTTGTTTTGAACCGTCTTTTGAGAAGCTCCTAAATAATGTCTCTTTCAACGTGGCACTCTTGTTGCTTAGCCAACAAAAGTGGTCCTGCTTATTTTTAGCAAACGTGGGCATTTTTAATTAGTAATATTCAATTTCAGATCGATATGAAAGCTCGGTAGATAAATTTATAGCATTGAACATTCGGTTTATGATAATAATAAAAATAATATTTAAATATCAAATTAGTGAACATGACCTTAAACAAAACGTTGATTCATAAATAAAATTACACAATGATCAATCCAATATTTATATTAATTATGCCTATATTGTCAATCGAATTTTGTTTCTCTCTTTTTGGGAAGGGACAAGAGGATCGGTTCAGGATCATCAGGTGGTGTACATGGTCCACGCTTCCCAATCAAATAGTTAGCAATGTGGCTAATAATTAAGGGTTTGCTCATTTCTATTTTCGAAAAATCATTTTCTAAAAGTTTACATTTATCAATACATTTAAATTATTATCAACTATATATCATTGACTTTGGTTTCTTTTTTCTTTCTTTTTTTTTTATATATTCTGACTCTTTAAAGCGGCTTTGTCGTTGTCTGGAGTCATCATCAAAAAATTAAATAACTTAGCCAGTGTTTTCTTCTGGAAGTAACAATATCATAATTATAGTTTCAAGTTATCATTTCGATTATCAATAATTTAAGAGTTCTAAGTATCTATTTTGGTGTAATCAGCGAGTGATTGTGCAAAACAGAGGACCCTTTCTTTACCCCGATGCTTTCCGTTAGCACATGGGTGCCCCGTGCCCAATCCGTTCCTTTTGCCAACATTTTTGTCTAGTGTTGACGTGCATATTAATTGTTTTCATTGAAAATTTGCAGGAGTTACGTGGAGATGGAGAAGAGATTCAAGATTTATGTGTACAAGGAAGGGGATGTACCCATAACCCATGATGGGCCCTGCAAGGACTTATACACAGTAGAAGGGAGGTTCATATCCGAGATGGAGACCGGTTATGGTGCTAGGAGATTCAAGACAAGTGATCCTCACCGAGCTCATGTTTTCTTCTTGCCTTTCAGTGTGGCTTGGATGGTTCAGTACATGTACAAGCCTCTCACGTATGACATCACTCCATTGGAAATTTTTGTGAATGATTATGTGAAAGTGATATCTACAAAGCACCCCTATTGGAATAGAACTAGTGGGGCTGATCACTTCATGCTCGCCTGTCATGATTGGGTGAGTATCTCCCACTACACCTACTCATAATGGCTTCTTCTTTTTTGGGTTTCTCTCGTGCTAGAAAATTTTAGAGTCTGCTTTTCCTATTTTTCTAGCTTACATATGTTTCTTTCCACGGGGTTTTATTCCACTTGGGAGTACCATTCAATTGCGTAGACTATAAATATAATAAATTTCAATATTTGTTTTCTCATACTTTTACAACAATCTAAAGAAGTATTTATGTATAGGTCAGCTTCTGAATTACAATGAATTGAATGGCCATATATTCAATTCTAGCTTTAAACGGAGGACCATGATGATTATTAGCATTCAGCTTTTGTTTTTTAAAAATGATGATCTTCAGAGATTTGTATTATTTCCCTAGTTTTTGCCTTCTCAGGTTTAACTGGAAACTTAGGCTGCTCTGCTTTTGTTTTATGAACTAAAATCTTGTTTTCTATATATTGTATATTTTTTTAATTAATTTCAAATTCAATATTAATCACATATTTTTTTTTAAAATTTAAAGTAATTTAAAATTAATCATATATATACCTAAATCCTTTTAAAAACAAAAAATATAAACTACATAAACCAACACACACTTAATTTCACAACAGTCAATATGACCTCTAATTTTTCTCTCCTTGCATCGCAGGGTCCTCTAGCATCGGAGGGACACCCTCAGCTGTACAAAAACTCCATCCGAGTCCTCTGCAATGCCAACACCTCCGAAGGCTTCAAACCTCAAAAAGATGTAACCCTCCCCGAAATCCACCTCTACGGCGGCGAGGTAGACCCCAAGCTTCTCTCCCCACCGGCCTTCGACGACCCACGACGTTATCTAGCATTCTTTGCTGGCGGACTCCACGGCCCAATCCGCGAAAACCTCTTGCAACACTGGAAAGGCCATGACAAAGATATGCAGGTTCATGAATACCTTCCGGAACACCTAGACTATTATTCCTTTATGCTCGATTCCAAGTTTTGTCTATGTCCAAGTGGGTTCGAAGTGGCCAGCCCTAGAATTGTCGAGGCCATTTACTCTGAATGTGTGCCTGTGATTTTGTCGGAAAATTATGTGTTGCCATTTAGCGATGTGTTGAAATGGGAGGCCTTATCGGTACAGATTGATGTATCAGAAATTCCAAGACTGAAGGAGGTGCTGATGGGTATTCCTGAGGAGAAGTACAGGAAGCTTAAGGAGGGTGTAAGAGCTGCAAGGAGACACTTTATGCTGAACCAGCCCCCTAAGAGATTTGATGCGTTTCACATGATATTACATTCTATTTGGCTTCGAAGGCTAAATATGAGGCTTGGGTAGATAATCTATTAGAATTAGGATTCGTTTGGTACTTGGTATGTAGAAATATAGCAGCTCATATAGAAATAGGGATTTACAAAAAAACAGAAACCAGAAAAAAAAAAAAAAAAGTCAATTGTTTCATTATCAGTTACAATTTTGTTCTCAAAGAGTTGATCCCTTCAGTCCAAATTTCCATTGTTGTTTAAACTTCATCTTTCGTCTTGGATTGCTATAGAACTTCTGTTACACCCTTGATTTTCGCACATGGCTGGCATAGCATGCCTTGCGCTATGCCATGGCTTGGAGGGGGCTGCAAGGGTGCATGCCCACGAGAAGCACATGGGTGAGTGCTTAAGCAAGGTGTGGAGACGTTGCGTGGCGTGATAGAGGCATTGATGCGCGAGGGGAAGCGCAAGGCAATATGAACGCTGACACAGGGGGATGTGTAGCGCAATGAAATGATACGCACGCATGGGTAGCGAGCGTAGTGTGGCACACACATGGAGATGGGTGTGGCACAATGAGATAACATGCACGTACGGGTTACGGGCATGATGTGTGGCGCGCGCATAGAGATGTGCGGGGCACAGTGGTATAACATGCACGCACGAGTTGTGAGCATGATGTGTGGAGCGCACAAGGGAGTTGTGTGCGACACAACGATGCTACGCGCACATTGGGGGCAACGTAGCGCATTGACACTAGCACATGCACGCATGCGGGCTGGGACGCTTGCGAGGCAGCGAGCACGCGCACGGGTAGCGCGCAACAAAATAGTGACATGGCGCATGGCATCGGGCGACATGGCGCGCAGCAGCGGTTCATGGTGCAAATGGGCGTGTTAGTGGGCCTTAATCATGGCACATGTCCAGGGGGATATGGTTTCCTAGAATGAAGGACGTAGTGGGCTGGAAGTTATTTCCTAAGGTGTAGGAAATGCAACTTCCCCACTAACTTGGCGGTTGAGAGGGCTCAACCATGTCCTTGAAGGTAGGAATGGAAGTGGGTGGTTACTTGGGAAGTTACTCCCATATTCCATGCCATGATCCCACTCATGGGTAGTTATGCTCATGAGGGAAGTGGGAAGTTACTCGGGTGGTTACTTCCTACAGAGTGGGAAGTTACTCGAGGTGGTTACTTCCGGAGTGGGGAGTTACCAGAGGTGGTTACTTCCGGAGTGGGAAGTTACTCGAGGTGGTTACTTCCGGGTAGTGGGAAGTTACTCGGGGGAGTTACTTCCATGCCATGATCTTCAATCATGGGTGGTTATGCCTATGAGAGGAAATGGGAAGTTACAGGTAGTTAACTTCCATGATCTCCACTCATGGAGAGTGGAAGATGTACGTGGCAACGTAGGAGCGTGCCACCTCACTAAGTGGTTATGCTTGTGAGAAAATGGGAAGTTACTAGAGGTAGTTAACTTCCATGATCTCCACTTATGGGGGAGTGGAGGATTATGTGGCAGCGTAGGAGCGCGCCACCTAGCCTAGTAGTTGGGGATGTCAACTACATGGAACCTAGCAACCAGGGTTGTTGGTTGGCTATATATATGTACCAAGATGGTGGGCTGGAAAGAGGTAGACACTCCAGAGGGAGGTCTCCAGGTAGACACTCCGGGGGTAGATACTCCAGAGAGAGAACTCTAGAGAGTAGAGAGTGACACAAGGGGAAAACACTTAGCGAACGGAGTAGCTAGTGTGAGTGTCATTGTGAGTGTTTCCAGCACACAATCTTGGGGCGGATTGTATTCTTTTCTTTGAGGCAATAAAAAGAAAAGTTGGAAGTCGGTGCTTCCGTAAATCCTTTGTGTGCATTCTCGAAAAATTGTGAGTTGAGTTACGCATACCTCGGTGAGAACCTCCAAAGCGGTTTATCGAGTAGCTGGCTAAGTGGGTGCTTAGCGCTATCGCAGGGCAATCCGCATATCAGAAAAAAGTCCTGTGACAAGTGGTATCAGAGCCCGGTTGTGGCAAAGAGAGCCAAGGTTGGCTAGGAGGGCCAAGTTGGCGACAAGGTCCAGTTTGGCTAGGAGGGCCAAAGTGGCATTCGAGCGGGGTTTACGGTATTTTGCGTGACTTGTTTCTACCTACTCACATTCTGGTTATCTTTGAGCACAATGTCTGGGGAGACGCTCAAAGATAGATTGGCACGGTTAGAGGTGCTGGTTGGCATACCACAAGCTCAACAGGAGGGGAGCTTGATGGAGCAATCGGAGATGCATGAGGCTGAGATTGCAACTTTGCGTGGAACATTGGTGGAGTTCATGCGTGAGGTGAATGAGAAATTTGATGCTATTTCGGAGGACATCATTGCATTGACTGATACGTTTAAGCAAAGCCTCATAGAGATGAAGGATGAACTTAAAGTGATCAAGCAAGCAATGACCACTGCACCTGGGGCAGTAGGGGCTGTCCATTCGGGAATCAAGGTGCCGGAGCCGAAACCATTTGGCGGAATGAGGGATGCCAAAGAGCTAGAGAATTTCTTGTGGGATATGGAGCAGTACTTCAAAGCTGCTAGAGTGGCCGAGACCGAGAAAGTGACCATCACTAGCATGTATTTGGTGGGTGATGCGAAGCTTTGGTGGCGCACTCGTATCCAAGAAGATGCCAATGCAGCGAGACCAGCCATCGAGACGTGGGAAACACTCAAACGGGAATTAAAGGGTCAATTCCTACCTTGCAATGCGGGGTGGCTTGCAAGGGAGAGCCTTAAGAAACTCAAGCACACGGGTTCTGTGCGAGAGTACGTGAAGGAATTCAGCTCCTTGATGTTGGACATCAAGAATATGTCGGATGAAGACAAGCTTTTCAACTTTGTGTCGGGATTGCAGCCTTGGGCGCAAACGGAGTTGCGTAGGCAAGGGGTAACGGATTTACCAACTGCAATTGCTGTTGCGGATGGTTTGGTTGACTTCCATTTTGAGGCATTTTCCATGCATGAGAGGAAAAAGCCCGAAGGAAGGAAGAAGGCTGGAGTTTCCAAGGGGGAGTCCATGGAAGCCGAGTCCAGCAAGACCAAACAAGGGGATTTGCAACAGGGCAAAAGTAAGCTTACGGGGTGCTTCATTTGTGACGGACCTCATAGGGCAAGGGACTGTCCAAGACGGAGTGAGCTAAATGCTTTGGTGGCGGATAGCGAGCCAAGGAAGGCCGAGAATGAGGTAATTCCTATACGTATGAGTCCTTTAATGTTGAACAACATAAATGGGATGTGTGATTCGACGGGGCTTTTGTACATATGGGTCTTCATTAATGGGCAATATGTGCACGCTATGTTGGATACGGGGGCTACACATAATTTCCTTTCTTCAAGAGAAGTGGAGAGGTTGGAGTTGTGTCCGGAGAGCTCCTCGCTAGAGGTCAAAGCAGCAAACTCTATAATGCCGGTTTGTGGAACACTATCCACAACTATACGGATTAGCTCGTGGGAGAGGCCGGTGAATTTGGCAGTGGTTCCATTGAGTGATTTTGAGCTGATACTGGGGATGGAGTTTTTTCTTCAGTACAACGTGGGTTTGATTCCTTATTTGCGTACGGTATCCATACCGGATGGGGAGAATTCGGTAGAGGTGGAGGCTCAAGTGTTGACTAGTGGCAAACATGAGGTGAGGCCATTTCAGTCGACTAGGCAATTGGAGATGGGGTTTGACATGGGAGTGGAGTCCTTTTTGATGGCACATATGGATCCAGCGGCGTGGTTCGAGGTGTTAGCTATCAAGGATGCAAATGGGGTGCATCCTGGACTTCCAAAAACCCTTACCAATTGATTGATATGGGTGATCACTACAGTGAGAGGGCTGATGGTGCGATGACCCCCTGACATCAGTTCCTTACCAGTGGCGTATATCCGGGCTAGGGAGCAACGGATGTTGAAATGAGCTGCTGAATGAGGTGAATATTCAGCATGGAGAGTTCATTTTGGTGTGCTGGTATCATGGGGATGCATTGTAGTGACAAATGGTGCTTTCATGAGTGAATGCACTAAGGAAATGAAGGCACGGGTCTTCAAACAGCCTTTGAGGGAATGATGAGAAACTAATGCAGTCAATTTCGGGGGAATTCATTCATGCATAGCAAAGGTTGGCAAAGAATCATTCTCATGGGATAGATTGATTCGAGAAACGTGGAGTTTCATGCGGTACTACATACCTACCCAACGGACTGAGGTAGCGGAGTTGTTATGTGGTGGCGTATCTTCTAAATCCAAAAGATAATGAATCGTTGGTGCGGTTCATGTGCGGATTTTTAGTGACGCTTTTTCAACACCATGGGGGAATGGAGTTGAGTAAAGACTGCAAATCATCATCAATTTGAGGGCAAATTGATCAGGGATGATTGCGCTACATGGAAAGAAATCTGCAACAACAGTGTGTGGCCGGAGTCACATGAGAGAATTGGGTTCGAGTGAGTTGATGCAGCCCATTAAAGTATAGCAGCGGGGAGAGCAGCTAGCACATTGCGTCAAGGCCTAATTCTAAAGTGAACAGCTGGGGGTAGTTGTCAATATTATTGTAGTTTTGGGTAAAGCTACAAATTGAGGTTAATCGTGTGAGTTCCTAATGCTTTTAGAGACTTGGTTGATTGGGTGGGCACCAACAAGCCAAGGAGCTCCTCCTGTTTTCGCGAGACAGTAGGACAAGGATGCGGGCAAGATCCTTGATCATCGGAGCTGGGAGAGTTAGAGAAAGGGAGTATCTAATTCTAAGGCAGTAGCATGTGGGATTGCTATTTGGGAGAGGAAGATCACATGATGATGAAACGTGCGGAGGGCAACAACAACATCCTTCCGACGAGGACGTCGGACTCTTCTGGTGGGGGTGGTTTGTTACACCCTTGATTTTCGCACATGGCTGGCATAGCATGCCTTGCGCTATGCCATGGCTTGGAGGGGGCTGCAAGGGTGCATGCCCACGAGAAGCACATGGGTGAGTGCTTAAGCAAGGTGTGGAGACGTTGCGTGGCGTGATAGAGGCATTGATGCGCGAGGGGAAGCGCAAGGCAATATGAACGCTGACACAGGGGGATGTGTAGCGCAATGAAATGATACGCACGCATGGGTAGCGAGCGTAGTGTGGCACACACATGGAGATGGGTGTGGCACAATGAGATAACATGCACGTACGGGTTACGGGCATGATGTGTGGCGCGCGCATAGAGATGTGCGGGGCACAGTGGTATAACATGCACGCACGAGTTGTGAGCATGATGTGTGGAGCGCACAAGGGAGTTGTGTGCGACACAACGATGCTACGCGCACATTGGGGGCAACGTAGCGCATTGACACTAGCACATGCACGCATGCGGGCTGGGACGCTTGCGAGGCAGCGAGCACGCGCACGGGTAGCGCGCAACAAAATAGTGACATGGCGCATGGCATCGGGCGACATGGCGCGCAGCAGCGGTTCATGGTGCAAATGGGCGTGTTAGTGGGCCTTAATCATGGCACATGTCCAGGGGGATATGGTTTCCTAGAATGAAGGACGTAGTGGGCTGGAAGTTATTTCCTAAGGTGTAGGAAATGCAACTTCCCCACTAACTTGGCGGTTGAGAGGGCTCAACCATGTCCTTGAAGGTAGGAATGGAAGTGGGTGGTTACTTGGGAAGTTACTCCCATATTCCATGCCATGATCCCACTCATGGGTAGTTATGCTCATGAGGGAAGTGGGAAGTTACTCGGGTGGTTACTTCCTACGGAGTGGGAAGTTACTCGAGGTGGTTACTTCCGGAGTGGGGAGTTACCAGAGGTGGTTACTTCCGGAGTGGGAAGTTACTCGAGGTGGTTACTTCCGGGTAGTGGGAAGTTACTCGGGGGAGTTACTTCCATGCCATGATCTTCAATCATGGGTGGTTATGCCTATGAGAGGAAATGGGAAGTTACAGGTAGTTAACTTCCATGATCTCCACTCATGGAGAGTGGAAGATGTACGTGGCAACGTAGGAGCGTGCCACCTCACTAAGTGGTTATGCTTGTGAGAAAATGGGAAGTTACTAGAGGTAGTTAACTTCCATGATCTCCACTTATGGGGGAGTGGAGGATTATGTGGCAGCGTAGGAGCGCGCCACCTAGCCTAGTAGTTGGGGATGTCAACTACATGGAACCTAGCAACCAGGGTTGTTGGTTGGCTATATATATGTACCAAGATGGTGGGCTGGAAAGAGGTAGACACTCCAGAGGGAGGTCTCCAGGTAGACACTCCAGAGAGAGAGACTCTAGAGAGTAGAGAGTGACACAAGGGGAAAACACTTAGCGAACGGAGTAGCTAGTGTGAGTGTCATTGTGAGTGTTTCCAGCACACAATCTTGGGGCGGATTGTATTCTTTTCTTTGAGGCAATAAAAAGAAAAGTTGGAAGTCGGTGCTTCCGTAAATCCTTTGTGTGCATTCTCGAAAAATTGTGAGTTGAGTTACGCATACCTCGGTGAGAACCTCCAAAGCGGTTTATCGAGTAGCTGGCTAAGTGGGTGCTTAGCGCTATCGCAGGGCAATCCGCATATCAGAAAAAAGTCCTGTGACAACTTCCCTGAAGAACTTAGTTCCCGCTCATGATTTGGTCTTTCAATCCAAGCCTTTCAAACGCCAAGTTTTGAACTTATATGGGTTCTTTGGCATTTGCATCATATCATTTGTATGATTTGATTCTAATTATAAATTGATTTCTGATAATTTTTGTCCTAATCTTAATTATGTTATTCACAAGAATTACATTTAATATCCGTTATTTTCAGCATTAGTTTATGTTCGCACACAGTTTGCTCCAATTAATTATATATTATCAACGCGATGCATTAATAATTTGAATATCCTCGAAGGTGTTGTTACCTTCTTCACATATTTGCAAGACTCGATTGTAACTCGCAAGCCTAAATTCAAATTTCAGCATCTTCTAGCTAGTTGTGCCGTGGTTTAAGTTTAATATCGATGACCGTAATTTCCGAACGGTGATCGTTACCAGCAGCATTTGAAACAATCTTGGGGCATGTTCGGCTCGAGGAAAGGAATGATGGGTGAAAAGAAAAGGTAAGAGATAAGAAAAAATAGAAAGAAAGAAATGGTTGAGGAATACTTTCTTCATTATTTGATTTGATAATGAAATCATGCATGGAAATGAATAACTTATAAATTAATTTGACATAAATAACCCCAACATAACAATGCATAATATTCATTATTAAATATAAATTTTAAATTTAAACTTTTTATAAAAACTAATGAAAAATAAATATTTATCTATTAACTTAATAGTATAATAATTTAGGTATTATTATTTATTTTTATTTGTTTATCGTAAATAGTTAAATGTCATTTTTCTTTAAAAATAAATAATATATATTAAACTATATAGAATATCATTAAACTATTCAGATTTATTAAAATAAATATTTATTTATTTACTATAGATTAAAAATATCTGTTGAAAATTATTATTATTGGATTATATTAAATTAATACTAAATTAATGTATATTTTTAAAATAAATAAATATATATATAAATTATTTATTAAATTAAAAAAATTGCAGATCGACCAACCACTGTCCAACGTCGCTAGTGTTCGATGAATGTTGCACGTGAATGTCACCATCACGACCCTTGTCTAACAATCTTCGTTTTTGTTCAAGTTTCGTCCTCAATCGTATTATGATTTTACCGCAAGTGTTGGTTCTCTTTTCGGGATCTGCAACCTACGCCGATGAAGCCACTTCAGATGACTAGAAGACCAGTTGATGATAATGTTGGTACCAACAGTAACAGCGGACACGTGGATGTGCCGACAGTCGCCGATAATGCCAGGCAAAAACAATCTTTTTAAATTTTATAATTTTTTTTAATTTTTAAAAAATCAATTAATAAATTATATCTATAATTATATTGTTAATTATTTATAAAATAATTTGATCAATTATTTATATAGTTTAACAATTTAATATATTATTCCTAAGAAAACCAAGTTTTCTTCTCAAAGTGGAGACGAAACCCAATTATTAAAGTTTTAGTAAATAAGATTGTTGATAATCCTCTTTCCTTATACTTTTAATCAAACCAAACAATGGAAAATAATTTCCTTAGGAAAAATTGTTTCATTTCACCCTTAGATTAATGTAACCGAACACCCCTTTTACAAAAGGACACTTTCTTCTCACAATGTCTAATATTGATACTTCTTTTTGACCTAGAGTGTTTAGTTGCCATTAATACGAACTATACTACAAATAGAATAATCTCTCACTAGACAAGAGAGTGATTCAATGTTTGTTATCATCAACTGCTTTAATTTGGCTTCTTATAATACTTTTATTGAGGCTACAAGTGAAATGATTTTAATTTTATTATGTAGATGGACTTTATTATGAGAAGTATGATTCGTTAATTTTCTCCTATTGATTGGATGATATTTCCTCCTTATTCTTAATAAGTTTTATCCTTTTATATATTGAGATTTACACCAAAGAGATATAATTTAAAAAAATAGTAAATTTGCATACTGTTCTTGAACCTAAAGTGTTTTCCAAAAATAAAGTAAAGAAAGATTTTTTTTAAATAAAATGATAAAGTAGACTTTTGGAAATAGTATAAAAATATTTTAGATATTTTGATCATTTTTTTGTTAAAATTAAAAAAAATGTAAAGAGTATATACGACACAAATTGAATTTTTCTTATTAGACATTAAATCTTCCAAGAATTGCAATTACCTAATGATATGCGTTATAATAGAAGTACAAACACGCATCAAGGATGAGAGCAAATTATGTTATTAATTAGCACAGAATTCTGGAAGGGATACAAATTCAGTGCAATTTTCAGAAAAACTTCCCTATAGTAGCCAAAATTATATCCTGCCTCTAGCTACACAATTCAACACATAATGCCAAGTGGGCTTCGGCAACTGCCTTTTATCCTATCAAAAATAATTATCCAATCGCAAATTACCATTGTATGAATCTAGTCAACCTGCGCCAAATCTTGTGATTAAAGATCTTTTTCATTTCTAAGTGGTAAAAGTCTAGAAATATCGCAGACATGTTAACAAGTTACAGAAATCGCCAAATAGACAAGACTTTTTTATGCTATTGGTATATTTGGGCATTCTTTGGCATGAGCATTAATAATAATTGCTGCTAAACACGTGTAGCAGCTGCATGCTTGGGAGAATTAATTGGAGAGCAAGAAGACAATATTATAAGTATATAATTTATTATCACGGCAGGATCCTAAGTAGGGAAAAGAATCAAATTAAGAATTGAAATTGATACACTTGGGAGCCATTTTGCAGAAATTAACGAAGAATGCATGCTTTGAAGCGGCTATTTTTTCAATATATATACAATGTAGCAACCTTGTTTACAATCCTAGGTGAGTTTATTTTTGTACAAGTCACTAAAATGACAATGAAAAGATCCATCATCGATAAAGAATGGTTGCTTAGACGATCACTTGATGGGAATGAAGTTTTGGGAGAGACGTTCCAGGTGAGATTTGAGCATGTATCCAAAAGAGAAACGAGACCTCGCAGCCGGTGAAGTTGGTGTACTTGGAGTATCGTTCTTCACTGCGAGGTCAATAGGGCCCATTTCTTTCTTCATCGACTCAACAAAATCCATTCCCACTTCATTACCTGATATGTCTCTCAAATAGAATGCGTTAAAAGACTTCTCTCCTTGCGTTGCTACGTCTGCTCGAACAACTGCTAGACCATTTTCTCTCAAAACTCGAGTTATATCCGAGAGCAACCCTACACGGTTGGCTGCACATAACTCTAGTCTAACACCCTGAATATGCATGCCCAAATAATTAATTAATAATCACTTTCGGATACTTAAAAATAATTAGTTTAATGTAACTTTTGACGTAGTTAACTACCGATTTTTATAATAAGATTACAAAATTTTCTTTCTAGGTATATATTAACTTCAGTAGTGATAGACTTATAACCTTTATTTAATCCAAACTCTACAATATGATGTCAATGTCTACATAGCAAAAATTCATTGGAGGAGGAAAAACATAAAAAAGAATGAGGAAAATTGCATAGGCTGTCGTATCAGATTATAGAGTTTATGTTGTATGAAAGTTGTAAGTCTAACATTACTAAATTAATATACGTTGTTATGTTAAGATATATTATAAAATTAACTTGAATGCCTCTTTCTCACCTCACAAACTCGGCGCTCAATAGCAGCCTCTAAGCATTTTATCACTCGTTCTTTTTCACCTTCTGTATTCAAGGCATACCCGTCTATGTGTCGAATGAAGTATTCCTGTAAATGTAAATTTGAATTGAGAAATGTAATCTAGCTAATAATTATAATTCACTAAGAGAACAAATTAAACATTATCCAATCACATATATATATATATATATATATATATATATATATATATATATATATGTATATATGTATGTATGTATGTATTTGTATATACGTATGTATGTATGTATTTGTATATACGTACGTATGTATGTATGTATACCTGAAATGCATAACCTCCACGAGAACCAACCGAAGCATGAAAAATGACGTACTGCATGTCAGTGAGCGTGCAAACAGTGTCAAACATGAGCCTAGGCCTGTCCTTGCACTCAACACTCACGATCGAATACCCTTTCTCATCACAGCTCTCTATACACACTAAAGTCTTCCTTCCATCCTCATCACCGTTCGTTCCCAACCCCAACATGGACGACGGACTCATCGGCATATACGGCCCCTCAAAATCTCTCACAGACAGCATCAGCTGGTGCAACCTTCTTTCCACATCAGTCTTGGTGCCATCTCCCCCTGGAACCCCGCCGCTCTTCACTTCAAGTGGATTAATGTGGGTCTCGCTACGGCTCTTCTCCGTGTTCGCGCGCAGCACCGTCGTCAGGTGGTCCTCGATCGTCGAAAGACGGTCAGGTTCGTTGATGGGGGCGTCAGTCGACTGATCAGAAACGTAGGCGACGCATGCCAGCCGATCATTGTGGCTCCACGCATGTGCTTCCACAATGTTGCAATGAAGGTCAGCTAAAGCAGCAGATATCTCGGAAAAGAGACCAGGCCTGTCGGTCCCCGTCATTTCGATGGCTGTGTGCTGGCTAGGGTGTTCGGATCCGTAAACGGCTTTGTTGGTATAGGTCTTTGCCTTGGCGGAGCCTGTTGTCTCCCCAGTTGTACCAATGGCCTGTATGCACATTTTTTTTTTGGGCAATTAGCTTGAATGAATGTAAATTCCAATCAACATTTGCATATTATCAAATTCGAATTGTATATATTTAACGTAAAATAAGAAGTACCTGCTGGATGTAGTTGATGACTTTTTGATCTGTAAGTTTGTTGCCATGCTGATCTTGAACGTGGAACACTTCAATGATAAAAGTTGAAACACAATATTCAGTTAGATTCTCATGAGGCTGACAAATAATGTGGTCACGAAATAAAAATTTGGCTGAGCAAGTGGGTGGAGAAAATTGAGAAAGAAGAGACAACTCAACATTAAAATTCAAAAAAAAAAGACTGTAATTTTAGTTGAATTCATGATATGACAAAAATATAATTGCTTACGCAAATCACGTCTCACCTAAGTATTTTCTCTATGATGAGATTTCGTGGGGTGTAGTAAAAGGCGGAGAAAATAATTTCGTGGATTTTATTAGGTTAAGTATCAAATGGTAGAACTAAATGTAGAAGTCAAAATTGTTACATTACCATCCATAAACCAGCCTGCATCAGAGGAAATATAGCCCTTTGAGATGGAGAGATTCATGTCTGTCAAAACTTGAACCAGTTCAAGGAGGAGACCCTGCTTGTTCAAACTATCCACCTTTACTACGGTGGCATCTTCCATGCTTTCATTGTCGATGCAGACTCTACACCTGAAATTATTAAAAAGAGAATGTGTCATATGGCTTCATCAAACGACTGAGAAATATCTACATAGGCTTGTGTGATCAATGATAAAATGGAACATATATTTATTTATACATTTGATTAACTTACATTGGGCCATATATCCTCTCAGGGAGATTATCAAAATCAGGATCAAAGTAAGGCCAGCAAACTTTCTTCATGCTGCGACGTACAATTATGTCAAAACACACCTATGATTCAAATTAAAGAGAAAAAAAAAAAAGGAAATGTTTGGTAAAACACATTTAACAATTCATAAAATCAACAGTTTGATTAGTTACAGTTATAGACTAATTATCTTGAAGTTATGTTGTATAAATGATATCGTAATTACTTTAACATTTATAATTAATTCTATCACTTATTATTAGATATCTTAATTAGTATTTATTAAATGTGGCCTTTGTAAATCATTTATCAATTACCAGACCATTTGAAATATAACAAAATTACTAGATTACAGCAGAAAGGTATAAGATGCAAACTAATCTATCTGTCTTCTTGTTGATATATAGTTGAAAATGACTACTCAAATTCTATGAAATTATGCAAGGCATGCACGTGTTTAAAAGTGTAAACATGCAATGCAAGTACTTCAAAAGCATTGCCTCCGATGAAAAAACATATTCTCTGGCTAATTGATAAAAGTTTGAAGAAATTAAGAAGAAGAAAATATAGCTTACACAGAGATACGACGATGATTGCAGAGAGTCAAGAAGATGCGAACTGGGAGAAATCCCAGAAAAGCTGGAGCAGAAGAGAGAGGGAAAATTGTCTCTCTCTTGAAGAAATAAGAAAATGATGAAAGAAGAGAAATGAAAGGTTGTTCTTCAGCGAATATAAGTAGCAGCTAGAAGAGCGAAGGAGAGGAGAGAAGCTTATTACTATTCGTGGGTTTGTGATAGATGGAGAGTGTGATCAAGTAGCTTATAAATAGATGTAAAAACAACGTGTGAAGGAGATTAAGAAGAAAAATCATAGAAGTATGTCTGAGAGGAGACACGTAGAAAGTCAAATAATGATTATCGGCCACGTTTTTGTAATGATTTTATCCTCTTCATTTTTCGTAATCTTCTTAGGCTACTCGTACAGTAATTTCCTAGGCAAGAATCGTTCGTAGACGTCTCCCGAACATTAAGGAATGTATAAATTGAGGTCGTCAAGCTTGATTACTTTTCTTCTCTTCTCTCAAATCGAATCTCTTTCTTCATGTCCGTTTATGTATGCAACTTCTCAGCAATGCATGTGGAAAATCCTTACTAAATTACAGGGTTTGGGGGGATTTTAGAACTTTTCTGCTACTACTGATCCATATATTCAGTCATCTACCTAAGTAAAGAGGATTAGGATTCTCTTCTCATCTAAATTACGTGTCTTTTAAGTGAAATGAAATTTTAGTACTAGAATAGATGAACATTTTATATGCGGAGTTCAATGCATGCAAATCGACATTTTAACTTATAGCATAAATTCAAACAGTAGGTAGAGTGACCAAGGCCAATTGTTAATACGCAACAAGGGAGGAAGCCAGCTAGGAAATCGATCCTTCTTGAGTTTTGACTTTTAATGGAAGGGATTAAAAAAAAATGCTTTCGTGATCAAAAGGGAACTCTCCTGTTATTTGTGTCCAGAAACAGAAGTAAGAAATGTCAATTGGCCGAATCAATTGAAAAACACTTTGACGTAAGCTTAATATGATCAGCAATGACAATGAAATTACCATTATCTGCCAATTCTTAAGCATGTTATCTTGCTAGACGTGTAAACTTCTTTACAAGATAATGCTTTGATCCATCTGATGATTATCCGGCTGCGTCATACATTTCTTCTACAAGAAGGAGATCCGAAATTATGTGAACATTATTACGGTTTTGATGACCTTGATACCACGTGAAGAGAAGGCAGAGACTGTTACTGTCCTAGTCAATCAATGTGTTGTATATTTCCCAGCAATTCAGGATTTTATCATAAACGCTCCTTCGTTGAAGTCTAACTAAAAGCCTCGTAGTTGATATCTGAATCCTCAATCGACAATCGCTCTAACTTTACTCAACTATGACAGAAAATCGGCTCCAGGTATAAGAGGAACCGGACAGAGAAATAACAAAATTTTTCAAAGGCCTATAATTAACTTTATGAAAAAGGAAACAATTGTAAGTATGGCATTTTGCAACTGTCAGTTCTATTGGATACACTCCAGCGAACCAAAGACCAGAACACTATCCACGCATTCAATTTTCACTTGAGATCTTTTTTTTTTCTCCCCACCATTGTGATCCAACAGTCCTACCAGTGAAGATGCCAATAAGTAATTCAAAAATAACATCCCATCAGATCAGACTGAGATGTCACCCAGCTCTATTACGCCAGCAAATGACTTGCCATAAAAGAAGGAACCCTTGACACCTAATCAAGTATGGTTGAACCAGGGTCCAACAGCACCATTCACATGCCCATTGCTGTGGATCCCAACACCATTTGGGATTAGGGATGGAGGCAATCCAACCGCCATGGGAGGAGGTGCGGTTGGATACAGTCCATGATTGTGCGGAAGAGTGTGAGGGCTCACAAGAGGACTGCCAGCAGGACTCCCTTGACATTGTTGGAGGGCATGGATTTGCCTAAGCCCTTCCTCGTGAATACGTGCCAGTGTCTCCAACTCCTTCATTGATAGAGCGTCCAAACCAGCACCGTATAAAGGGGCATGTCGCGACATTTCTTCTTGAAGCTGAGCCTCAAGGGATTGAATATATTGCTGCAAAAGAACCAAAAAAGGGCTGGATGTCAGTGTGAAACAAGAAAGATTAAGCATAAAACATGGATGATGCTATTAACGGAACTGTCAGAGAGCATAAGCTACAAACCTGGCAGGTCTGCAACTTTGATTCCATGCCATCAATATACGCTTCACATCGAGCAACCTGCTCTTCCTTCTCCCTCTTTTCTCCTTCAGTTTGCCCAACTGTTTGTGTCAACCGTCGAACTTCATCCTGAAGTGACTGACAAATTTCTTCTCGTGTCACATTTTCCGTGGCATATCGTTTCAATTCATCATCAAATCTTCTCCTTGCAGCTTCAGCACTTTTTAATCTTTCAGCCAGAGCATTTTTCTCCTTCACTACTCTCTGTCACATTCACAAATTTGTCAGAAAAGGCATCAAAACATTTGTTTATACAAGCATACCAAATAAGAGCTGGATTATCGGAGCAGATGAATGCTTCCCCCACCCTAAGCACTCCCAGAGGAAAGGAGATAAAAATTGCTAAATAATTTAACTTCATTGGCATATATGAAAGCAATTTTGTCATTTATGCAAACCTCTTGATTAGAATCTTCACAAGATTTTGTGTCTCATTGAGACAAAATTTTAAAGAACCTTTGTCATACAAATTGTATGTCTAGTCACCCTAAGCACTCCCAGAGGGAAGGAGATAAAAATTGCTAAATAATTTAACTTCATTGGCATATATGAAAGCAATTTTGTCATATATGCAAACCTCTTGATTAGAATCTTTGAAAGATTTTCTATTTCATTGCCACAAAATTTTAAGGAACCTTTGTAGTACAAATTGTATGTCTCGTCTCATAGACTTAAATGATGGGGAACTACCACTTTCGCTCCAGAGGACGGAGATGGATTACATACAAATGAAATGATACAACCTTCACTTTCAAATACTCGCATAAAAAAATAGAACAGCAATAGTTTTCAAGAATGGTTGAATAAAAATAGCTACCATTCAACAAATGACAATAATTACTACCTTCAATTCATCACGTTTCCTGGACTTCAATTGGGAGAGTTGATTCTCTGCATCATGAAGACGATCCTGAACAACTTTTTTCTCGGCACTGAGCTTTGCAATTCCATCATCCCGCTCTGAACGAATCCACTCAAGCTGACTTTCAACTTCTTGTATTTGCTCAGAAAGTTCCTTCTTTTCCCGAGCAAAGCGATCCATCTCAGCCCTCATTTCAGACTGTCAAATAATATAAATGGTGTCAATTCTAATACCCCAAACATTTAAGATGTATAGTGATTCTCCATATCTTATCATCAAATCATATGAAGTACCTTGAGACGATTGTTTGTGGCCTCAGATTCAGTGAACTTTTGTAATAAAATATTTTTTTCCTTAACCATATTTGCCATTTCAGCCTTCCTCTCTTCACGCAAACGAATAATTTCATCTTCAATGGCACATAACTGGTGCCATAGAGCTGCCCGATCAACATTTGCTAGTTCAGCAACCTCCCGCATCATGCTCAGAACATGTCTAACAATTTCTTGCTCCTCACAGACCAGAATAACCAAAATTTCCAAGTCTAAATCTACTTCACGACTACTCTCTGTAGTGCTAGTTGCACGGTCAACCAGCCTCTTCAGCATCCTACTGCGGTAGGACTCATCAGGATACCATTTTAACAATATTGTATACAGCATCTTCACAAACCCCCTAACACGAAGGTCTCTAGAGAGCGACAATGTCTCAGCAAGACCAAGAAGACAAGAAAAGTCATCACGCTGGACTCTTAACTCATTGGTTTCTTCCTCTCTCATATCTGTATGCTGAAAATTTTCAGCAACAAATCTGGCATTAAGGTTCAGCCTCTGAGCGAGGCGCCTTTCCAAGACCATGGCTACAGATTGAGCCACGATGGTTCCTCGAGCTACAGCTTTCTCAAAGGTTTGAGCAGCTTCAACAGCAAGGCAAGGTATAGATAACATCTCAATCAGGATGTAAATATCTGAAAAATGACAAGTGGCACGGAGGGCCTGCTCATCCACTGTATGCAATCTTTCCAAAGTAGGCCCATTCTCGCCAAACAAGAAGAGCCCACAAGGCATTGTTGAACCATTGTCACCAAAATCGTCATCACAATCAATATCTCTAAGTACGGTCTCAGCAAGATCTCCCCAACTATTTACAGTTTTACTTAAAAAATCAAGGACACAAGGAGACACCTCTACACCCAAATTTTTAAGCCTAACACGAACTGATCTAACCTGCAGTTGAGAACATAAAAAAATTACATGAGCTTAGGGAAAACTATGCCTTAATAAACAGATTATGATGATCAAATAAGCAATGCATACTGCTTCAGGAAGATGTTGGCACTGGAGTGCAGCTTTAAATATAAAATCTATGGTTGCTGCCAGTGGTTCATCATCCGAGTCCGTCAAAAGCTCCAAAGATTGAAAGAAAACACGTTCCCATACATCACTGCCGCATTCCAGTTGACTAAGGGCACTAAAAACCTGATAAAACAAAATAACGATGACTAAGCAACGGATGATGTAGCATAGGCCATACTCTTTTTTAAATAAGAAACTATGAAAACACGCCCCAATGAGGCCCATTACACTAAAAAAGAAAGAAGACCTCTGCGAAGCTATCTTACGGGTATCCTTAGTGCAGGCTCAGCATCTGGCTTTTGAAGTCGTTCAAGAAGTGAACATGCAACCAATGGGTGCTCTGAATGCTCAACCAATTTGGGTACCAAAGCAACTAGGTCTGGTTGAAGATGCTTCGGAGCTTTATCCAATACAAGAGAAATCTTCTGTGCAGACTGTGGACGCCGTCTTGGCTCGGTAAAGCCCTGTGGAACAGCTCCATCTAGGGCTCTCAGTGAGTTTACAATCAATCCTAAGAGCTCCTCAGATTGCTCCATCCACTTGGCCTGAAAACTTTTGGTCAGAATAAGAAGAATTAAGCCGGAATATTCATCAATTGTGCACCCCAAACTCATACCTTAGCGCGAAGAGCAGCACTTTCCAAAGAGCCACCAGCTGATGTTTCTGGTGGACAAATAGGCTGTCCAGGAACTGCTTTCTCAGGTATATCAATCCCATTCACATCAGAACTTTGTACAGCAGATGTACTAATACTATCATCCACGCCAGAATCCAATCTCTCATACACCGGAAATGGAGCAGATTCCGTTGACCCATTCTCCCTATAAGATTCCAATGGCCTGGCATCCCCACTGCTATCAAGCGAAGGTTTTGAATTTGTATCAGAAGAATCATCAAACGAACTCTCTTCTGAAGGTTGGCAACATTCAACCATGATATCCAAAAGTAGATCAATGATAGCTTGCTGCAAAACTTTGACTCCCATTAACAAATTCATCACGCTGGGCGAAGATTCATCAGTCTTTGTGACCTTCTTTCCGTCATTACTACTAGAGAGCTTGGTTGGTAACAGTAAGCGTTTTGCTTTAGCTGGGTCATCAAGGTAAACTCGAAGTCCAGTCAGGAAACCAGCAATTGCACCAGCATCCATCAGAAGCTTTTCTCGTAGAGTAACCTGCGGCTGTGAAGGATTATCTCCATATGTGAGGTGAAATCCAGCTCTTGAAAGAAGATTTCTAACAATATCTTCTTCATCTCCACTTATCCCCTCACTGTCTTCAGAATCAACGAGTTCATCAGGATCAGTTGTCAAAGCATCCTGATCATCCTCAGAAGCCAAAACCTGACAGATAGATGAACAGAAATGAAAACAGACATACAACCGTGACAAAAAAACAAAGAAAGACAAAATCAAATTTTGCTTTTGATTAGGTATGGATATGGTGAAAACAGTAACCGTATAATAAATAATAATAATAATGACGACGTTGACAACGGCAACGACGATAATAATCATGATAATAATATCCCCAAATTTCATACCCATGCAAATGCGAGTTAAAACATATAATGCATGTAAACAAAATTTTACTCTTATTAAGCTAACATCAAACAGCTCAGGTCTGAGTGGGAAACAGGGTTATTAAATTTTAAATAAAGGTGTTATACCTGACAATAAAGTGGACTGCATTACACAGTAGTTGGAAGCCATGAATATACACAAGAATAAACAGGAATCAAGCCAGTTAACAAAAAATAACATTTATAAAAACAAACACAAGATATGCAACTAGTTCTGCATCGGTGAAATCACTTTTCCAACTTGTATGTTAGACAGAAAACTTCAACAGTATATGCATGATTATAAGTTTCCTTGGAGAATTAATCTTATCAAATTACAATTCAAGTCATTTAAGACATGACCATAACTTAGACCCCTTCATTCGTTTAGGCAATTCATATATTTCTAAGTCCATATAAAATATAAAGCAGCAAATGGAAGGGTCAAAATTGATTCTCTGAAAATCATCAGCACCATTCCAAGTCAATCCAACAAAACCTATTAACACAATAGGTCCAAACATACCAAGCATAGCTTGTACATCATGAATGGAAGGTAAAAATTAGAATAAGCAAGCACGAACGACTAACCTCCAGATCCGAAAACTCAAACCAAGGACAGCAATCCAAAATTTCACAAACAAAAACAACTGTATCACGCATAAGAAAGCCTGCATCCGCTTCCAACATATCGGACACCTTCATGAATTGCAGAACAGAATTGTTCCATGTCTTTGTACAAATAGAAGACTCCTTCCACACAGTCTTGGCTGGATTCTTTTGATTCACCACAGCCATTCTGTATCTAACCCAAAAGTTTTTATCTGGATCACTACCAACTGATTGATCACTCTCTAAATATATACAGATGGTGTCAAATGACTCATAAACACCTGCATCATGAAGCAACTAAATGTCAGTCAAATAAAGGCCCATAATGCAACTGCATTTTTTACTTTTGAGTGGAGAGAACCGAAGAGGCAAGCGCTCACCAATCCGCAGCTCACATCCTCCAGCTTGAAAAAATTTGCTAAAGATTTTTCGTGTTTCCATAATTTCCTTGAAGGACAAGAAGTTCTCCACCTTCCAAGTAAATGAACTTTTTTTCCCAACCTTGTCTATTTGGCTCCCAGCATTTGTAGACTCAATATCCTGATCAGTAAAATCCTGCATTGTTGATGTCTCTTTCAAAATCAGAACCTCTGCTGAGAATACAACAGTGTCCTGCACAAGAAACCCAGAATCTTGATCAAAGAGACTCGTAAGAGTCACAAATTCACGCCAACCCCAATCCTTAGCAGCTTTGGAGTAGCGATTCTGAGATTCCTTTGTGACAGATTTCTCCTCCATTCTTTGGTTCACAACTGATAAACGATGACTCACAAAACAGCTCCAATCACTAGAAGTATTTCGCGAATCCATAACTTCAAGAAACACCGAAAGGTGACATGGTGGCTGAGACTGCCCTGATACCATCAAGTACAAAGGGAAAACTACATAAGTACTCTCTTGCAAGCTCAAACTAAGCCAGCTCATATAATTTGAAAGTCCAAGGACTAAGTACTAGTGAAAAGCCACAAATGCATGATGGCAAATCACTTCCTCAGGAGAACCCCAGCAACAAGATTAATTAATTTCAAAAGCCTTTCTGAATGTTGATTAGACCCAAACAGTCAGATAAAATTTTAGCATATGAAAAATTGCCAGAACTTACACTTTCCTAGGCACAATGTAAGCAAGTGTCATCGAAGCTCAAACAATTTCAAGCGCAAAAATCAGATTACAAATGATGAGCCAAATGCATGTTACACTGCGCCAACACCATGAATCATTATGAAAAATTTTCACCCAACCAATACCCTAAGCAGCTATGAACCTGGCTCAGACAAGTTAAAAAAAAAAAAAAAAGGTCATCCCTCATCAATAAGAATAATATAGGAACATGTAGCCCTCATTTATCCACATATTAAGAGTCTGTCTCATAATAAAATCATGTACAAATCAAAGCAGCCTACTGAAATCAATGAAATGACACAATGGAAAGATATCAACAATACAACCAATCAACTACTATAAGAGCCATTACCTCTGGGATAAACAATGAGACGACAATCCCTGTTGCCAATCTGAAACCTCCTGCTCTTGATGCAAAGCCCCGTAATTTTTCTCTTCTTCAAAAGATCCTTCAACCTTGTGAAATTCTCAATCCTCCAAGTAAACTTCCCCATATGCCCATCAGACTTCCTCGCCCCACTACCACTCCTCCATCCAATCAACCCCCCATTTTTTGAGAAGCTACTCAACTCCTTGATCACATGGAAGGACGTACTGAAAACTGCAGTGTCATCCACCAAAAATCCAGACTCAGTCCCAACAAAATCGGCCATCTTCATGTAATCATTCCATCCCAAACTCGTGTTGTCTCCACTCTTATTATCAGCCGCAAACCTCCCATATGAATCCCTATGCATATGATTGGACCCTGGCTTTTGATTCAATACTGACATTCTGAACAAACACCAGCAACTCCTATCGGAAACCACCGTCTTCTCCATATCCTTACTCTCCAAACACATTGACAAATACTCCTGCCCGTTAACCGAGCTCTGATATACACTAATCCTCAAATTACACTCTCCAGCTGGGAAAACGGGACTCATTATTTTCTGCGTCTTTATCATTTCCTTGAACAAACTAAAATTATGCACTTTCCAGGTGAATTTGCCACTCAAAACATCAGATACCGGGCCAGCAACGACCGAGGAGGATATCGTAGAGGGTGATTGTAACTCATTATTATCACGCGTGAAACTAACAGATTCATTTAAAATTAAAATATCGGCAGTGATTAAAACTGACTCGTTATTAAATAAATAACCTAATTTGGGATCAAAAACAGTAGAGGAAGGGGTGAAATCGCACCAACCATGTGATTTCTTTTTGCTAGAGAATCGATGCCACGAATCACGATGTATCGTTTTGGAATCGTCGGATAGGTTTACGATGGCCAAACGGTAGCTGGCGAAGCAGTCCCATTTCGACGAGGAGGTACCGCGTGGGTCCATGATTTGAAGGTATATCGATATGTAGCCAGGCAAAGCTTGAGAATCTCCTTTCGGATAAACTAACAAACGGCAATCATAACCGCCAACCTCGAAGTACTTGCTCCACAGTGCCCTGGCTCTGATTCGTGGAAAATTATGTACAGTCCATCGGCAAACAGCTGAGTACTCTCCTCGCCGATCGACGGTCACGGTTTCTTGGGCTCCACCGCTCCCATCCCTCGGCCCCACGGATAAGTCTTCCACCCCTCCCGCTGCTGCTGAAAATGATTGGGGCTTTTCGGATGAGGTGGCGGTCTGTGATAGCTCAGATAAAGATGATGATGCTGATGATGAGACTGCCTCTGATGAACTCTGCTTCATTGTTTTGTTTCTCCTTTTAGGGTTTTTGCACCTCTGTGAAGCTCTCTGGTTTATTATTGTTATTTTTTTAACAAAAAAATGTTATTGAGAGAGTAGAGAGAGGAGTTCTCTAGAGAGAGAGAGAGAGAGCGAGGGTGATATTATGTGGTTAGAGGGTAAGAGAAAGAGGCCTTGGACAACCAGGGGCGCACGATAGTTAACCTGCGCTGCTTTTAATTTCCAAGTTTGTGTTTTATGCGTGAGAGTGAGAAGATGTGAGGTGTTAGAGGTGCTCATACGGTACGGGTGAGTCCCTTTTCGCAACACAAGGTATGCATGTCTTTGCCGTTGGATCTCGACGGATGCTAGAGAGTACACGTGCGCTCTGGCACACGTTGGATGGTCCAGCGGATGATGCACGTGAGAATGCCAATGACACAGTATATTCGTTTCGGAACACGTCCGCATTGCCTGAAACCCTATCCGATATGGGCCCATGTTTATTTGATCATCTTTTTTTTTCTTTTTGGAAATTCTATGAATTATTATTCCGGTTTCCAACCGTTGAAATATAATTGATGGACATCGAGCGGTTATAACATAGTGCTGTGCGGCGTGAGGGTTGTAGATTGGTACGATCCGGGTGGTATTTTGAGGTTTACGTGGCCCCCAATTCCCATCGACACGAACCCGTAGTTGGAGGAGTCGAGGGAATATCAGCTGCCAACTTTTGCATGTCTAACTTATTTATAATTAATTTATTTTATAATATAAATTTATAAAATATTTGTAAAAAATAATTATCACATTATATAATATAATTTTTTTAATTTTTTTATTTTAAACTTATTTGATAATATTTTACTAACTTAAATTATAAGAAAAATTAGTTATAGATTAATTATAAGTATAATATTACTCATTTATAAATTATATTGTATAACTCATTCCCAGAACATAAAAAACGAAGATAATGGAGAAATTTCTAATTAGTCATTCACTTGGGTTCTATGTGAAATCTAAAATAAAATCTCTTAGCAAGTGATTTTGATTTTGAGAAATTCATGTACATGGGCTTGAGCCTATTCTTCGGAACAAGCCAAGTCTAAGTATTATAAATGATTATTATATTTAACCCTCATTTTTCATTTCATTAACCCTTACTTCTTATTTAGTGAGAATATTTTTATAATTTTAAAATACTTTTAACAAATCTTTTATTACACTCGATTTTTAATTTTGGATGGTCTTATAATAACTTTTTTAAATTATCATTTAATGGTATTTTACTTTTTTTCTATTTTGTGTATGCAGTTGTATTTTTTAAATTTATTCAATAATATGAATGATAGTAAACAAAATGTTAATGATTTTAACATTGTCCCATATTATTTGATTCTCTACTTTCATGTCAACAAAATAATCCATAAAATATTTCTTAGTTTAGTGTTTGAAAGAGAGAGAGCTAGAAAGAAAAATATATAATTTGGTCTCTATTAGGTTGAGGGATGAGATTATGTAATTAGTTGAAATTTTAAGAAAAAGAATAGTAATATATTTTATTTAATTTTAGAGGAAAAAAAACATAGAAATTGAAAACAAAGAAGTTAGCTTGGGAGGGAAGATGAAGTTGGTGTTGCTAGAGAGAAGATAAAATGAAAATGGGAGATATATTGGGAGAAAATCCTAGTTTTTGTTAAGTATTATCACTCAACATTATTAATCTTATTTATTACATCTTTATTACAATTTTATACTTATTTATTTTTTTAAATAATGGTAAATGAACTTGAAAATAGGGACTGAATAGAACTACTCATTATAAATAAATAGACTTTCAAAAATCTGAGCCCAAATTAATCTAAACGACATATATTCCTTATAAAAAGTAAGAGTAAGAGTGATGCTATTTGAGTTCAATTTATGAACAAAATAACCCCTATATCAATTTAATTGAGGTTTCCATTTAATAGTTTTTAGTATGCTTAATCCTCTCATAGGGTAGTAATTCCCCCCTAATGTATTAATGGAACAGATCACATACCTGGGGTCTCATAAATTGCAAATTGGCCCTCAATTGAAATTTCACTCGACAATTTAAACGGAAAACATATTATATAGAGTAATGTTACTCGTACAAACTATTTATATAAATTTATACATATAAATTAACGTAGCATCCCTATATAATAGTTACATCACCTATATTAATTAATATCATTTATTATTAATATATATTTATCAAATCACTATATTATTTATCAAATCATATTATGTCACAATCAGTTTGTAATGATATATTTATATAATTAGTTTGTAAACATAGTATTACTCTATTATATATATTTAAAAAAAAAATTTTGAGTCGTGAAATGCATTCAATACCCTTATACTAAAATAATTTATTTAACATAATTATTAAAAATAAAAACCTCTCCATTCTCTCTACCCACCTCGAGCCTCTCGTTCTGTCATCTCCATCTGCAGTTGATTTCATCAAGAAGCTCACTTTCACATATAACCATCTTATCAAATCATCTCCCATCTACAGCCAACAACCGAATAACACAAATCCCCATCAAAATAAACCCAAAGAAAAAATCCCTAAACGAAATCACTCCCGAACCTTAATTTTTGCCTGTGTTACCTAATCGAAATTTCAAGCTTCAGTGTATGCTTAGTATGTTAGTGATGAATTGTTATTGACCCATCTTTTTTTCTCTCTTTCTATTTTTGTCTCTCTTTATTTTTTCACTTCTCCCTTTCTCGGTCTGATAGGCAATAAAGTGTGGCAGTGATTATGGTTCATCTTCATCAGAGCCCATCAAATTATGGATGGGGCTGTGGATGGGCTGTGTGGTGAGGTTGTGCGCCTGTAGTGGATTGTGTTGTCTAGCTATAATATGTGTTTGTAGGTTGTTGGGTGGGGGTTTTATGTGTATTTTTTAGTTTTTTTTTTTTTTTTTGGTTCTAGGTTTGAGATGTGGTGTTTGGTGGAGGCTGTGGTTGTGATGGCAAGGAAAGAATTTCGAATTGTGAGTAACAAGTACGTAAAAACGTGGCAGCAAGCTCAAGCTTCAATGGTGACGAAACTATTATGTTCTTTAGAGCCTGTGTACACTTTTGAAGCAGTAGGGAGCGGAAGAAATTACGTGAAAATATATTTAGTGCAAAGATTGATAAGAAGAAAAAAATAAATAACACGTAAAAGAGATATTATATTTAACGTGATTCAACACATTTACCTATATTCACATATGAAAAGATAATTTTATCAAATCACAAAGTTATAAAAATATAAGAGATAATATACTAAACTTGATATTCTATTTAGTTCTTAATATTATAAGGCTTTGAAACTATTCTTTGTTTTATCTGCTCAACTATTTATTTTACAACTCTTTTTAAATTCTTATAACGGTGTGTATTTTAGTTAATCATGTATATCTAATCTCTTTTTTATATTTAAAATTGATTCCCGATCGTATATTTATAAGTTTATTTAAAGTTGTTCTATTCGTATAGGTAGACAGGACTCCTATTTATTTAATAAATATAATTTTTTATTATTTGTACTTTTACTATTACATATAGAAATCAAGCTGAATAAGGAAACAAGCCACAGGAAGAAGAGCAACTGTTCTAGTCGATACACATTTCGAACTCAAACCAGTGGGAAGCGATTCTGAAGTTAAGGTAACCGGCAGTCCTATTCGATAAGCATTTCTTTCTTTGTTCTTATTTGGTACTTGGTAGTTGGTGTCCGCTTTTTTTTCACTACCAGCGGGCATAGAAGCGAAGCTTCGTCGATCATTGCTAGCTTCAGTATTTACTGTTGCTCGTTTGCATTGAAGTAGTAGTGATGTGGATGGGTTTTGGTTGTGCTATGTTGTTGTTGATAGTGAGTGGGTTTTGCTTGTGCTATGGAATGTCCAGTAAGAGTAGCGGGTGTTAAAAAAAAAACAAAATTATGGTGATGTCGATGGCGCTATTGGTGGTCCAGGGTTGTATGCATGGATGCAGCAGTGTAATTTTTGTTGTTGGCCTGAGCTAATGGCATAGGGGTGTAATGTTTGTATATGGGAATTTTTGTAGTTATGATTTTGTTTTGTTGTTGATGGTTGTGAAATGAAGCTATTGTTATGGTGCCAACCGTGACAGAGTTGTGTGCTAGTTTTCTGGTGATGGAGTTGTCGTGAGTTGTGATGTTGTGTTTGCTTTCTGTAAACGCAACAGACGGGGCTAAAAGTGCGCTTTGCCATATCATATTATGCAGAGAGTCCAACAAAATTTTCATAAAAAATTTAATGTGATATAAAAAGTTTAAATTATGACTCTTATACTCTTACCTCAAAATAAAATTCTTACCCACAGAGTTTACAAAATTTCATATAATCCTTTTTGGTTTGTATTTTAACACAACAAACTCTTTTTATATTTTAGATGATTTAAATTTCTAATCTATCTTATAACTATTTTTATTTTTAACGTCTTTCACAATAATTATCTATATTAGTTATTAAATATTAATTTATGGTTAATTGGTATCA
Source organism: Boswellia sacra (assembly GCA_013180625.2). Taxonomy (NCBI): domain Eukaryota; kingdom Viridiplantae; phylum Streptophyta; class Magnoliopsida; order Sapindales; family Burseraceae; genus Boswellia; species Boswellia sacra. The sequence continues at coordinate 366,390 of SNVD02011181.1, forward strand.
AAATATATTTTTAATTCATAAGGTCTCACATTAATTTTATTATTTTGTTAAATATTTAAGTTAAGAATTAAATTACGATACCTACCCTTCTATCAAGTTTTTTTAATAATATATTTTATAGAAATACTTATAATTAAAATATATATATTTTCTAGACAAAGAGCCTATATATCAAATATTTTACTAAGTGTTTTTATTGATATTAATTGAACCCCTCAAATAAATATAAAACTGCTTTCGAACTACTACTTTTCATAGTTTATAAATATTTTTCCTTTTGAGCTCTTAATTGTACAATCTTTTCAATATAAGAAAATATATAAATCTAATAATGAATATGATTTTTTTAATGAATAATTTTTCTAATGTCTCAATTTGCCCCCACTAAAACAGATAGTTGGCTCCGTCATGGACTATAACCCACCCAAATTTAAGAAAAACAAAACATTTATAAAGAAATATCCATTTTAATTCTTATAACGTATTTAAAGAAATTTTTTTTCTTTATATAATATTTATTCTTCTATTACTAATTTTGTTATAAATATAATCATCAAATCTCAGTTTACCAATTATAACTTTTCATTATTTTTCTCATTTTTCTTTCTAAAAATTTAATTTAATATAAAAATAAAAAATTCATATTTCTTTACCTTACACGTTTAATGTATGCGTATATATTAGTCATGGACTTAGCTACAAAGTTCATAAAAATAACACTATATTTACAAATTATTTAGATAAATATAATATAATAGATTAATAGCCTGCTAGAGTAGACAGCAATGAAGTTTAATGACAAGATTCATAATAGTATAGACAGCGTACAATCAAGACCTCTAAATTTTTCTCTTAAGTTTATAGCAAAACCACCAATCGTCTGTTTTGATTGTTATTTAATAAAATAGGTCTCTATTGCATGTCAACCTTCACAAAAAGAGTTATAACTCGGCGGCGGATCCAGGATTTTATTTTAGAGGGGGCACCTTTATATTTTAAAATTAATGTTTTTTCAAACCTCAATCGTACATAAGAATTTATTAAAAAATAAATAAATAGTAGACATAATGAATCTTATATTTATAAATTAAATAATCTTAATTCAATAATCAAAGTATAAAATACTAATACTTAATAATTTATTTTATAAATACATAACTATTATTGTCATTGACGAGTATTTATATTTAAAAAACATAGTAGAATTATCTTATTGTCATATATAAAAAAATATTTTTATTTATATTCATAGATTAGGATTATAATCTAAATTTCGGCTTCTATGTTTGAAATTCACAAGTAAACCTTTTTTTACTTATTTCAAGATAACTTTCTATTGAATTATTAACATTTTTTTTTAGATATGATAATGTCAACTTAAAAATAATTTTTTCTTTTAAAATATATCTCCATATTTTTTTAACAAATTATTAATTTACAATAACCATTACACTTTATCCAAAAAGGCTATAAATGTATAAAAATAATAAGAAGAACATACAAATTATAAAGAGAAAGACATTGTTCAAATATTATATATAATATACTATAAAAATATAAGTTTGATAGGCTATTGATTTAAAAATAAAATAAAGAAAGAGAGAAAGACAATAAAAAAATTATTTTTAATTTTTTTAAGAAGGGTATACCTGTAAATGATTAGAAGCAAGGGAGCAAAAAGAAATTTTAAAATTTTAGAAGGGCCTGGCCCCCCTGATCCCTTCTTAGGTCTGCCATCGTTATAACTCAATAAATTTGTAGTATTATTAAACCAACTAATTATATTGGGAAATATAAAATAGAATAATTTTTTTTAATAATTATATTGGTAGGATATAGAATAGAATAGAATAGTATATCATAATGTAAAATATTTATGAAAAGCCCAATATAATTAAAGTGATTATACACCTATAACCCACATATGCCATCAACTTCAGAAATAAATACAACAAAATATAATTAAAAAAATTTTAGTAAAAAAGTTAAATAAATAGTGTAATAATCACTCATCCAACGAAATCTTGAACGTCAAATTGTATGGCGTCTATCGTATAAATTAATTACATATATAAAATTATTCAAGAAGACAAAAATACAAATAAATGTTAAGAGCCATAACCAAAATTTAAAGGGAGTAATTGTCTAAAATTAGAATTGAAATTCAAAGGTTGTAACATAAAATTTCCCTAGCATATTTCTTATCCTAATGCTCAAAATAGAATAATTATGCTTTATTGAAAGGGACAACAATATGATTTACCACACAATTAAACCATTATATTAAATTAGGAAAATAATAAATAAAAAAGCTTGATTTTAAATTTTATGGATTTTTAGATATAATTTTAAAAAGAAAAATCTTCTATTTTAGTATAATTATTGAGAAACTATTTTGCAACAAAAAGGTACCAATCTAAAGATATGTTTAGATTATAAAAAATTATAAATTAAATAATTAAATATTTAATTTGCTGTACATATTGAATTAGAATATAGCAAGGGGTGCAGGCAACAATAGAAGACACACTATTCTCATGTTACTCAACACCAACCACACGTGTCAGCACACCAAGTCGGAAGATCTGTGAAACCTCTGTAAGCCCCAGTGTGACTCGCACTTTCCTTCAAGGCCAACTCGGAGCAGTGACTCAGTCTCCCTGATTATCATCTCTTCACCGATTCACACCTCGGCTCAGTAAAATCGCTGTAAGATCGTCGAAGATTTCACCTCTATTAACTTGTCAATTTCAAAATTTGACTCCAATTCTCAGTTTTAATTTGACTTAGGGTTTCCATTTCCGTCGTTAAGAAAAAGCTTTTGTATATGGCACATACTCACCTTCACCTTCATTTGATTAATACTGAGTTCATATGGGTAAGGCTTTGTAACTTCCAAATCTAGCTTCAATTCAATCTTTAACAATAAGCTTATAGAATGTACGAGTCTTATCCCTCATAGAAGTAAATTATTATTATTATTCAAAAGATTTTTATTTTAATTGTTTTGATTTTGAATTGTATGAGTACAATGATGAATGTGCTTTGCTGGACTAGGTTGTTATGCTGGTGTGTTTGGACACGGGCTAGAGTTGACATTAAACTCGATTAGAGGGATGTTTTAAGCTTGTTCAAGTGCTTAAACCATGCCAAAGGGTTTGATGTGAAGGTACTATTACCAGTTACATTGTAATTTTTGTATCAGTTTCTGTGAAGTTTGCGCTTGTAAATACGTGACATGGCAGAACTATAAGTTTGAGTAGGAGAAGTGCCGGCTATGTTCAAAGAGATTTCTATTTGAGTAACATTCGTATTGTATACATTGTTAATGCTGTTGTTTATATGTAAAAATTGTTGAGTTATGGAAAGAATACCTGATTGAATAAGTATAGGCTCGAGATCTTCAAAATATAGTTGAGATAATGTTGAATGTTGTTACTAAAGCTTTGAAATTTATTCTTTCTGATACATTGATTGCCTGTGAAACCTAGTATGATTGCAAAGAAGGCTGTAGAAGATGCTAGCAACAGTCAAGGGGTAGTTGATTTACTTGCTAAAATTACTGATTTGGAGCTTGGAAGTGTTTGCTCTCTGTAGATTAGATTGCCTACTTCCGTATGTTGAGTGCTACGGTTCGAGGGTTTTGGTGCCATTCATTTACATGCATAAGGATTCTGTACCATGTAAATAGTAATTTTTCAAAAAAAAAAAAAAAAGAACTGGACTTCTTTGGCTACTGTCATTTCTGTTCGATGTTCATTATATAACATGATGAAAAATTGTTCCTGTCAAAATTCTCCTTAACTTTGTGCACATAGATAGTGTTTACAGATCGACTTTCTATTCTATTTGAAGATTGCGTTTCTATTGTGTTGAAATTTGAATTTTACCTTTAATTTGTATTCAGATGGAAGAAGTTTGTCTCAACTGTGAGCCGGTATTTGATGATGGTGATGAGTATGATGATGGAGACTGTGGATTGGAGCACAATGATGAAGCTGGTGAAACTCATTCGAAGAAGGAACCACCCCAACCGACTGTGGGCTTGGAATTTGATTCTTTTGATGAAGCTTATGATTTTTATAATGTCTATGCAAAGGAACAGGGTTTTGGTATCAGAGTAAGCAATTCATGGTTTCGATCAAGGAGAAAAGAGCGGTATAGAGCAAAACTTAGCTGCAGCAGTGCAGGTTTCAAGAAAAAGAGTGAAGCCAACAATCCAAGGCCAGAGACAAGAACTGGTTGTCCTGCAATGATAGTGATTAGACTAATGGACTCTAAAAGATGGAGAATAGTGGAAGTTGAGCTCCAACACAACCACCCTGTGAGTCCTCAAATAAAACGGTTTTATAAGTCCCACAAAAGAATGATTCTTGCAGCAAGAAGGGCCCAACCACCTCCAGAGCCTGTTACTGAAATACACACTATTAAGTTGTATCGAACAGCTGTTGTGGATACTGCTTGTAATGGGTGTGCAAGTATTGATGTCAGAGAGAGTTTGAATCCCATTGATCACTCAAAACACTTGGAACTTAAAGAAGGAGACGCACATGCAGTTTATAACTACTTCTGTCGAATGAAGTTGACAAATCCAAATTTCTTTTATTTGATGGACCTTGAGGATGATGGCCGCTTGAGGAATGTGTTTTGGGCTGATGCTAGGTCCAGGACTGCGTGTAGTCTATTTTGTGACGTGGTTGCAATTGACACAACGTGCATCGCCAACAAATATGAAATCCCTCTGATTTCATTCATTGGTATTAATCACCATGGACAACATGTGTTGTTGGGATGCAGCTTCCTTGGACACGAGTCAGTAGAGTATTATGTTTGGATCTTCAGGGCCTGGGCAAATTGCATGCAAGGTCAGACTCCTCAAGTTATAATTACTGACCAAAGTAAACCCCTGTGCAGTGCTGTCTCTGATGTTTTCCCCAAAGCTCGTCATTGTTATTGTATGTGGTATATCATGCAGAGAGTTCCAGAAAAGTTAGGAGGATTGAAGGGCTATGAAGCAATTAAAATACAATTGAACAAAGCTGTCTATAATTCTTTGAAGATAGCTGAGTTTGAAACTGCTTGGGCTGATATGATGAAGCGATATGGGCTTGGGGATAATAAATGGCTCCTAACACTGTATGAAGAACGGCAACGGTGGGTTCCGGTTTACTTGAAAGACACATTTTTTGCAGGAATGATTCCCATCCAAGAAAATGAGAGCTTGAATGCATTTTTTGATGGTTATGTGCATAAACATACATCTTTCAAGGAATTTGTTGATAAGTATGATCTAGCTTTACACAGGAAGCAAATGAAAGAAGCCATGGCAGATCTAGAGTCAAGAAATTCATGCTTTGAATTGAAAACCAGATGTAATTTTGAGGTGCAGCTCTCAAAAGTTTATACAAAAGACATTTTTCAGAGGTTTCAGACAGAAGTCGAGGGAATGTACTCTTGCTTTAACACAAGACAGGTGAATGCTAATGGGCCAATAATAACATACATAGTAAAAGAAAGAGTTGAAATTGAAGGAAATGAGAAGGAGGTTAGGAATTATGAGGTGTTGTATGAGACAAGTCAGGTTGATATCCGATGTATATGCAGTCTGTTCAACTACAAAGGTTATTTGTGCAGGCATGCATTGAATGTTCTCAACTATAACGGTGTTGAAGAAATCCCATCTCGCTACATTCTGCCAAGGTGGAGTAAGGATTTTAAGCGCAGCTGTTTTCTTGATCATGACTTCAGTAATGTCGATGTGTATAACCCAATTTACTGGTACAATAATCTGTATAAATGTGCCGTTCCAATTTTGGAAGAAGGGGCACAATCTCAACATCGTTATAAGGTTGCATTGCATGAATTGGAGGAGTTGTTGAACAGATTGAATCTTGTAGAGAGCAATGTAGTATGATAGACACTAAAGATATCATATCCAATGTCGACTAGTAAGAAGTACATAAGGTCTCTGTCATGTTTACCGTCTTTTCTTTGTACATTGATGTATATGCTCTCACTCTTTGTTTTCATAGACACAGAGAAACGGGAATCATAGGTAAAAAATGCTTCTCTATTCTTATTGTCTTATAAGTCCTAACTTCTCGGGCAAATAGTAAAATGCATCATGCAGAAAGGCCGTGGAACTTGATCGTTAAGAGTTTATTAACCATATTATCTGTTGTAATAGTTCAACATTCAGTAGTTCGGGGGAGTGGAACTGGCACTATCGAGAAATCGGCTAAGAAAGCATACTTAAAAACGGTGGTATGTTTGAGAACGTACATTCTAAATAGATTATACTTTACGAGTTAATCGCTTCATGCCATTTTATAGAGGTTACGTGGCAAAAACCTTCTTCTTCAGACTTTGATTTGAACCCTGTACTAGGTTTCAGGAAGCACTTACTGAAAGTTTAGTTACTCGGGGCCAACCGGAAACCGGCATGATTCAAGACTGAAATCTTACCTGAGTCAAGCTTTTACATCTTTTTGCCAGATAGGCCAGCATTTGTCCAAATAAGTTCAGGGTGTGGCATCATTAATATTTGTTTTGAGTGGCATATACATCCTAAAATTTATCTCAAAATCATACATCACAGATACTTGACATAAATTCAAACCTACCATAATATTTATTACATCATCAACCCATCCACTTCCACTTATCAATAATGAATTGAATACATATAATTTGGGATGCAAGATTTTGAATAGAGTTTTGGAAGAGTTATCAGTATTTGGTTTTTAGAAATGAAGTAATTAAAACCTCTTTTAGGAAATCCGTATGTCATACACATCATAACATAAATATACCTGTATTTATAATAGTTTATCAACACTATTGTTATAATTACCTTGTAGAAAGGTTTTTTTTTTTTTTTCCAGTTCATGTTCACCAAATTATTGGATTACCCCCACTAAAATTGGATAAGCTATGATTTAGATTAAATAATGGTCAATATTTTGATGAAATGAGCATGACCAATTCTCTGTCCACTAAGAGTACTCCAAAACCAAGATATTATATAAACAGAGACAGCAGTGAGAAAGATTTACACCAAAAAATGAGTCTTTAATAGATATAAACTCATCAAGCGATTCAAGACATACAATCGGGCTAGTTTGTATGATTGTTTCTCCATGTGCTACATTCACACAAGTGTGCACTCTCAAGACAATTTCAGCACTTCACAAGTTCACATCGCATAAAACAACCTAGTAGAAGTTACAACTGAGGACATCCAAGTAGGAAAATCTCATATGCCAAAAAGAAGTAGGGAAAAAAAATGCAAATCTCAATGAACACTAGCCCAGTAGCCCTCACTTTAGGCAGGAAGGTAGAGTAAGCCCATGGCAAACAAAAGCCAGTACAACATAAACAATCACCAAGATAAGGACAATCAGTGCCACCCTGCAAGATGCAAAGCAAGTTAGTGGTCTCTATGTCATCCATCTTACATATCTCTTCAAGTTTCAATTAGGTCAGTAGAAAAAAAGCCAGTCTAAAACTAGGCTAGATCAGGCAAACATTCATTATGCATGACTATTCTAGTAAAATGCCTCTTATGCAAATAGTCGTAATGTATGAGATCAGAGAACATACGTAAGCTGGACATTCCTCCACCATACTGTGCTTCTGAAACGACGAGCTTGCTTTCTGAAGCGGAATGTATTCCCTTGCATATTAGCAGTTTTATCAACTAACAATTCCAAGCGATCACCTCTCTCTAGAACTTTGTCAATATTCTCTATCATAACGTTTCGTACCTATAAAATACGCGATTGACATATTTGCACCATTAGAACTGTACTAAAGTTGAAAGAATTAAGCAAAAGGCCCTCACTTTAAGCCCTTTGTTATGCATTACATTTATGAGGAAGACTGAAGTTGAAATTTAATTTTGAAAATATATAAGCTGTTAAAACAGGCAGCAATTTAACAAGAATTTTGTCTTTCACGCACAATGCGTATTACCAAATTCATCTTTTATATAGATCATTCATTTCAATTGACTGACATAGCTGGTTAGTAGCCATGAAGGGCCATAAAGGACTATATCTACAAGAAACTAGTTTGACTACAGCTATCAAGCCTACCTGACTCATTTCACCTTTTATTCGATTTATCCTATCTGCATTTGGGTCATTTGAGTAATATTCCATTTGCTGGCTCAAAACCCTTGAAAATTCATCATTCATGGCATAAGCTTGGGCTGAATGAACTGCACGGCCATAAGTCCTTACAAATCTCTGATGAATGTCTTCAAGAAATGCAAAAGGAATTCTCCCTGGAACAAACATTAAAAAAAAAAAAAAAACTATTGTATGACATATTTGATGAAATGCTGAAAATAAGAAGCTGTTAGAGAAAGATATCTTCTCTAGCCAGAAATATCAAATAATAGTATTAACCCAGCAACAATTTCTCGGTATAATTGGTGCAACACCAATCTGCTTCCAATTCCTACCCCCTCCTCTCCACCCCCAAGTGTTCACTTTTTGAAATATTTTGATAAAACACAGCCGATGAGCAACAGGATGAAGCTGTTTCATATCAAATCCTCAACGTAGAATGAATTCAGATTAAGAGGTATATAATCCAAAAGCTTTTGGAAATTAATTCCACAGCAATGCAGTAGCCTTCTGAACAAGTTATTCATGACCACAGAAAGCAGTCCAATCTTCCCCAAGTCAACCATCATATATCATTCTTTGTGCGCATTGTTAGCAACAATGTGAATTATGTATCAAAGAAAAAAAAAATCATAAGATCAAATCAGACGCCCCAAATACATAAACAAACATTAAGCTACAAAAGATAAGGCTTTTGTTCTTATGCGTCCCGGAATTAAACATTGACTCACAACATAAGAGTGATCACTAAATAAATTTTTGAACAGTTATTGAAACAGTAAAAACCTAGCTATCAATACCTCACAGATTTCAAAAAATTTAATTAAAAAAAAAGCAGCAATAAATCTCGAAAGTCAAGCAGATAACTAAAATTGATCTAATAATTAGCTTACTTCCAGCTGTATCGTCGGCCATACAAAGAACGGTGAGGCCGTCAGTGCGCTTGACGTGGAAGATGTAACGATCCTGAGAATACGAGACGTGACTGTCATCGTTTCCCGGTATCTTCTCGAGTATCTGTCTAGCGATCGTGCTGGCGTTCGTCGCCGTCGCGCTGTACTCCGCCAGAACCACCGATCCCCGAGCCACCAACGCGTACAGTATCGCCATGTCTCTCTCTCGCCCACGCCACGGCAGCTTCCTGGTTGAGCTAGATCCGCATAAATTCTATTCTCGCTTGCTCTAACCTTTTTTATATAACTTGGATAAAACCGTAATTAAGTTGGTTTTGGCGGAAAGTTGAGTTAAACGGTGCTTGATGTTGACAGCCTCTGTTTGGAGAAGACGTTACGCGAAGCTTTTTATTCTACTATTTGTTATTCCTTCGGGAGCGAGAAACAAGCATACACATCTGGATTTTGAAAAATTAATTCATTTTTCTTCTTCTATTTGTTGGACGATCATTATTTTTTAAAATACAAAGAACAAGTTAAAATATATATATTTATTAATTTACGCTTATTATTTAATTATAGCAATCATGTTGAGGAAATGTACGAACACGATTTCATCCTTTCAAGCCCAGAGAGGGGAAGTGGTGGACCGTACCAAAGGGTGGCCTTGCTAAAAAGGGTTCGGTTCATTGCAGGCGTACAGCTAATGGCTAGCCTGGTCCAGAGCAAAGACTCTTGAGTGTTGTTAACTTGTTATGTAAGCCTCTAATCTCCCTTTGACCCCATTTTTTTGTTATTTTTCAAAATTATCCTTTTTTTTTAAATACATATTTACACTAAAATTTATTATCTATCTCTTCTTATCTTTTTTCTTTCCCCTTTTTAAAATTAGAGATCTAAGCATCAATTCCTTGCTTTTCATGATCCATTAGTTTAAAATCATTTAGTAACAGTTATCTTACAAATATTTTAAACTTTTACTTCATATTCTAATGGAAATATACTGGGGTCTATCTTGCCTTGTGATCGGATTTTAGCTGCAAGCACGATTCCAAACAGCAATATTTTTATAACAAATTTGTAAATACTTTAAATTTATAAGCTACAGAAAGCCTGAGAATCAATTCTTTTTAATGAAATGTGAGTAGACAATTATTAACTGCTTCCAAAGGCCTTAAATTGGCCGTCATTATATTAGTTAATTAATTAATTAATCATTTTGAATAAATCTCTTAATCTTATAATATTATTTAATTTTATCCTAAATTATTTTGATGAAATAGAGAGAGACGCAAGCATGAAATAAGAAAAAAGAGAAGAATGCTTTACTGTTATATAAATATTTTTTTTTAAGTAGTTTTTTAAGTAAGAGGATATATTTCAAATTATCTAAAATATATTTAGGAGAGGGGATTAGGAAGATATTTTGTGGGCTTCAATAAGCATTCTCTAAAGACTTGCTTTTAAGCTTGGGGTTGACTGGGTGGGCCAAGATCACTTCCCCACGTAACAGGCCAGCTATATTATCAGATTCTGCAAAATGGGCTGGAGAAACAACTGACTATAGTAGAGTGTTGTGCTAAAAGTAACGTGGGGTCAGAAACACAAAAAAAGATTTTAGAAGAGTGGCGCTAAGCAGCTCCACGTAGCTGCCGAATAAACCCTAATTTAAGGATAAATCGTCCTGAAATGTGCTTAAATAACTAAATTTGAGGAGTTTTTTCAATTTAAGGGAAAAAAAAAACCATTTGATGATGACCTAGTTTAACAAAAAGTGATTAAATAAACCATTCTATGTAAATTATTAGATGGATATAATATTATTTGTTGAGTTTCATGATAAACTTATACTTTTCAACTCGGCAACCCCTTCATCTAACGACTTATCTCAAGGTATATTTATCTCTTAAAATTAAATCTAAAATTTAAAACAATCTCTCAACTCATTATAGATAAACCCTAAGGATGGGTGTTTGTTAAAAAGGATGCAATTTGCATTAGTGTTGCTTAATTAACATATTTTTGAGGGAATGATTGTAACTTGAAGTCTACATATATGCTTAATATTAATGCCACCCAAGTTCAGAGACATTGATGCAGCTCACTTTTTCAAGAGAATATATAGATATGAACACTGTGCATGAATAATTTGTTTTTTGAACTCTATTGTCAGGATTATGAAATCTATGAGGGGAGAAAGATGAGTCTTTATCAATGTTGAGATTGGGGATATTTGTCGAAAAGAACAGGAGCGTTAGGTTCTCATGCGTGAAACAAACATATAACTTGTTGGTTGGAATAGACATGGAAGAATAATACAATCAATAAGTTAATATAAGTTGATATGATATCTAGATAGTGAAATTATATTACTCCATCTCAATCTTATTGTAGCTGGGAACAGCGACGGAGCCAGCCATCTGCTTTAGTGGGGGCAAATTAAGACATTAGAAAAATTATTCATAAAAAAATCATATTTATTAGATTTATGTATTTTCTTATATTAAAAAGATGGAACAATTAAGAATTCAATGGGAAAAACATTTATAAACTATAAAAAGTAGTAGTTCGTAAATAGTTTTATATTTATTTGTAGGGTTAAATTAATATCAATAAAAATCTTTGTAAAATATTTGATATATAGGCTCTTTGTCTACAAAATATTTAATTATAAGTATTTCTGTAAAACATATTATAAAGAAAAACTTGATAGAATGGTAGGTATTGTAATTTAATTCTTAACTTGAATGTTTAACAAATTAATGAAATTAATATGGAGTCTTGTAAATTAAAAATATATTTTCATATTAATTTTCCATATATTAAGATTTAATAGCTAACGTAGATAACTATTGTTGAAGCCGTTAAAAATAAAAATAATTATTAGATAGATTAAAAATTTAAATCATCTAAAATATAAAAAGGGTTTGTTATGTTAGAATACAAACTTGAAGGAAAATTTTACAAACTCAGTGGGGCCAATTGCCCCCACCTGTCACTATGTGACTCCGTCCCTGAGAACTAGAATCTTAGAAAAAGGAGATATAAATGATAGTTAATTGAGAGTTTCTTCGTAAAAAAGCTTGATTAGTTTCTTCACACACACGCACACACACACACGTGCACGATACCATGACAGAAATCTGTTTAATCACGAAAATTTACTGAAAAAATAAATTACATCTTACTATTTAGTTTGTCCCAGCCTATACTTAAATTAATTTTTCTTTTTCAAAAAAAAAAGTATATAATTTTTAGTTGGCATGTTTACATGTTTAGCATCTTATGGACCCAAATTGTAAAGATAGCATTATTTTCCTTTAGAAATAGCAAGTAATAATAGGTCCCTTTCCCATTTTGGGACAACAAATACGCCATCCAACAAGATTTTTCTCTCGAGCCTAAGCTGATGTTCACGAGAATCCTTCTATCACATACTTAATTATATGTTTTTCTTCTTTATACATCTTCCATCCATTAAATAATTTTCATCGAAATAAATAAGTTTTTCTTGAAGGTAAAATCAATCCTCTGTCCTGTCATGCATTAATTTTACGATCATTTTCTTTTGCTTAATGAAAAGGGTTTTGTTGATCGCTAGCCATCTTCAATGTTTTAGTTCATTTTTATAGATTGAATTTTCAATGCAATTTTAGAAGTTTTCGCATCTCTCAAAACTGTTCATTTCATATTCAATAACGAATTAAAGATCACTTTTTTAATGCTTTAGTTGGGCTGCTTTATTTTGGTCAAAAATTTAAGTAATAATATAATTACAATGAACTGTAGTTAGTGATACGATGATTGATGTAAAATAGGGTTTAAGCTTTTAAGAAGTACGGTACCCCGCGATGACCCTCAGGCCAACGCGACAAAATGATTTACTAGCTAAGGAGATGCTGACACTACGTTTCAATCAACACTAGCTGGTCGCCAATTAGCTCTCTGCCGCATGTGATTCAAACCGCATTCTGGACCTCATAGCTTTCAATTGTTAACAAAAATCACACAGTACTGGACAAATTACACGATAGTGATGCACCGAATAAGGTTAGTATTTGTCTGATTGTCCCAATGCTAGAGTTGGAATCCATTAGTAAATATTGATATGTCACTGCAACTTGCCTGCTGCCTTACCAAATGTAGAACTAGCTTAATTTACAAGCCAAAAAGTTATTCTTGGCACAGTCTCTTCGTACTAATTATTTGGTTCAACTAAGTTGAAAGCTAATTCATTCAGTAGCAGACCTCTTAAAAGCTTGATTTCTTGGCCTTGCATTTTTCTCCGATAATAAGAGCTTAATGGTGGATAATTAGCTAAGTAATTGACCATACTGACATGTTGTAAATTTCTGATTGTTGTCTCTTAATCTATATATCATCAGATTTTGTTTATGATACACAATGGAGATCATTTGGTCCTCCTGTACATTCAATTATTGGGTTTTAAAATGATGAATTATTAAAAGTAAACGTACCATCCACATTATTGCCACTATTAGTTACATGAACCATGTTTTGGTCGGAAGCTCGAAAGCATACATACAATTTTCCCAGAAGCGCACAAAAATCCAACTAATTACATTATCAACAGTTTTCACTCTCTTCCACTCAATCAGATTCTCAACATCCGCCTCAGAATTTCCCTTTAAAAAAGGCACTTATCATTTCAGTAAGGGCACACCAAGCTCTAGAACCACTCTAGCAATGGCTTCCAGCAATGTTTACGCCACCATTTTTGTGCTCTCTCTCCTTTTGTCTTCAACATTGTCAACTGCTTGTGGTTCATGCAAGCCGGCGGCTCCACCTCCAAAGGCATCCTGCCCCAAAGACACATTGAAGCTAGGAGTTTGCGCAGACCTTCTTGGACTGGTTAACGTTGTGGTAGGATCCCCACCTTCGGGCAGCAAGTGCTGTGCTTTGCTTGAAGGCTTGGCTGATTTGGAAGTTGCTTTGTGTCTGTGCACTGCCATCAAAGCAAATGTGCTTGGAATTAACTTGAACGTGCCTGTCACACTAAGTTTACTCGTGAGTGCATGTAGCAAGACAGTTCCTCCGGGCTTCCAATGTGCATAGGAAGTTGTTACCAAGTTATTAAATTCGTTCTTCATTGTGCAACTTGTATGTGTTGTGAAAAATATGTTTTTAATTACTTTTGCAAAATCTGTAACCCACCAGCCCCCCCTCCTTAATTTCTTGTTTTCTCTCTGGGCGTTCTAGAAAGAGATTTCTATTTATTAGCTTATTAGTGTCGTGTTTGTATTTCAAATAACTAGGCAAGCCAGTTTGCCTACGCCTGTTGTAATGTATTATTGTTGTTAACATTTCTTCTTCACTTCGGTGCAGTTGGATCTGAGTATAATTTTGAGTTTATTACTATATATCAATTAATGTTAGAATATAAAATCTAGAAACATTCGTATTATAATCAGGTTCTCCAATATCCAAAGTAAAAGAGATTCAATAAATAAAGAACTCAAAACTTATTCAAATCACAACTAATAATAATTCGTGTGGCTGCTGGCTAGACAATATGTAAGCTGATTTTTACGAGAGAGTCTTGGGCATAAATGAAACTACGTGTCACTTCCACTTCATATATACATCAAGTTAATAATAAATTTTATCAATAATACTGTGAGTTTTAAATAAATTTATCAACTAATAATAATGACAATTATTAATTAATATAACATCATTTAAGATATAAAATTAAATTGTTAAACAAACTTGGGATGCATGACGGAGCCAGCTTTTTACTTGAGTGGGGGCAAATCGAGATATTAAAAAAAATATTTACAAAAAATAAAAATAAAAAATTTATATTTATTATTAGATTTATATATTTTCTTATATTAAAAAATTGTACAATTAAGAGCCTAAAAGAAAAATATTTATAAACTATAAAAAGTAGTCGTTTGAAAGCTATTTTATATTTATTTGTAGAGTTAAATTAATATCAATAAAAAAACTTAAAAAAAATAGTTGATATATAGGTTCTTTGTGTAGAAAATATTTTTTACTTATAAGTACTTTTGTAAAACATATTATACAAAAAAAACTTGATAGAAGGTTAGTTTATTGTAATTTAATTCTTAACTTGAATGTTTCATAAATTGATAAAATTAATATGGGACCTTGTGAATTAAAAATATATTATGATATTAATTAATCATATATTAAAGTTTAATAGCTAATATAGATAACTATTATTAAAGCTGTTAAGAGTAAAAGTGATTATAAGATAAGTTAGAAATTTAAATTATTTAAACTAAAAAGAAATTTAAATTACTTAAACTAAAAAAATAAAAGTTTATTGTGTTAAAATATAAACCGGAGAATAAATGAATTTTGTCCTCACTCTTCATTATGTGGCTCCGTCCCTGTTGGGATGTGTGGTTCTACTCATACTCAACACTTTCACATAGATATTACCGGTATGAATTTCTGTCCAAGACTTTTATTTATTACACATATTCCTCATATTATTTAGGAAAAATGTTACTTTCCATATATAGCTATAAATCATTCATTCATTCGTTATATGCCACCTAAACTCTGGACACAAAATCCACATCTCAGTCTTTGTAAGGTACAAGTTGGTTATGGGAGACAACAATATAGAGGAATTAATTAATATTGAGTTTATTTATAAAGTAAATAAAATTTCACCAATTATTGTAAATTAATTAATATTTTAATGAATTGAAATGTGAATAGATAACTCATACATGGGTTTACGCTATTCTATGTCGACCCAGCCATCATATTCTTCTCAGACCCCATCCTCGTCGAGTACAATTCCAATATGAACACTTGAGTAGAAGTACTGACGTGGCCTTGTAAACAGAGCCTTCTGTCAGGCTAAGTCAAGTTGCTCGCCAAACGCCACGAGAAAAACTAATATATGATTATTTTTAATTTTTCAATGTTCAATTTAATCCGATCCCATTTCCTTTTTTTTTTTCTCTTAAATCATTTCTATTTTAACTAATCAATGGTTTATCATTATTTAGTTAAATAGGATTCTTCGAATCAAAATCAACAAAATTATACATATCTAAATAAATAACGAATAAAGATCTTTTTCTGAGTCTTAACTCTTTCTAAATTTTTTTAAAAATATAATTAATTATTAGAGAAATTAAATTAACGAAGAAAGAAAGTGGAAACAAATTTATACTATTCATACAAGTATAAATCTATGTTTCAATATCTCCTGAAAAACTCAAGTAAAACTAAGATAAGGAGAGAATTCTGATCCATAAATAACATATCTTGTATAAGTGTTTCTCACATTTGTTGGCGTGCCTATATCGAAACTAGAAATCGCTAAATATATCGTGTCATTTGACTCATATATTTAGAAGAAATATGTAATGGGTTCGAGAAAATTTATGTTTCACGTGACTAGGTTGATGTGGTACAATCAACCAATAATTAGCTGAAAAAATAGGGTGAACGTCAGCCGTGTAGTGGAGGCATGGTAGATTCCCTTCGGATTCGGAGGCAAGGGAGATCAGTATATTTACTATATAGATTACTATTGAAACTCTTCTTTTTTAAAAGCGCGGTATACGAATAAGCCTAGCTATAACCAAAGAATGGTTTAATGAAAAGAAATAAGGTGACCAGATCTACCAGTGCAGTGAATACATAACATATAACTTCCTAGCTAACTTTCCAAACACTCGATATGCTTATAGCCTTTTTCTATATTTACTTTTTATCTGCACAACTTAACCTGCTAAAATCAATGAGTGAATATGGTGCAGCACGGTCGGTAGCAATTGGTGGCCATAGGTTCCAATTATCCCAGAAACGTTAGTAATTAATGTTGTGATCAGGTACAGTAGTTGGTTGATTGGACGTAAAATAACTAGTTAGCTAGCCAGCCTCCAATCTAAATACGAATATAATATTTTCGCTTCACCAGTCTAGTTTCTCATCTCTCTTTATATGTCTATGATAAAAAAATTAAGTATACAAAGATGACAGAAGCATATACTCTTATAGGGTAAAATATAATGTTCTCTGCGACTTCGAGGCAATTAATTTGTTATATATTGATAGTCCTCTTTGTGGTCTTCTACAGCTTTTTTGAACTGTATCTGATGGCCTTTTCGAGAGAGAGTCTTCTATACATCCGTTGTACAGTCTACATGATGCAGTTAACCAATAAGAGACTGAGAAAGTGGGAGAGAGAAAGTATAAAAGCCACACTCTCTCTCCAATTCTCAGCCTCCCATTGACTTGCTGGACCATGTTAACCCAGCACGTGGTGCAACGGAGGTAGAAAAGAGTTTCTCCCTTTCCGGACATGCAGGCAATAGTGAATGAAAATCTCTGCTGAGGCATTCAGTTCAAGAAAGCTGCAGAAAGTTACCAAGAGGATTAGTTTGATGATCAATCTCTGCCATGGAAATAAGAAGGCCTTTCAGTTACAATTCTACTTCTAATTAAAGGCGAAGTATATGATTTTCTGATCGTCGTTGTTCTTATTTCAATTTATTGTTTATATTTTCTTTTTTATCTTAATTTACTTAAGCAAGTGGTAGCTACGAAGCTTTAAGATTTCTGTGGCTTCAGTTACAAATTAAGGAATAGAATGTATATTAACGGATATAATTCGTCTATAGTAGTACATATATATACAGTAAGGCTCTAATAGAACGTCCGGGTTTTGTCAAAATCCAGACCTTCTATTTTCATTAAGATTGCTCAAAAGTAGAACTTTTTATAATTTTACAGCTTTGAGTCCGACATCTTTTAATTGCTCCAGTACAGCTCTAACTCTTCGTCCAGAGCGACAATTCTCCGTTTCCCTATCAAAAGACATCTCCCTCCACCGCTTAATTTCTAATTCACGGTGCTATGGAATTTTTAGTGGAGGTTTTGTAATGATATTAACAGAATTGAAAGCTTGGATTTTAACAAAATCTGAAGATCCGGGTTAGAGAACATACTTATGTATACAGTGACAAACTCATAAATTTATCAAAAGGGTGACACTATATATATTTTAATATTTATACGATAGATTTTGATGATACGAGAAAAATTGTTAAAAAATAATAAAAAAACCTAGAGAAAAAGATCAAATGAATCTTATCTTTTACAAAAATTTCTCAAACAAAATTTATTAATAGTATTTACTATTTGTTTACCGTAATTAATACAAATAAATCAATAACAAAAAAAAAGATATAATACAATTGTATAAATATCATAATATATTATTAATAGAATTAGTCATTATCGTTTATCAAATTCATCAAATTTAAAAGGGGCTCGGGCCCCTTGGGTCGGTCGGCCTCTGTATACATGAATATGCATAAACATATGTTTTACGCAACTCATCATTAGAGTTTGTCGTGCGGTGGATGCAATGTAATGTCATTAATCCAAGTACGCCACAGCAATGTCACCTCAGCATACATTGGTCATTCTTCCTGTGATTGGTGATGCTACATTGCATCCACTGCACAACAGGCTCTCTCCATCATCAGATGATCCACTAATTAAGGGAAGGGAAATGGCTACGTCTTCAGTTTCATCTTATTGCTGAAGTCAGAGGCCACAAGTATAAAACAAGGCAAGTACGTACATCGATCCAGTGTATCATGACTGATAAGGGGTATTGAATTGCAAATGGTTGAATTAGTATTGTAGCTGCACGAGATACGTATACATGTCTAGATAAGTTGGATAATATACAATACATGATCTACAATGTAGGGAAAAAAACTAGGAGCTCGACTTTGCTGTGTGTACGTGTTGGGGATGCAATGCAAACTCAGAACAGAATTTGGGAGAAAAATGACTTGTATTAACAGAGAAAATCAATATACAAGAATTATACAAAAAACTCCCCTAAATTTCCTGGAGCTCAACAAGGCTCTCTAACACTCAGAACTCTCTGGTTCTGGAACCTGAACTCTCTCTGAAATCTCTTTAATGCATAAACAAGGCAGAATTTGTCCCATATTTATAGGAAAATTCTGCACACAATTTCAAATCAATTTGGCCGCTACCTTTGACTTTCAAAATGGGAGGTGCCTAACTAATTTGACTAACAATTTAATCACATGGGAGGGATTCTGGAAGGCTCATGCTGTCATGCATGAGCTCATCAATTCTCCCCCTCCATCCCATGTGAAAGGGAGTAACAACAAAAGTAATTAGACAGCTTCTAGTCCAACTATGTCTCTGCATAGTTCTAGCTTGTCTCTGGTGACCACTTTTGTTAACATGTCGGCTGGATTCTCTTTAGTATGGATCTTCACTAGTTTCAACAGTTGCTTGTCCATCACCTCGCGTATCCAATGATAGCGAATGTCGATATGCTTCGTTCGAGAATGGTACACTGAATTCTTGCTCAAATCCAGAGCACTTTGACTGTCACAGTGTACTTTGTACTCCTTTTGCTCAATCCCAAGTTCTTGGAGAAACCGCTTCAGCCACAACATTTCTTTTCCAGCTTCCGCTGCGGCAATGTATTCTGCCTCTATCGTGGATAGCGCAACACACTTCTGTAGTCTTGACTGCCATGATACAGCTCCCCCTGCAAAAGTGTAAACAAAACCTGATGTAGATTTCCTACTGTCAGGATCTCCGGCCATATCTGAATCTATATAGCCTTCCAAGATTGGATCAGCTCCCCCGTAACACAAGCATATCTTCGAAGTACCTTTAAGGTATCTGAGAATCCACTTGACTGCCTCCCAATGTTCTTTCCCTGGATTGGAAAGAAATCTGCTCACGACTCCTACAGCATGAGCAATATCTGGCCTTGTACACACCATGGCATACATCAAACTTCCTACAGCAGAAGAATAGGGTACCGACGCCATGTCCTCTATCTCTTTCTTGGATGAGGGACATGATCTCTTGCTCAGCTTGAAATGATTAGCCAGTGGTACACTAACTGGCTTAGCACTATCCATGTTGAACCTTTGAATTACCCGTTCAACATATTTCTCCTGAGACAGCCATAATTTCTTTTGTTTCCTGTCTCGACGAATGTGCATCCCTAAGATTTGCTGAGCTGGTCCCAAGTCCTTCATATCGAAGGTTTTTGAAATTTCCTTCTTCAGCTGCTTTATTCTTGTTGCATCTTTTCCGACGATCAACATGTCGTCCACATATAGCATGAGTGCAACAAAGTCTCTATCTGGAAGTTTCTGGAAGTAGACACACTGGTCTGCAGCGGTTCTTTTGTACCCATGACTCACCATGAAGGAGTCAAACTTCTTGTACCATTGCCATGGTACTTGTTTGAGGCCATACAAGCTCTTTTTGAGCTTGCACACGAGGTGTTCTTTTTCTTGAACCTCGAACCCTTCTGGCTGCTCCATGTAGATTTCTTCATGCAAGTCTCCATGAAGAAATGCTGTCTTCACATCCATTGTTCAAGCTCCAAATCAAGACTTGCTGTCAATCCGAGGATGACGCGGATTGAGGACATTTTTACTACCGGTGAAAAGATTTCATCAAAGTCAATTCCTTTCTGCTGAAGGAATCCTTTTACCACCAATCGGGCTTTATGCTTCATCACCTTTCCTGTTCCATCTTTCTTGAGCTTGAATACCCACTTGTTCTTCAGTGCCTTCTTTCCGTCTGGGAGCTCGACCAGTTCATAAGTTTTGTTCTTCTCTAGAGAATTCAACTCCAAGAAGCAGTGTGTACTCTGTTTCCGGATATCTCCTCGATGGAATCCGACCTCGCTCAGATCGTCGTAGCTGAGGTTCTTCATTTCCAGGAGGTACAGCAGCTTCTATAGGTAATTGTGGCTCCCGCGGCTCAGCAATCTCTTCATTTTCCTCCTCCTGATCTGCTTCTGGAACTTCTTCTGGTATCTCGTCATTTCTTGTAGCATTTGGTGTTGGGGTAGAATCTGCAACAATATCTGGGGCACTACTAGTGGGATTTTTAGATATTGTTGTCTTTTCAGCGTCTTCATATGTTTGGTCTTTGTGAAATACCACATCTCTGCTCCGGATGACTTTCTTTTCTTTGGGATCCCATAATCTGTATCCGAATTCTTCATCTCCATAACCGATGAAGATACATGGAACAGTTCTTGCATCGAGCTTCTGTCTGAGCTCCTTGGATACATGTACGAAGGCTAAACAACCAAACACTTTCAAATGATTATAGGAGGGCTTTTTATTAGACCATACCTTTTCTGGAATCTCGAAGTTCAGTGGTGCCGATGGTGCTCTGTTGATTAAGTAACAGGCGGTGCGAACTGCCTCCCCCCAGAATGGCTTGGGTAACTTAGCCAATCTGAGCATGCTTCTGACTCGTTCCATGATGGTTCGATTCATCCTCTCGGCTACTCCATTATGTTGTGGTGTGCGTGGGACGTTTCTTTCATGTCGAATGCCATATCTTCGACAGTAGGCATTGAACTCTCTGGAGGTATACTCGCCTCCGTTATCTGATCGAAAGCATTTTAATTTCTTACCCGTTTCACGTTCTACCATGGTGTGAAACTCCTTGAACTTCTCCAGAACTTCATCCTTCGTCCTGAGGAAATGAACCCACACTTTCCGAGATGCATCATCAATAAAGGTCAAGAAATACCTTTTGCCGCCTAAGGACTCGACTTCGAGAGGTCCGCATACATCACTGTGTACTAGCTCCAACAGTTTTGATTTTTTCACTGATGAGGAGCTGAATGACACCCTCCGTTGTTTCCCGTACAAACAATAGTCGCAAGGATGAGACGCTGCATCCTTGGAAACAGTGATCAGCTTCTTTTTCTGAAGGGTTGATAAACCCTTTTCACCCATGTGACCGAGCCTTTTATGCCACAAATCCAGAGGTACCATGTGCTCTGCTACATGAAGGCTCTCTCCGTTTATCTTTACATGAGTCCTGTAAAGATTATCACATAATTTACCTCGAGCAACCACCATGACCCCTTTCATCATCTTCCATATACCATTAGTGAAGCAGCACTCATAACCTTGCTGATCAAAGGCTTTTACCGAGAGCAAGTTGAGTCGAAGATCTGGCTCATGACGAACGTCCTTCAAAGTTATTTTGCATCCGACGTTCGTTTGGAATTGAATATCACCAATTCCCATGATTTTGGCGGTGTTGTTGTTTCCCATCTTTACTATCCCAAAGTCTCCTGCTTTGTACGTGGTGAAGATCTCTCTGCAAGGAGTGACGTGGCAGGAAGCTGCTGTGTCAATTACCCATTCTACTACTTAGTCTGCTGTGTGGAAGCACGTCTCTTTCGCACAAATGGTCACATCTTCTACAATAGTAACTCGTGGCTCGTCGCTACTTTATGCTTGTGAACTCTCCTGGTTCTGCTTCTGAAAACTGCGACAATTTTTCTTCATGTGGCCCTCTTTGCCACAGTGATAGCATTTGTAGGTGGGTCTCCGCCCATCTGTTGATCTGCCCCTTCTGTTTGTCGATCTACCTCTGCTTTTGCTTCTACCTCTTCTCCAGTCTTCACCTCGAGACTGTCTTCCCCGATTCTCCATGATGTAGGCTTCATCTTGACTGGCGCCTGCATCTTTTCTTCTCGCCTCCTCGTTCATCAAGGCATCCTTAACCATTGATAAGGTAAGTTTGCCTCCGGGTGCTGAATTACTGATGGAGACTACTAACGTCTCCCATGAATCTGGAAGGGAACTGAGAAGTAGAAGGGCTTGTTCTTCGTCTCCAAGTTGTAACTCGACTGCTGTCAACTGATTCACCAAGTTCTGGAACTCACTTGTATGTTCTGCTACAGGAGTTCCGCTCCGCAACTTCAAGTTCACAAGCCGTCTCATCAGGATGGCTTTGTTCCGTGCTGACTTGGCTTGATACATACTCTCTAATTTTTTTCATAGAGTATATGCATCTGTTTCTTTGGCTACATGGTGGAAGACACTATGATCGATCCATTGTCTGATCTGACCGATGCATTTTCTGTTAATTTTCTTCCACTCTGCCTCTTTTTCTGTCTCAGGTCTCTGCCCTTCAAATTCTATAGGGTCATATAGATCCTTACAACTAAGGAGATCCTCCATCCTAGGCCTCCATAGTGTGTAGTTGGTAGCAGTTAATTTTATCATGGCTCCGGATGATTCTTCCATTTTAGAATAATTAATTCACTAAAATAGAAATTGCATTTCAAAAATCCGAGCCCACCGTTATGTCCGGAACGGTCAAATTAGGTGGAATAGCCTCTTTCGGGGCTCAAAAATTCTTTTATACAATAAATACTAAGCTTGGAAACTTTAAGGACTAAACTGAAATTTCTTAAGGGCTAAACTGAAATTTCAGAAACTAAAAGGGGCATAATGTAATTCACCAGAACTACAGGGGCCAAACTGATATTTCCTAAGGACTGAAATTAAATTTCAGAAATTCAGGGGTCAAAATGTAATTACCCAAAAATATAGGGGCCAAAATGTAATTTTTCGAAGATTTGCTGACGTGGCAGATGTGGTCAACTGTGATGACGTGGCTCTGACGTGGCGACACGTGTCAGGTGACGTGGCACGATAACGTGGCTTTGCTGACGTGGCGGGTGACGTGTCGCTGACGTGGGTCGTCTTCTTCCTTGAGACGCGCGTGTGGCGCGTGAGGCGAGTGAAGCCCACTCGCGGTTCAGCAGGTCGGCGCGTGCGACGTCTATGGTGGTCGGTTCGGTCGCTGGAAAATTGCAGAATGATCAGCACGACGTCACGAACACACAGAACACTTCAAATTCGGAATTCGATGACTTTCCGAAAAATCGAAATTTTCCAGAAACAGGGGACGAATTTTCTCTAAATTTTTTCTCTCTGTTCTGACGTTCCAGGAGCTCAACCTGGCTCTGATACCACTTGTTGGGGATGCAATGCAAACTCAGAACAGAATTTGGGAGAAAAATGACTTGTATTAACAGAGAAAATCAATATACAAGAATTATACAAAAAACTCCCCTAAATTTCCTAGAGCTCAACAAGGCTCTCTAACACTCATAACTCTCTGGTTCTGGAACCTGGACTCTT
Organism: Boswellia sacra; assembly: GCA_013180625.2. Lineage (NCBI taxonomy): Eukaryota > Viridiplantae > Streptophyta > Magnoliopsida > Sapindales > Burseraceae > Boswellia > Boswellia sacra. The sequence continues at coordinate 390,420 of SNVD02011181.1, forward strand.
TCTGGAATCTCTCTAATGCATAAACAAGGCAGAATTCGTCTCATATTTATAGGGAAATTCTGCACACAATTTTAAATCAATTTGGCCACTACCTTTAACTGTCAAAATGAGAGGTGCCTAACTAATTTGACTAACAATTTAATCACATGGGAGGGATTCTGGAAGGCTCATGCTGTCATGCATGAGCTCATCAGTACGGGCGGGGCTTCGAATTGAAAGTTCTCAGTATATATATTGAAAAGAGATGCATGGCGTCTCTCATACTACGACAATATCTTAATAAATTTTCATCATATATTAGATACTGAAGTAGTTTCTCATTTCTACTTTTTTTTTTTAAACAAGAGTAACGATACATTTCCCAAAAATTATCTTCAAAATCATACATTCCAAAATAATATGACATGAGTTTAATCCTAATATATCATTGATCACATCATCAACCCATGCATTGGATAATTATTTATTAGATACACATCATTTGAGATATTATTTGTGAAAAATATCATTATTCTTTTTCACAAATTGGCGATTGATAATTATAGAAAATACATAAATAAGGAGAGATAATAAATATACATCTCAATCATATATTGATATAAAAATCCATTAATTAACGGATCATTAAAAGTTAAGATAAAATTAGGTGAGTAGAGAATCTTAATTCAGAGTGTAAAAAAGTAAGCTAGCTGGAAGTTGTAGTCTTTTTGGCTCAACTTCGGGAGACACATGGTTTTATCTTGTTAACTTCATCTACCCTTCTTGCCTCCCTTCTTATGGATTCAGAAACAATATTCACACACACACACACACACATATATATGTATGTATGTATGTATGCATCTATATGTACATGTATTTATGTATCATAATGGAGAGTACTTCAATAGCATGAAAAGTATATGTATTTATGTATCATAATGGAGAGTACTTCAATAGCATGAAAAGTATACCAACATATATACATACATACATACGTGTATATATATATATATCTTTTAGGGAGCATGGCATGCCAAGATCTGTTTGATGGCTATTGCCGTCTGCTTCTGCGTAGAAAGAGAGTGCTCACAATTATCAGCAACCGTGCTCATAAGATTTATGGGTAATGCAACCACCAAAATGTGTACTTGCATCAGCTAATTATTAAATTATCTCAAGAATTATATTAAAATAATCATTTTATTATATTTTATGATTTTAATAATAAAATAAAATAATTATTAAAGTGTTTTAATCATTTTCATAATAAAATTAAATATATTTACAACTTTTAATATTTAAACACATGTTAAGACTGCTCAACTCGTATATATTAGCACAGTTTATCTTTATATCCCATTCTCAACCTAATCAATTCTGTCTTTACCATTTATTATATATGATAATGCTTTGCGTGCAATTCCAAACATTCCCTTGATCACCACATATGACAAGCAAATCGAATAGCTACTAAATGCTTGTAAATGTGATCATTGCTGTAATTCCATTACCTCTATCGTAAAGGGCATTGGTGGAATGCAACATGTCAAGTCCCTGGAGAATAATGTTAGAAGAGACTGCGTGCATGTACATAATTTATATCAACCTCTAGATATTATAATGGGCTGCGTTATATCAGATTAATCTTTTGACATCAATTATTGACTAATCATCCATTGCAATCGAATGGTAGAAAGGCAATGAGTAGACATTAATTTAAATAACTGCCTCTTAACTTATCACTCACAACCATCGGATTACAATGGATAAATGATCTATGCTTGACGTCATTAATTTAAATAACTGCCTCTTAACCTATCACTCGCATTCGTTGGATTGTAATGGATAAATGGCCAATACTTGGTGTCAAAATATTAAGTAAAAAATTTAAGTTCATATAGTTTGATCCTATTATAATTTATTGATTATAACTTTAAATAACTTGTTTTAGTTTAACATATCATCGAGGTAATATCGATTCTATTAAGTATATATAGGAGAAACTTTAGGATACGTTTATGTGTTATACCAAAATAATATAATTACATGATATGTCGATTCAATGATGGATTGACGAGTAAAATTCGTTTTGAGAATAACTTAAAATAAAATGAGAGATGATTCATATTTTGAAAACGTTAAGTTGCCAACAAAGTACTATTCAGTGAATGCATGTTCATGTTAATGTATTCTAGACTTTCTCTAAATATAGCGTTACGAATAATATTTCTACTAAAATGACACGAAGCGAACAATTTTTAGATTTCGGGAATTTCTGAACACATTCAAGGGAGAGTTAAGGATATTTGAGAACAGAATTGGTCTAGGCCATTAGCCCGAATGAATGAAATGGACTTCTAAACCCATGAACGGAATTTTCCAAGCCGAGGCCCAATTTCAACTGGGCCCATCACTAATATCCAGGCCCAGGACAATTTTCAACAAGGCCGCTCTCCAACAACAAACAAGACGCTGATTCAGCAATCCTCTCATCCTTGCCGTGAACATCAATGCAATTGCTAAAGAAGACAGTTAGGTAAGTTTTTTTTTTTTTTTGTTTTTTATTTTTTTTTAGAATAAAAAAATTTTTATTAAAAAAAAAAAGGCAGGGTGAATAGATTTTTGGACCTGTCTCTCTCTCTCCTTTGTATCGTTTGCAATGCGCAGAGAGACACCGAAGGTAAAATACCGAAGCAGTTGGTGGTGACACGTTTCACACGCGGCTCCATCTCGACCCTTTCGTGCCAAAGTCGCGTCGTCGTTTAGCACTGACTTGGCTGGAAAAAAAAAAAAGAAATTCCAAACTCTACAGCTCCCCGATCCGATCAGAGAAACCCTAATCAAATGCTTGATTTCCATTAACGGATAATTTGAAGGAGCAGATACAGCTCAATTTTTATTACTATAATAATTTTTTTAAGAAGTAGTAAAGTGTTACAGTGGCAGTGAAGAGAAAGAAAAATATTATGCAGAGACGGAGTCCACCGAAGCACAGACACGATGGGACTTCGCCGCTGCCTTTGGGGATGGATTGGAGCCCTCCGCCTCGAAAATGGGTGCGTTTAATCGATTCTCTTCTTTTATTGTAAAATCCGATTAACCGTAGTTTGACTTTGACCTTGCCTTGTGGAAATTTACAATGTAAAGTTTGATTAATTGATTACTAGAGTTTGTGCTATACTTGATCAAGAATTTTGGATTTGGAGTTTCGTCCTATTCATTACGATTCGTTGCTGTTGCTGTTTTATAATCATGATCGAATATCGATTTATTTAGCATTAAACTGGCGAATGTTTTAGAATGATTTTTTCTTTTTTTAATTTTATGGAATTAGGTGTTGTAGCAATGGACTTTTCTTCCCCTGCAAACCCTGCATGAGAGTCACAATCTTCTCTATATCACTTGCAGTTATTTAACTGGCTTTATTCTCTAATGAAGCTTTTACTGGTCTTACACTGATTCGATGTTTTCTATATGCTTCTCCTTATTAGGAAAATTACAGCTCGAAATTGCAATTATTCATTAATAAAACTGTTTTTTTTTTTTTGAAAAATTATAGAGTTTATCACTGTATAGAAAGATCAGAATAGCACAAATGCGATGTCGTTTTTTAGAAGAAAACTTTGTTTTCGCCTTTTATGTATTAAAATTCACGTGGGTTCTGGTGTGGCTTCTTCTTTTTTAGTGTCTTGATAATCTCATTACTGATCATACAGCTTGTCTCAATTTGTTTCTTCTTTTGAGATTGTTTCACTTTAAAAGCACATTTCTTGAAGTTTTGATCCCTAAATTTAATTTTTTTGCAGAATGGGCGGGACACAGTATGGCCACATGATCACCATACCGGATGGAGTTACTGTGTCACAATACCCTCCTGGGTTGTCCTACCAAAATCAAGAGATTCAGATCCTGTAGTGGTACTCAAATTGAATGACTCTCCAGTGTTTGTCTATACTGAGGGTTAGATGTTGTTTATATACTATTTTATGGGGTTTAATAATACGTTTATTATGTTTTTAATTGGTTGATTTTTTATTTTCTTGTTGATAATATTGTTTAATTACACAAGATCAGAAATTTGCTACATAGAGTAGGCAATTTCTTTAAATAGATCAGCATTTAATGAGATGGCGAAACTTTCTATAGGTGAAATCTTATCTATGTTATGCTTGCCAAAATCTGCCATGGTGCCGAAAGAGCTAAAATTTGAATGGGGATATGTTTTTAGAACCCTTTTCATGGATGTAAGAGTTGCTTTGATTAGTCACAATTATGTATAATATTGTGCATTGCCACCTCTCATAGATGCAATGATCCTCCTTGAATTACTACCCAAAAAAAAAAAAAAATTGATTGCAGTTACTGATTAAAAAAATGTGACAAGATTTATGAAACTATGTGTATGTTAATTATAAGACTGTTGGTCATGAGAGACCTTGCTGAATTTGTATCAGGTAGACGTACTTTAATCCATGTTGAAGTTTAGTGTAATGCTACATCACTAGCAAAGGTAAGCCTTAGTTAGCTTGTAAGCCTTGGTTGCCCAAATAGGTAGATGCATTTTGGTTGATGAATACCTGCATGAAGCCTCGAATGGACAATACTTGTTGGACTAGTTGGACCCAGGCTGTTACAACTGGTATTAGATTAGACTCACAACCCAATGGTACTTGATGAAGATCCTCACAAGGACATGAGGTTATAACAAGGGGATTTTGTCACATCCTACATTGCCAACGAAGGCGAGCCTAGGTTAGCATTTAACTCTTGGATAATTTTTACTAACCAGACTGCTTGCTCGTGCACTGTCGCAGTAAAAAGCATAGTCCATTAGTTTGTTTCTCTATATTTTTCTTCCAATTTTCTGGAAGTTTTTTTTTTTTTTTTTTTTTAAAGTATGGTTGGAAGTGGATCTAGATGCTTACAGTTCTTATGCAACACTGTATAGCTTCATAAAATTTAACATTCTTAAGTGGCAGTTTTACAGGGTTCAGGTTGGTTTACAATCGCCAGAAGGGATCACAACTACAAGAGGAGTGTTGAGAAGATTTAATCATTTCCTGAAGTTATTTGCTGATGTAAGTCTATGATTATTTTTCACATCTGGGTATTCTAGGATTCTATCTCTTTCATTATGATAGCTCATTGAGCTGCACTGTAATGTAATAACTTTGAAGTTCAGTCATCTTCGTGGAAGGGATTCCTTTCTTATCTCACTAAACATAAAAATGTACTTATATTTATATGCGTAATTGTTTTTCTTATTGGCTTTCTGGCAGCTTAAGAGGGCATTTCCCAAGAAAAATTTGCCCCCGGCTCCACCCAAGGGACTATTGCGTATGAAAAGCAGGGCACTGTTGGAAGAGGTAGGCAAACTGTCCCTTATTAAGTTTGCATTGTTGGAATGTGTCTTTGTCAAGAAACTTGCACCAAGTATTCTGTATGTGATTGTTAGATTTATGAGACAAATACCAAATCATTGGATGTCCGTATACAATCATGAGATTCATGTCTGTTTCTGCTAATAATAGTTGTATGATAGTATGCTGGTGGGATCTACAAGGAAAATATATATTTGATTCATCTGGAAATTAAATCAGTCACATACAATTGTTATTTACATTATGACTAGTGTTCTTATGGGGCTTTGTTTTGTTGCAGAGAAGGTGCTGCTTGGAGGAGTGGTTGACAAAGTTACTATCAGACATTGATTTATCAAGAAGCGTTGCAGTGGCATCCTTTCTTGAATTAGAAGCTGCAGCTAGGTCTTGTATGTGCCATTTTACTGCATTAAATATTAAACATTTATCTTCTCTCTCTCTCTCTCTCTCTCTCTCTCTCTCTCTCTCTCCATCTGTCTTTATATAGACATATGTGCTCTTATTATTATATTGTATTTTTAAGCTTTTATATAATTCTTTTCAGCATTTCAAGATGGGAATCAAAATGCATCAGAAGCAAACCCTTCTGGTAATATTACTATTTCTTCGTTTCAAATGCCTCGCCAATCTAGTTCGGCTCTTACTGCCAGTTCATCAGTCACTTCAGATTACGGTAGTGATACTGCTTATGAGACATCTGAGCTTGGAACTCCACGGCAAGGGAAGGATGATGGTTCTGAAACTGGCGTGGAGGATCTGTCATTGGATGAAGATTTGACAAGTCCTATAGAAAAGCTTGTGAAGTATGGTATGTCAAACATTGATGAGGGTTTGTTCATGGGACAGACTATATTAGAGCAGCTTGAAGATTTTCCTAGGCACAAAGCACATGCCCGACAATCTGTCACCAGTGTTATAGGGAAGGATATATCTAACGGGAATGCTTCTAAAGCTTCATTTCTTGTTGGTGATGGGATGGACCTTTTCTCTGATCTAGAGCCTAGTAAGATAATTGGTCATATGCGTAAGCTATCAGCTGAGAGTGTTCAAAGTGACACTAGCTCTTTGAGAGGTAGTGAAATGTCAAACTCTGGTATTCCAAATTCATCTGGTGATGGCTCTCTTGACCTTCATGGAAGTGCCGAGGTTTCAAGTACCATGGAAATTCTTGGGAACACAGACCTGCAGTTTTCTGGTGATGCACGGTTAGTTATCCCAGTGGATCAGCGCCATAAATTGAACAGGGCTCTTTTGACAATGGAGCGGCGATTAGTAACTGCAAAAACAGACATGGAGGATCTTATAGTGAGATTAAATCAAGAAATAGCTGTGAAAGATTACCTTATGACAAAGGTATCAACGCAATATGCTTCTCCAGATGTTAAACTTTGGGGTTATGATTGACTGTTACTCTAAATAGACCTGCATTATATTTGTTTCTGGATGCATACTATACATGTTGATCAAAATGTGGGCAAGCAAACGTATCAATATGCTTATGTTTCTAGTATCCTTATTTTTTGAGCTTTCAAATGTCCAACTCAGCTTTCTGAAGGACCTATACAAACTCAATAGGTCCCCCAGATGGAATTATCCCTACTCAAAAGACTTGCATAACTATGTACTTTTTCTCTGGGTATTTGGGTAGCTGCTTAAGTGCTTAAATATGAGATTTCATAAATGAATGTGGTTGTTCTATAAATTTGTCAGTTCTTGGTCTCGATGTTACAATGATCTAATTTATTTATCTGCAAATATGTGAAGAATATTGGCAGACTACTAATTGTAAGTGTGATTGTATTTTCTTTTATGTGAGAGCAAAATTGCTTCTCCAGTTGACACAGCTCCAAACCTTTGCATATTTTTATTGTTACAACAGCTTACTGGTAGGATTACGATACAATGATTTGATCATAATGTTTTTCATGTGATTTAGGTTAAGGATTTGGAAGTGGAACTTGAAACTTCTAAACAGAAAAGTAAAGAAAACCTGCACCAAGCTATTTTGAATGAGAGGGAAAGGTTTACACAAATGCAATGGGATATGGAGGAACTTCGGCGGAAAGCCTTGGAAATGGAGTGGAAGTTGAAGTCAAAACAGGTTATCTATCTTTTCTATCTTTCTCTAACTGCCTTAATCATTTTTCTTGTGGGAATTTTATATAGAGAAGATGTTTACTAGCGAAGAATGTTTGAAAGAGGGAGATGAGAGAGACACTCTAGAATCTATTGGATATCTCTTAAATTCCCATTCATTTCTTATAATCTGTTGGATACTGCTTAAATTCCCATTCATTTCCAGAAGAGAGCATGATACATCTTATTCGAAGACATTTGTCTTTCTCTGTTGTCATGAGGAAAATTAAGAATTTTATATCCTATAACATTAACAACACTCATTTCTGTTACAAGTTTCATATTAATGTTATCTAAGGTTTTATATCTTAATGTCACTGACTTGAGGAATATAGTTGCAGAGGCAATTTATCATAGATTATTCTGTGTTTCCATTTGCTGAGAGAAGTCTTATGCATGAAACTAAAGCTATTCCATAGTCTCTGTTACTGATATGGGTAAGTGTTGCAGGATGAAAAGTCAGAAACAGAGCCAACAAAAGAATCCACTATGGAGGAGAAACATGCAGTTGTGCAGGAGTTGGATGCTACTAAAGAACAACTTGAGAAGTTGTCAAAGCAATATGAAGAGCTAGAAGCAAAGTCAAAAGCAGATATTAAACTTCTTGTTAAAGAGGTTAAATCCCTCAGAAGTTCACAAAAAGGACTGAAGCAGGAGCTTAGTCGAGTGCTGGATGAAAAATCTGAATCTGAGGTGTTTGATACTCTTCTAAATCATTAATTATACATCAAGTTTCTTTCTTGAAGTATGATTATTATCATGTGGGCCTATATCCTTTAGGATTCTAGATGTGTTAAATTAGTAATAGTTAAAAGTGGTAGATATAGTTACGATTTTACTGCTGTCGATTATTGTTTTGAGGATTCTCAAGTTTTTAATCCACTTTAGGATTTTATTGTTGATTTGAATTGTAATAGTGGAAGAAATATTACAAGATTCTGAAACATGATAAACTTGTGCAGAAACTTCTACAAGAAGAAAGAGAACTGAATGACAGTGTGAAATCTACCGGAGAAAAGCTGCATCATAGATGTAGGATTCTTCACAGGCGGTTTCAGGAATGCAGCATTAATCTACTTCCTGAAGATAAAGATAATTTTATCTTGGAGTCTCCTGTAGTAGCAGATGCTTTGGATTTGCTGACTACATCTGATGACCAAATTGCGCTTATACTTGATGAGGTAACTAATATTTTTACCAGTGTTTTCTTGTATTAACCTTGCAAACTTGGCTTCTTATCTCATTATTCGAAAACTGTCTAGATTTCATGGCTTAAATTAAACTCAAGTCCTGTATCTAGTGTATTTTTCCCCCCCTATCTGTTTGGGATTTTTTTTTTTTTTGTCTCATGGAGGAGAGAAAGTGAAGAGCCTGAAAATGGGAGATGTTTAAATTTGGTGTCTAGGCTTCTGATTACAATGATTAATGAGGTTTATAAACTGGAACATCTTATTTTGTATATATAACTGCTAAAACTCCAAGTTGCATCCTGATAGGTTGGAGTGTAACTTATTTGCCTGGTAAATAATTGGTGTACTTCTAACCATAGAACTACAATGATTTCATGTTGGACAAAATGCAACTACAAAGGACAAAAGAATTAAATGAATAGAGTTACCAACTTCCCTTTCCGGTTTAGAGATCCGCAACTATAAGTGTGAAAGATATGGTTAGTTTCGTACAAATGCTCTGTCGATTAGATGTATATTCAGAAAATTCATTGTTGCTTCATCGCATTCATTTAGTTTAGCCCATGTTCAAGTTGTCCATGCATCTATAAACTTAGTTAAATCTTGAGGGATGCTCATTTGTTTTCAAAGATTATGGTGGTATATATAGCTGTAAATTATGTTTGTTGCACTGCTGTTTAATGTCTCCTTGCTGCATTCTTTTCTATTTCATGATGATTAACAAAACATTGCTCCTCCCAAAAATTTTTAATAATCAGGTACAACAATTAGCTGAAGATGATGAAGTTGCTGCCTCTGGTGATGATAAAACTCATTACACAATTGATGAGTTACGGAAACTGATTGCAGATATCTTCATTGACAATGCTAAATTGAGAAAACGGGTGAACTCTGTTATCCGGTGTGCCTTCGTGTCTAGAAACAACACAGAAGCTGCATCTCCGGAAAGTAATTCACTTGATTCACAAGAAAGATGAAATGAGACTGAATATTGTATTTTAGTTTCTTTTATTTGTATAACATGATAATGCAGCCACCATTCCTGTTACAACAACCATTTGCTGTTTCAAATGGTTGAGCTCACTAGAACTGGTAGTTTTCTCATGGAATTTTGTGGTACCACACATATACATCTTCAGGAAAAAAGGATAAAAAAAAAAATTACCTTCTACACTTTCGTATTCCGATGCATATGGGGTTGAATAATCAGTGAAAAGATTGAAAGAAAACCGGTAATGTAGCTTACAAATTTGTTTTCCCCCCTTTTTTTTCTTCCTTGTAGTGGTTTTTATGCAACATTACCTTGAGAGAAGACTGTATGTACACTAAAGAGTAGTTTTTAAAACATATGTCGTTGTTGCTGGCACAAATTGAAGGATTTTTATTTTTGCTAATAAAAGCCTATAAATTGAGCCTTAGGGTTAATGTTAATTAAAATTGAATTTAAGATGTTTTAATAAATAATGTGATAATCACTGATTTACTAATTTTATATTGCATCAAACTGTACATATGTTACTGAAATTAAAGGGCAAAGTGGACAGCGGCCGCTAAGATTTGGAGTGTGGTTCGCATAAAATATGCTATCTTTTTACAAAGGGCTCATAAGCCACCGCTTTTTCACACGTGTTAATCAGCTCAAATTAATAACCGTTCAATAAAAGTGTTGATGTTCAATTTCAACTTCCGTACCACCCTTTTTTTAATTTTTTTTAAATGAGTTCACTTGTTGAAACTGTTGACGGCACGTAGAAGCGTAAAAGAGAATTTCGCAATTAAAATTAAAAAAAAAAAAAAAAGAATCATACAAAACGCAACTTGCTTAAGGTAAAGCTAATGATCAATCGCTCAAGCATCATCTTTTGCTCCATGTCAGCCCAAGCTTTTCCATGTCACATTGAATCTGCATAAATGTAACAATAAATAAGCTCTATCACAACAGCTTCTTCTAATATAACAACAATAAAATCTTGGACTTCTATTAAAAAAAAAAAGGCAATGAAATCTTCTTCACATATTCTTGGTTCTACTAGACAACATAATCAAAAACAATGTTTTGCCATCAAATACCGCCACCAACCGACATTCAAAAATTTGCTTACAAGTCAAGAACCATCCTAGCATTTTCAAAGGTGCTCTGTTTGCAGCCATGAAAAGTTGTGATGTTTATTCCTCCAACACCTCAACAAATAAAAGCTACAAATAAATTAAATAGATCTCCTAGTAGGGTTAACTAAGAAGCAAGGTATAGGTAAAAAAATGGATATGTCGGTAAAAGGTACAGATGATCTCGTGCATATATGACCACAGAACAAAGCAATAGAACCACCAAAAAAACATCAACAAGATACGTGACATTTAGCATTAATATCCATTGAAAAATGTCCCATACCTTAACAATAAGCATCTAACTCACGCGGCTCCACAAGAATATAAAGAGGCGTTCCATTAAGTCTGCATTGCCCCTGAAATATATGCCATTCTCAAAATGTTAATGGTACAATTATCAAATCTAAAAGCTTGGCCCGGAACTACATAAGCAAACACTGCAATAGCTCTCAGTGAGTTAAATTTACAAGCACGAATAGTTGCAGTAATTTTACATCTAGTTCAGAAACAGAAAAAAGAAAATTTTAATTCGTTGTTCACATCATTTTTTTAAGCTTACGCCACAATCCCACTAAGGCATAAACATCAAAGAGGATAAAAGAGATAACATGGAGATAAACAGAGATAGTGAAAACCTTACCTTGACCTCAGGTAACCCAATAACACAGGCACATTCAACAACTTCTGCCCGCATGCGTTCTTAAAAAACAAAAATTCAAAGCTAAATAAACTAATTTGAAGAGTATACAGAATAACAGCACAAAGCAGGCCAAAAGAAAAATAATAATAACAAAGTATTCAAGCCAGTCAAACTTACCCAAAAGTCTTACAGCTGCTCTGAGAGTTCCCCCTGTAGCTACCAAATCATCAATTATTAAAGCACGTTCACCGGGCTCGACAGCATCAACATGCATCTCCAAACAGTCAGTTCCATACTCCAGCTCATACGCTTCAGAAATTACTACACCTACCAGGTACACAAAAACAAAGAAGCCCACATTATAAAAGCTGATCACATACCCAAAAAAAAAAAAATACAAAGTTCTCATGTATTGATAAAACTACCTGGCAGCTTGTTGGGTTTTCGTAAAGGAACAAACTTTGCGCCAATAGCTAAAGCAACTGATGAACCAAACATGAACCCTCTTGCTTCAACTCCTGCAAGATCGATTTGCTAACATGATTAAGTATTCAAAAAAACAAAAAACTTCATCAGATTTCTTCATAGGGGATCACAATCACAGTGCTGCATTTGTATGCATTGGTACTTCCAATGCAAATATGAGATGCAACACTGACATGCATGTACAAAGTTCGTTGCTTTCAGATTAAACAAGATAAAAATGCCTACTCCTGCTTGATACAATCCTCAATGTCTATACTCTTACCACGTAGCAGAGCAAAGCCAATGAATAATGCCATCAAAGGACCAAAAAAAATATTAAACAGGATTGAAGTAGTTGAGAAAAAGGAATTAGAGATTAACAAAGTTGCCCAAAACCTTCACTCGCATCCTGGAATAGACTTGGACATTACGGGACATGGTGAATCCGTTGTCTCTAAACTTGCATGCCCAACCCGAAAAAAAAAAAAATCTTGACAAAAATTTACTAAGACGGCAAAAGTGTCGAACTAATCATGAAAGCAGAGCTTCAGAAATGAAGCAAATATTATAATACCATCATAACGAAGGCAGTGAAACAAATGCAAAATCGTGGTAAGAAAAGAAAACCCATTAAAAATGTGTCGAAAATAAATAGATAATACAGTACCAGCAACCACAGAAATGCCCATGTCTCTGTAGCGATCGACAAATATGTCCACGGTGTCCTTGAAGGCCTTGTGATTCAGCAACAACGTTGTAATATCTTGAAACATTATCCCTACAAAACAAAACAAGGGAACCTTTGACCAAATATATATAAACATTAAAAAAAAAAAAAAGACAATTGGAAGGAAACAACAACTAGAAAACAGAAAAACAACCTTGTTTTGGAAAGTGAGGCACCACCCGAATTGCTTCAGAAATGCCTTGAAGCCGAGGGTCTCCTTTGAGCCCATTTTCTGCTGCAAACATTTTTCTTTTTTTAGTTCTCTCTGGTTATTCTGTTCTCTCTCTAGAAGGAATGAATGGATTCCTCTCAGTTGTTTTTGCAAGTTGGTTGATGGGCTTCGTTGGTCTTTAAATGGCTTCGGCTTTGGATTTTTAACATGTTAATATTTTCCCTCCTAAACTAAGCCAAAGATGAAGTCTCTCTGTTTTCTATGCCAGAGAGAAGGTGAGTGTATTTAATACCAATTTTTTGTCCATTTATGTTGGCCCAACCAAAGCACTACTGCTTCCAGCAACGACCTTGGCTATCACGCTGTCTTATAGCACGTGTTTTTCACGCTGCCATCTTCTCCCTTTCCTTCTACGTCTGGTTGGGTAAAGTGTACTTTTAAATCATCATTAAGAAAATTAAAGTCGGACTAATGCTAATCCAGAATCTTGACTATCAGCAACTTTAAGACCATTATTTAAATAATAGAGCTAGCTTAGATTACATTGATTAAATAAGATATATATAAACTTTTTATTTCGTTATTAATCATAATTTATTTATTTCTTTTACTTATGTTGGTACATAATTTGAAGTTGGACTTTATAAAATGCTTATAAAAATATGTATACGAGTGGAACCTACAAGACAAAGGGACGATATCCTATCCGATATCTCAACTTCATAATAACAACAAAAATTATATAAATTAGAACATAAAAGAACAAAAAGGTCAATATCATATATCTTTTTCACGCGTTAGATCAAATAAATTTAATTATTTTTAATTATTAAATATATTTTTGCATGATAACTTACAGAGAAAAAGGCAATTTGTATTAAATTCAAAAGAAAACATGATCCGAAATTTAGATCTTATAATAACGACATCTCTACCGTGGGTTTACGGCAATCAAGTTAGGGAGCGTAGCTACACGCGATGAGGATGCGAGTGAGATAAAGAAAAAGAGGAGACTGTTCAGTGTATCTAGGTTGTGAAACCTACGTTTTCCCAATCTAAAAAGGAAGATTTTATGTTACAGAAGGCGTAGTATTAAAAAGCAACAGTTTTGATTAAACAAATACGCAATCAGAGATCAATTGAATCCAACGGCTATGATCAAATAGCTGGTTTCCATTTTAGCAATCATGGGGCTTTGAATGCAATTAATATAATATAAAATCGTTAGCATTGTTGCTTTACCCCCGGGTTCAGGCTTTTGTCAAAACCGAGGTGAGGGAGGTTTTGGTCATTTACGGAAAATTGACGGCTACTGATTGGCAGAGAATCAAGTAGCAGAAGATTTTTAGATTTTGTAGGTGGTCCATGGGGTCTGGTGTGGTCCATCACCCAACACGTAGGTGACGTGGCGTATTTAACCAATCTGATTAGAGCAACGCTGATCGTGATATCGCTGGTGTGGGTCTCAAGAAATAAGAACCATCAACTGTGCTAGATTGCTGCCACGTGCACAGATTGATGATTTTTCATTTTGTCTTTTACAGTGTAGACCATATATTGTTTCTTTATTGTTGTGGACCCGGTAGTAGATACGGGTGACGTCATCATACGAAACCGATCCAAGCTTTCCTTCTCTCTCAACTAACCCAGTTAGGTTTAGCTCCATAATTAACTCCACTTGGTAAATACATTTTTCATCAATTAAATTAATTTATTTAATAGTTTACTTTATACAGATAATCGTTTTTAAATTATTATACCCTTTAAATATCAATGATAATATAATTTTACGTAAATTTTGATTTCATAACCGATCATAATCTAATATTAATTAATGTGCTATAATAAGGTTTAATGTAGAATAATGTATGGTCAAAGCCTTTTTATGATTCATATTAAATTATAAAAAATAATAATACCATATTTACGAATTTCCTATACTGCCTATTTATTAGCATATTATCATCCTTATTAAATAAGTTTGACTTCATATATTTATTATTTTAATTACTCGATGACAAATTGGTTTATATATAAAATTTATAGTATAATATTACTTATAATTAATAACCTTAAATCTCGATTAAAATACGAATTTGAGTTAGAAATTATGATAAATAGTATTGTTTTATTTCAATATCTTATATAATTAAGATTAGTTATAGCCTAGAGATATTATTATAACATAACTCCAATTGGGTTATTTTAATCTTCCTTCCCGAGGATTTTCTAGAATTTACTTTTTTTTATTTTTTATTTTTTTAAGACTGTGATTGATCATATTTATGCGAAGTTCATTAATAAAAAAATAATAATAAAGACAAATTGTAATTTTCCATATATATATATATAGTATGCAAATATCTATCAACACAGAGGATCCTTACATTTTATGAAGCGCATCTTTTCAATATATCTGCAAAGGATAACTGAAATCAGATCTTTATCTCAACTATTTATGCTGAATCTAATTGATTTCTGAAAAGAAAGTCACCTGCAAATCGAATCCAAATAATAAAAATTGATGTGTAATAAACGCGCTTGATGAACACGTGGTGCCGCACTTTCCATCGGGGTCCCACGAAATGAAAAAAATGGACGTACAAGATCACTGTTCAAGTGCACGCGTGCGTACTCTGATAAACATAATAACATGATCATTAAGACTTCGATAGAACACCTCTCACATCTCTTAGATTGCCATATCCCACGTTTGCCCATCCTCTGAAGACTTGTACGGTCAGATTTGATGGCCAAGATCAGAAACCGTACTCCTGTGTTAAATCAGGACCGCCGAATTTGATGTTCCACAAAAGATCATGCGTTATCTTCGCCTTTTATTCTTCACGCAAGTCAATGCTATGTTTGAGTAGTGATCATGTGTGCTCTAGCCCACCACGCGTGGAACAGGGACCCACGTAAAATTGCATAATGCACAAATGCATGATTTCGTTCATCTTAGGCACTCCATCTATCGTCGTTTTCAAATTTTGAAATTACTTCAAGCCAACATCTCGGTATTTTAGTAATCTATTACTAATTTAATTTAGTAATAGTTTAATTTACTTGATTAGATTGTATTGAATCCAATATTTGTAAAATTTAAGTAATTGAATTAGTTATTATATTTCATTGTGGAAATCTGATGAAAATGATTTAACCTAACTTACATTATGAAAACAGTAGTGACGGAGCCAGCTATTTGCTTGAGTAAGGGCCAATTGAGACATTCAAAAAATTATTCACAAAAAATAAAAATAAAGAAAATTATATTTATTATTAGATTTATATATGTTTATATTAAAAAATTGTACAATTAAGAATCCAAAAGAAAAACATTTATAAACTATAAAAAATATTCGTTTGAAATCTATTTTATATTTATTTGTAAGGTTAAATTAATATCAATAAAAATGTTTAAAAAGAATATTTGATATATAGGTTCTTTGTATAGATAATATTTTTATTTATAAATACTTTTATAAAACATATTATACATAAAAACTCGATAGAACGTTAGGTTATTGTAATTTAATTCTTAACTTGAATGTTTCACTAATTGATAAAATTAATTAGGACATTGTGAATTAAAAATATATTATGATATTAATTAATCATATATTAAGATTTAATAGTTAATATAAATAACTGTTATTGAAGCTATTAAGAGTTAAAATGATTATAAGATATATTAAAATTTTAAATTACCTAAACTAAAAAAAAAAGGATTTATTGTATTAAAATACAAGCTGGAGGGGAATAAACAAATTTTTGTAAATTCAGTAAAGGCAATTGCCCCCACTCGTCACTATATAGCTTCGTCCCTGAAAAACAAATATTATATTTAACTAAAACACTCATTATATATTAATTTATCTTTTTATTTGTCTAAATTTACGTCGTTATACTTTTTTTACTATGTACTTATGTATATGATTGCTTGATATTTATTTATTTATTATTTAAGATAGGTTTTTAAAATGTTTAAATATTTTAATTTTGTCGAGCATGACCCCGATAGTGCCAAGTTGTCGTGAAGCTTATCCGCGCAGAGATCCATCCCACTCTCCTACCTAACCTCAACTAAATCCTCATCTAAACTTTACCGATCGCGATTACAAGACAGCTACTTTTAAGCTATTATTTTCACTAAATATATTGGTTTATCCATTAGATTTAATAATAGATTCGTTAATCATTGAGCTGCTTGCCGTAAAAGAGAAAGATTTGGGCCCTCTTTAGTCTTTTTGTTTGTTTTTGTTTCATGGTACATACAACAACAAGACTGACTGATATGTTGTTTATAGTCTCTTTTTTTATGATTAGATGACGGCGGGGTCATTATTATTACAGTTAAACGTTGCCGATAATTTCAGGATTTGCCAGTTCCTTCACATTCGAGTTCAGGATGTGGTTCCATTATAATTTAAAAAATACTAAATATGATATCAACAACACTGTATAATCTTAATCCAATTTGTTCTTGTTGGCTCTAAACATAATGGGCTTTTGCTAATTGTTTCTCAGGAATGCTATCCAGATTCCTTGGGCCCCTGATCAGTAAGCTAAGGTCACTTTTGCTCTTGTTGGGTGTACACCTAATGGCATTTTCATGAGGGAATTTCAGCTGTTGTCCAGCCAGACATCTAAGATTACTTTGGGCCTCCATTCCAAAAGTTAGACCAGTCGATGGCCTGTAAGCGGACTCATCCCAAACCCATTGGAGAGCAGTATGCATCGATCATTGGCCATTCTCGATCAACCTCTTTGCCTCTCATTCTTCGAGAATCATAAAGATCATTTTCAATTTTTATTTGGAAAAATGTTACAGGCCGCCATATTTTTAGATTTTATTTAATCAATAAAGGCCTTTTATATTTATTTATAAAGTTAGTCTCTAAATTTTAAAAAATACATTATAAACATCATCTTTCCGTCCAAATATTTTATAATTACATAAATAACCTTTAAAAAAATTCCTAAATTAAGTAATTGAAATCAATTAAAAAAATCTCAAATCACCCCAAAACAAGTTAAACCACAAACACCACCCCTAAAAACTATCCTATCACCACCACTACAAACCCAAAATCCAAATCACCACCCCGACCCACCATCGCATACCTGAATCGATCACTGCCATCACTTGCAGTCCATCAAACCTACACCTTATCTTTCATCCTCTCCACTAAACATCCTCCACGGTCTCCCTACACATCACCCCTTTAAGCGACACCTACCAAAGTCGCATTGCTCACCACTCATTGAAGGATCCAACCACATCAGTGGTTTGATCAAAGGGGATCTTCATCGACCCAAATGAGGGGGGACAAATATAGGCTACTAGTCAACCAATCAGGTCATTGAGCAAGTGGCACCTTCCCAAATAGCCCTACAGGGTTCCTCTTCCACTAGCCCAGGGTTTTTAGAGTAGCAGGCTTCCCACTTATTAATAGAATGGGGGTAGTCGACAAAAATGTGATTGATTTTATTTCGAGATATAACAAGATCCTCGTATCATATTTTCTTATGAAAGGAAGAAATTGGTGCAAAGATGATTGAAGAACTAGGTTCTTCATATATGGGCCATGACACTTTGACTGTGATCAAAGGCCAAGGGAATGTGTGGGTGTGTTCTTTTATGAATCCAATATTTTTGTTTTCAATTGAATTTAGGAATATGTGGTTGATTTTGAATTATTTTGAATTTTGAAAAGAATATGTGGTTGAGGTTGAATATAAATTGCATTAGAAAATGTGCAGCATATAAAACAGGATTTGGAAACAAGAAAGAACAGAGTCGTAATTGCTGTTGGAAAATGGAAAGTCAGAAGCAAATATTGGTTTTCTTTTCTTTTTTTTCTTTTGTTGGCATCTTCTTTCAAGGAATGGAATATTATCAAGCACCCTCCACTATTTTGGATTGTATTTGTGGTTTTACCTTTCCCTTAGCAATTGGCTTCTATGGTTTTCTTGTGATTATATGTACTACTCTCCTAATCATATGTGGTATTTGCCAAGATCTTGGTCATTTGACCAAGTAGCATCACGTTGGCTTTGAAGCAGCTGCATGGTACTAGCATTTTGTTGGATGGAAGAGGAAGAGAGGAGGGAGGTGGATATGGTGGAGGAAGTGGAAGTGGTGGTGGAGAAGGTGGGGCAACGATCGTGGTGGAAGAAAGGAGGGAGGAGGTGAGACAGGTTTGATAGGAGAGAAGAGAGAAGGTGTGAGTTGAAGAAGAAAGACGCTCTATTTGTTTAGATATCATAAGCAGAAGCTCTATCAATTTAAATATAGTTTTGGTTCGTTTCCAATTAAATAATTCATTTGGCTTTTGGTTAAGTGTAAGTGTGATGACTTTTAAGTTTTAAGTTCGAATCCTCCTAACATCACATTTCTAAACCTTAAATTTTAATAGTTTAAATGGCAATCCTCTCTCTAATTCAACAAATTTATAAATATTAACGATGATTTTAACAGAAGAGAGGTATGTGATGTATTTTTCAAAACTTATGAACTAAATTTATGAAATGTAAACTAAATTTATAAAAAAATGTAAAAGTTTTTTATTGCTAAAATAAAGCAAAAAGGTAAGTGGGATAATTTTAACAAAAGGAAGGTCTGTGATGTATTTTATAAAACTTAGGAACTAAATTTATAAAAAAATACAAAAAGTTTTTATTGATGAAGTAAAGTCTAAAGATAGAGGGGTACATGATATTATCATAATTTTATTTTGTTCATTTAGAATTTGAATCATTCTACATAATCTAATTCATTTTTATGTACTTATTCTTTATTATTTTTTCACTTCGTTTCTTTTTTCATTTGTTGATTTTTTTCAATTCCTTTATTCCTTAAATCTCATAGGTTTGATCCCATAGAATATGATATATTTTCTTGTGGAGCGTTTGATACAAAATAAATCAGATTGATTTATCGATAAAACTACTATGTGAAATCTTTATTATTATTTTTTTTCCACAGGATGCTCGAATGCATTCTATACGATATGAGACGATATAATATGATATTTGCAGGAGTCACCTTTCAAGTAGTTTGAAATCTACGAAAAAAGATGCAAAGATTGTGTGCTGGTTGTGAAATCAACTAAAAATATCCATCAACTAACTAAAAGTATGATACGGTCAGGAGTGACATGGTCCATAGACTCCATACCAAACAACGTTATTCATTAACGGACAGAAGAAGATATGACATGAATCTCAAAAATTATAACTTTATTTTGTAAAATAAAAAGAAAAAAGTTTCCAGATAATCACATGAGGTTCCATGTCTTGTGTATCGCGTGAATAAATAAATGATGTTGCTGGGTGGATTGCAATTGGATGCCCCCTTTAAAGCAAAGTCCACGTCAATGACTTCTCTAATCAAAACGGAATTCGTGGTCGAAGCAGTTACACGTGTCACTCTAGAGCGCTGCCATCGCATGAAAGCGTGAACCTGTGCTTTTTTTTTAGCGGATGAAGCAATGTTCATATTCCAGTGCGCTTGATACTACAGCGTGAACGACTTACATGGCGACTATTTCTCCGGATTTCATAATTCAAACCACGTGGCGGAATATAATTGGTTTGAAAATTTTAAAATCTATGGTCTTAAAAGCACCAGACAATTTAACAATCTCAACGTTTAAAAGCGAAAATCGAATCGCCGAGAAATTACAAAAAGCGGCTCAAGTTGTGGTCTTCCCTCCATTCTCACTTGGCAGTGCTGTTGATACCTTGCTTTACGTGGAGGGCGCCAGAGAGCGTAAAACTAATCGCGGGTCGACGTGGAGTGTTGGGAGGTGATCGTTAGGGTGATTGATTGGTGATGATGATTAAAGAGAGGTGGAATGAGATCAAGAAGTGAAGCATGCCGTTGTCAGCCGTTGCTTGCTTCAATCGTCAAATCAGTAGTTTTCATCTTGGCTCCAAAGTATGTGATTGCTGTTACTTCTTTATCCGCTTTTTCGATTTAGTTTATTGGGTGATTTTGGGAAATGAGAAACTAGGGTTTCTGATTCGGCTTCGTGAATGATTTTGAGATGAGCTAAGAGTTTAAAATCTGAGGATTTATTTCAAATATCCAGAAATGAGTTTAGAGCTTAAGCACAGCCACTTATGTTTAATGAATGAAATGAACGGTTGATGAATTTTTGAAAAGAAGCGCTAAATAAGCAGAAGTAAGATTTTGTTTTGTTTATTTATTTATTTATTATTATTATTATTTTTTATTTGAATTTCGAGGTAGGGAACGGTTTGTTTATTGGTTATAGAAGCTGAGACAATCTTTGGTGCAGCTTTTTGTGGTGAAGGTCTACCGGAAGGAGAGAATACGGGGATTTGTGGTCGCAAGCAAGAGAAGGAGAGGGCAGTGTCGAGGGATCACAACATCGTCCTTGCATTATGGGCCGTCGAGCATTAATGATAATGGGGCTAGGGAACCTACAAGGTTTCTTCTCGAGAGATTGTTTGAGCAGACACAGAAGCTGGAAGAACAGATAAGCAGAGATTCTTCTTCATCTCATGATGTTCACTTAAGGCTCAACCTTGAGATTTTGGAATCTGATCTTCAGGCAGCATTGGTTGCCTTGAAGAAGAAGGAAGAAGATCTAGAGGATGCCGTGAGAAGGGTGTTGTTGGAGCATAGTGAGTTGAACTGTGCAAAGGAGGAGTTGGAACAACGGGAGAAAGAAATTTCTGTTGCTGGTTCCAGATATGAAAAGCTAGAAGAGGAGCTAAGCAAGTCGAATCTTACTTTACTTTCTCAAGCTAGGCATTTAGAAGATTTAAAACTTCAGCTTAAGGAAAGAGATCAAGAGATTGCTGCTGTGCAGACTGCACTCTCTTTGAAGGAAGATGAACTAGAAAAAATGAGAGAAGACTTGGTCAAAAAGAGTGGGGAAGTTTTCAAGATAGATTCTGAACTTAAATGTAAGGCTCGGCTGCTGGATGAAGCCAATGAAGTCGTTAAGAAACAGGAAGTTGAGCTTCAAAATATCCGAAGAGGCATTCAAGATAAGGAAGAAGAATTGGAAGTTTCTTTGACTATGAGGAAACTTGAAGAGGAGAAGCTTAAAGTTGCGGAGGCCAACTTGGAAAAGCAGACTAGGGAGTGGTTATTGGCACAGGAAGAACTGAAGAAGCTGGCGGAGGAAGCATCTAGACGCATGAAAGAAAGTAATGAAACTATGGAAGATTTCATAAGAGTGAAGAAGCTTCTTACTGATGTAAGGGCTGAACTGGTTTCTTCTCAGAAGTCTCTGGCATCATCTCGACGGTTAATGGCAGAACGGGAGAAATTTTTGGAGAAGCGAGTAGCAGAACTTGAAGAACAAAAGAAAAGTGTGATTTCTTACGTGAGTAGTCTGAAAGATGCGCAAATAGAGGTTGAGAGTGAGAGAGTAAAGCTTAGGGTCGCGGAGGCTCGAAACAAGGAGCTTGAACGGGACTTATCCACAGAGAATGAACTGGTAAGAGAGTTACAGCATGAGTTAAAGAAAGAAAAATCATCTCTGCAGGAAGCAATCAATGAGTTGTCTTCAGTCCAAGAGGAGCTAGTGCAGAAGAATTCTGAATTTATAGAAACACAGAATCTTCTTAAGGTTAAAGAGTCAGACCTGGTGGAGGCCAAGCTAGAAATCCAACATTTAAAGTCAAAGCAGGCTTCTCTCCAGCTTCTCTTGGAGGAAAAGGATTTGGAACTCTCAAATGCGAAGGAGAAGTTGAAAGAAGTAAACATGGAAGTTGCAGAGCTGAAGATGATCATAAGCAGTAGAGAAGAACAGCTTATTCAAGCAACCACTATGCTGAAGGAAAAGGAAGAACGTGTCCAGCTATTACAAGACGAGTTGGATGATACAAAGCTGAAAGTCTCTGAAGCTGAATCTGTGATTGAAAGGATCGTTGAGCTCTCAAACAAGCTGGTTTTATCCATTAAAGATGAAGGGCTTTATACGTCAAGGCCAACTGAAAGTGTCGACCTTGAGTTAATGCAGCAAGTATGGGATAAACCAACAGATGATTTCAGTTTACAGAAAAAACAACTTGAAACAGAGCTCGAGTTTGCTAGAGAAAGTTTAAGAATAAGAGAAATGGAGGTTCTATCTGCAAAGAGAGATCTGGCAATCAAAGATGAGGAGCTCAGCAGTGTTCATGATAGATTAGATGCTCGGGAGAAAGAACTAAAGAGGCTGAAGGAAGAAATGGTTGAAGATGCTAACGATTTGAGGAAGCTTTATGCTTTGGCGCAACAGAGTTTTGGGGAGAAAAGTATTGGGGACTTAGCCATTGAAAAGCTTCAACTTGAGGCAGCTCAGCTGGAAGTTGAAGCTGCAACGAGTGCTCTGCAGAAACTTGCTGAAATGAGTCGAGAACTTTTGAGTAAAACTAGCTTGAATATTGAGACTGATACTGATAATGCTGTGTTCCCGCAAAGTGGCTTTGACCCTGGCGTGAGTGTGATTGAAAACAATGAATATTTCACTCATTTTCAATCTGAAGTGGCCCGGCTTTCGAATTTGACTGAGCAGCTGGTGAAAGAGGCTCGGATTGTTGGTGATCAGACAGTAAGTAGATTTTGTAAAATAGCTGTTTGACTGATTTGCTTACCATATTAGAAGAATGTTTTTTGGGGCTGTGTCCCAAATTCCCAATGTTGTACTATAATGGCATCAGATGACTAGATGTCTTTTTGTTGTATGACCAAGTGGTATCAAGTATGTGTTCCTACCAAACAATAAATTGGTTTTGACGTTTTAGTAGGAGATTTTGTAGTTGTATGGTTTCTTTCGAAATGATTGATCTATCAAAATATACTCTTTTCTCGCCACAACCAACCACAATCTTCCTCAGCATTGCATTTTTTGCTGTTTGCCGGTGACATTTTTCAAAAACGAGAGTGGAATGCCCATTGACTGAGCTCACCAATTTTTTCAAGTACTCCTTCCCCATGAACCCCTTTTACGAGTCAAATAGTGCTAACCTGCGGCAACACACCAGAAACAGAGTTTCTGCACTCCTTTGCAATTATACCATATTCGTGAGCTAAAAGCAAGTGTTGGAAATGAAAATTCATTGCAAAGTAACTGGATTGCCCTTATTACCATATTTCTAAGCTAATTTACGATAAGAAATAAAAATTCAACCGTAGAGAGAATATATTTACACCGTTAACAAATAATCCTCTGGTTACATGCCCTACACTAACAAATTCGCTAAAAAGTCATATGTACTGAATCTAGCAAAAGCAAATAAATACAAGCAGATGAATTATGCCTGATATCTACCGGGCATTACCAGGGCCAATGCCGTCTTTGAAAAGGATATTTGCCACGGATGGAGGAAGCCATGCAGGATTACCGGTCTGGCCATCCTTTTGACGACCATCCCTTTGTATTACACTGTTCTGTGGCTGCAACTTTAACCCCCTCACTTTCCTTCCAACAAGAGATCCCATTTTCATGGCTGTCAAAAGACCCAGTGCAATTACAAGTGGTCTGACAACCCAGTGAAGATCCTCAAGATGTTGATATTTTTTAACCATCCCTGGACAAGAACCGAAAGTAACCACTTCTACTTCGGATGGATCAGCCAAAAAACTGCACGATTCCTCTCCAAATGTCAACCTTCCTGGAAACTTGAGAATAAGGCATCCATTTGGTAAGACACAGCAAATCCTCCCCGTAGCCCAAGCCCCTCCCCTGTTACGAGGCCATTCAAATCGAGGGCTAAGGACGTTAGTTTTCAGCCTCACAAATTGACCCACACTGTATGATTCTGCCATTTGCAGCTCTGAAGATTTTCCCTCCCAAAGAGTCTCCAACCCTATATACCCAACAGTCACATGTCCATCACGATTGATGGAATGAAGAACACCCACTGGTGAATGCCTCTTGTCTTCCTCCTTTAAGCGTACCCAATCCCCAGCTGCCAAGCCAAATGTCACCCGTTCCAGAGATGAAACAGGAACTCTTAAGGGATCATGGATACCATGGACCCTCACCAAAACAAAACCATCTCTTTCTGCATTTTTCTCCAAACCCACCACTGTTCCTTCTGGAACATCCATATTTTCAGGTTGGCAAGAGTTAGGCGGCTTTCGGGAACGCACCATGTCACCAACTTGCAAATCATCCTTTGCAAGAAACCACTCTGTATAACCACTGCGAGGCTTTTCAGCCAGCATTCTGCTTTCAAGACCTGTCCAGCCTCCATCACTTCGAACTGCATTCTGTGAGCTGCAAAATTTATACAATTGATGACAAAGAAATACAAGCAATGATCAAAGGAACCTTTACTCGTCTAACCAATATGATTAGCACACAAAAAAATATGAATAAATAACTAAGGAATAGATCCTTAGTTATCTATAAAATTTTCATTCACTCCGAAAAATAAGTAACTGGAAGAAACTCATTGTGCACAGGTCACCCACATGGGCTAAATTAAGATATTCATTCTTTAAGTAAAATAAAGGAATAAATAATGAGATTGACAGCGCCATCCATTGAAAAAAAGGGCCTTACATGGTAACGCCAAATCATCCCTTAGTTTAGCATTGTATTCACATTTGGCTTATGTGAAAGCACCGGATCAAAAGAGTCTCAATTTTCTTCAATTCAAATATACCAACTGATAGTAAATCCACCAATTGATGACAATACCCAAATGAAACAGAAACTTCCTGCCTTCAAATTAAAGGACCTACCTTTTAAACACATGCAATATGTCTTTCATCAGAGGGCGACTCCTGAAGTCATACTCAAAGCAACCAAGAAGAACATTCTCAATTGGAGGAGGCAGCCCACTAGGAATAGATGGTTTTTCTTGCTTTCTGACAACTGCGTCATAAATTTCATCAACTGACCTCCCATGCCAAGGCTGAACACCAGTTAACATCTCCACAATGCTGCAAGCAAATCCCCATGAATCAGTCTCAAAGGAGATTGGACCTCTTACTCCTGGTTGCCACTGCTCTGGTGCCATGTAGTTTGGTGTTCCAACCCTGCGAGCCAGATCTGAGCTTGGCAATGGAATTCCAAGCAATAGATTAGGAATACCAACATCTCCTATAACTGCTTGGTCAGTTTCATTGAGAAGAAAGTTGAAAGGTTTAAGGTTAAGAAGTAGGATCCCTTTCGAGTGCAATTCCGAAATTCCCTGAGCTAAATCGATTATGTACCTGTGAACATTAGCACACAATGAGAATTGACAGTTCTTTCCCACTTATGTATCGAGATTGAAAAATAAACTTCAAAAAATAAAAATCCAACTAATTACAGATTCAGCACCTGAAAGCATTAGACTGTGAGAGCTTCCCTCCTTTAAGACGAGCCATTTTATCACCAACCGATCCTTCATAGAATTTCATAGCAATGCATATCTACAAGACATACAAAAATTATTTCTCAGCAAACTATAAGTCATGTGGGCAACAAAAATCACCGTAAAAGACATCAAATAGTGAACAATTCACCCACTTTTCCGCTAATAACTGAAATTCCCTGCAGCCAACAAACACCTTCTACCCCTTGACACTTGGAAAATAAATCATCCAACTTATCCAGCAAAACTCTCATGTGATCCTCTTTGACTGGGTGCAAAACCTTGATAACCACCTCATGATACTCATCATAATCTTCATTAGATCGATGATGGGTAGCCAACCAAGTTTCTCCAAAGGGACCCCTCCCTATTCTGTGTCTAAGTTTCAACGCCGCAGGATCAATCCATGGAGTTGTCTGATTCGACATGCCAACCACAGTTCTAAGGCGATCAGAGTCGCCCTCAAAAAGCTCATACTCGAATGCAGCAGGTGGAGCAGTGGCAACTTTTCCAGCCATTCCTTCTTCTGAAACAAACCCAACACTACAAATTCCTAGAACACACAAAATAATTCCAGTCAACCAATTCCAAGACAAAATCCCCCCCCCCAAAAAAAAAACACATACACACACACGCATAGATCATCGTATCTAAAACATTATAAAATGCACTTCCTTTGGCCAATTATCAATATAAAATCGAGAAGCATAAACAAAAGCGAAGTTCATGTCATGCTATACTATTAGCCTTTCTTTAATCGATTAGACAAGCACACAGTACTAGACTTAAACTTATTTCAATCATCAAGAAAAAGCAACACAAAGAAAGAGAGAAAAATTCAAAAGCATAAATCTCAGCTACCACATAAACGTCACTGAAGCTGAGAGTAAATGAAAATCAGAGTGATTGGAGATGAGTCACGGTGTTACCTTACCGTCCAAAGCACAGTAATTGATTTGATCAGAAGAAAGATGGAGAGAAGTGAAGGGGAAGGGTGAGGTCAGGTCAGGTCAGCTACAGTTGCAGAAGAGACATTTACATGGAATCTGAAAAGAGAGCTATTTTTCAGTATTTTTTTTAGATCACGATAGAGACATGGCACTGTTTGCTTCTGCATTGTGAAATTGGGTCCACTTTTTTACACGTGTCATTTTTCGATTGGGTACCAAGTGGTACCGCAAAATGCTGCCAGTCAGCCGGGATTTTTTTTCTTTTCATTGTGATAATTATTGATTGGGAAACTTAAGAGAAATGGGGGCTTTGTAAAAGGAGCTTCCACTCCCAAAAATTTTTATAAAATAGCCTCCAAACATACCATCAAATTCGAAAACTCGACGATGCCCAACTGAAATTTGACGGCATTGTTCCATGATGGTATATCTAAATTTGACAATGGATTAATATAGTTTGATGATGCCATTCGACGAAAATATATTCAAATTCGACAATTTGATGATTATTCGACAATTTGATAAAAGGGTTTGACAACTCTCCGTCAAATCGTCGAATTTATGAAACCCAAAAATCGACAACTCTTTCTCAATCTTAATTAATCATTCAATTTTTTAGTAGAAAATTCAAAAACTCACAACAAAATCCGACGTACCAATACTTAAGATCATACAATCATATAATTTTCAAAAACAAAAAAAAAAAGAAACAAATTGAAATCGAATACATTTAGCATATTTTTTCTCTAAATCCTCGATGCCTATAGAAATTTTTAACCACAAACACCTATTATTGAGTAAAATACAGATATCAATTCCTCTATTAAAAGAAATTCAATCCAGTTACACCCCATTTTTCAACGAAGATATGAGAAGAAAGAGAGAGAAAGTGCAGCTCAAGCCAACGAAATTATCATGTAATTAAAATGTAATTATTGAATAAAATTATATTTGTCAACGGAGAAATTGAAAGAAAGAGATCAGGTGAAGAGGAGAAAGTGCAGTTCACGCGGTGGGAAGCAGAGAGTGAGACGAAGAAGGTCGACAAAGGGTTGATGGCTGAGTTGTATTTTGAATCATGGGTAATGTGGTAATTTTCACTCTATGAAGGCTATTTCATGAAAATTGCTGGTGGTGAAGGCTACTTTTAAAAAGCCCTCACGTTGATTCTTTATTACTCATCTTTTATCTCAGATATGTTATCTAGATTTTTTTTTTTAATTTTCATTGGGTGCCAAGTTGTATATATTCTAAAAAAATACTTATAAAGGTTCATATTTATGATAAGTTATAACGTAATTTTAATCAATATTTTATGTAATTTATGGTCAAAATAATAAGTTACTGGATACTTGATATATAATATCAGTGATGGATTGAATGTTATTTTATCCTTTAGCACAAGATTTCATATCAATTGGAGTTTCAATAATATAAGGTCTGTAGAAGTCATCGATTTCTACCATGATACCCTTTAATTAGAGAAATAAATTTTCACCAAGTTGAACTTATTTAATAAAAATAATAACAAGAAAAGAATTCAATATTTGAATGAAGAGGCCTCAGTTGGTTGAAGTGACCTTTAATCTAAGATGCTAAGTTTATAACCTATATACAATCCAAATTCTATAGTCTGATGTGGCAGTTTACATGTCAAAATCCTGTTGAAGATAAAAATTCTCTCATTCTTTTTTTTTCTCCTTCAGCGAATTTTGTTATACAAGACTGTTATATCATACTATGATCTTTTATATATATTGGCAACTTGCTAGGGTGATTCCAATAATTAGGAGGAGAGAGTGGTTGCTTTGAGCTTGAGCCTCGAGCCTGAGAGTGGTATAAAATCAAGCGTTGCAAGCAACATTGAAGGTGCAACAAGAAGTCATCTCTCTAAAAATTTTCCAATGCCCACGGATAATCCAAGTTTACTTTCTTAATGGGCCAAATAGAGTAAGCCGCATGTTACCAAGGATTGCAAAAGAAGCTATTTTGAACGTGTTGCTTAAGCATGGAAGTATCCATTTTAGTGCTAGGTTTAAGAAATTAGCTTGGCACCTGTATCAAAAACGAACTGGCGCAGCCTTGCTCAAAGGTGAAATTGTTTATTGATTTGTAGCTTTTAAAAATGGGTTTCATTTTTGATTGACAAGGAAGAGAAGGAAAAAGTCGTTAAGCCTTCACGTTTCCCGGAAGAGAAAAACTTTTAACAAGAAATGTAATTAGTTAAAATTTGGAAATTTCAGCAACTAGTGGCATGATTGCAGTGAGTTTTGTCCTTGTAACATCTTCCATTTGTGATGGCTACCAAATACCAATTTCTATTGCTTGAACGACTTTCCATTCCTTGGTATGCTTTTGTCACTTAGTAGAAAGTAGCCGAAGTATTTTCCATCCACGCGACTACAAGTAAACATGTACCACCTCCCATGAACGCGATTGCCTGGGTAAATAAACTCGTAACACTATTACATGGTTGATTGCTCAAAATTTCCACTCCCCTTCGACCTAAATACAATCAAAAGTCTATGACTCTTCTTCGATTCAAATACAACCAAAAGCTCACAACATGATACGAAAAACCAAATGTGAATATGAGAAGCTACATCTAAAATAGATTTTGTTACTTGGACTATTATATCAAGCCGTAAACTTTTGGATTGTAAGTCTAACTATACTGTCGACCACAGAATTGTCTCTTTGGCAACTATGAATTAGAAGCAATATCACATTCAT
The DNA here is from genome assembly GCA_013180625.2 of Boswellia sacra. Lineage (NCBI taxonomy): Eukaryota > Viridiplantae > Streptophyta > Magnoliopsida > Sapindales > Burseraceae > Boswellia > Boswellia sacra. Next base: position 420,237 of record SNVD02011181.1, read on the forward strand.
CCACCGATTTCTTCCTCCCTCAATTTCCATGACCAAACAAACATCTAAGCTTATAATCAAAATCAACCGAAGTAATACCTATAGCAAACCTTTCATAAGCAGAATCAATATTTCATGGCGTAGAATCCAAAAATAGCAATAGAAAACATCCACTCAACCAACAACAAACACTGCATATATAGAACAGAACCAACCCGAAACCTCGACGGCTAGAACTATATATAAATGAAGTTCATTGTACAATCAACAACCCGCATTCCGGATTACTGAACAAATTAGATCAACAGCTTTATTCTCATCATGAAATTTAGATCACTCATTTAAATATTTACTAATAAAAAGGAATAATGAGAAATATAAGTGGAGGTATCACAAATTACATCTTTTCATTACAGAAATAAACACAGCTCAAAAACAAAGTTGAAGCAAACATTTCACAGATTATTTAACAGGAAGGACCTTATTGACAATTTCTTGACTAAGAGCAGCAATTTGAGAATCAAGAGCCTTAATGGTATCTTCCTTTTGCTTCTCCAAGTTGCCGAGAGCCTCCTGAAGCTCAGCCTCAACTTTCTGTCTTCCTTCAGCCAGCTTCTGCTCAACCTCCAACTGGGTCTCCTGCTTCATTTTATTCAAGGCAGCTGAGATTTCCGCCCTGGCAGCCTTCATAATGGCAGCGGCTTGTTCCTCCAACTGCTTCACCTCAGAAGAAGTGTCCTTCACGCTGTTTAGCTTCTCTTTGATGGCTGCGTCTCGCTGGTCCATGAAATTGCCGAGGGGAGTGAAGTAGAGCTTGTCGAGGGCGAACATGAGGAGCAAGAACTCGGCCATTATGATGGGCAGGGTTAGGTTGAAATCGAAAAGAGCAGCCTTTTCGATTTCTTCGGCTAGAGAGGGAGGGGAAAAGGTCAAGGAGGTGACAGCGAGGAGAGAGATGGATTTGAGAGTGGAGGCAGAGAGTGAGATGAGCTTTTGGGGGAGTTTTTGGGTTGAGATTTTGGGGAGAGAGAGTTGGGGGATTTGGATTTTGGGTCTGGTAGAGAAGGAGGAAATGGGTGAAATAAGGGGTTTGGCATTGGAAGACGCCATGATCATGTTAGCCATGGCCGACTCTCTCGTGCTTTTTTTTTGCTTTCTGAGACTCTTGAGCGTGTTGTGGGGGTGTCTGTGTCTATGCGTATGTGAGTGTTGAGGTTGTGAAGACGGAGAAGCAGATTCTTGCAAAACAGGGTTATCTCATCTCATTCTTCGCCACACAAAATGCTGAGGTTGTGATGGACGGGTGGAAACACAACAGTTGAATGCGCACGTGACCTGCGCGTGCACTGGTTAGCTCTGTTGAAAGGTTGAAACTTTGTACTATTGGGTCAGTCATCAGTCACAGGCCCAACAGACCTTGAACCCGCTCTACCACGAATTCTGTACAGGCAATTTTGATACTGAAAGCCAAGGCAATCATCGGTCATCAAGCGTCTATATCTTCTGCCTTTTCACTCACAGCTAATTTGCTTCTTCAAATTTACTCATACATTTCTCTTCTTTAAACTTTTTATAACAAACAAAATAAATAAATCTAAACAAAAAAGTATTCAAGATGTTAATCAAAACTAAAACTGAAGAGGAAACATCTAAGATACATGGGTTGAACAAAATCAAATTTTTATGTTATTAGGTTGGAATAAAGGAAAATTGTGCTAAATGATGCGAAGTGATCAATACTCGAGGCAAAGAAGAGAATGCTAAACTAGGAAAAACGGAAAGAAATACAACGAAATTTAGAGTTCCATTCGCATTGCAGGATGAAGCATTGGATAATCACCATCCATGTAGCGGACTAAAGCCCAAGATTTCAACTAATTCTGATCTGTAATCGAGATTTTTACGAGGAAAAAGCTGGTAAAACAATGCCTCTTAGGTTGAATCTGAGACATCCACAGGGCAACTCAGGCAAGCAGGCAGTTCTCGATGTCGATGATGCTTCTTAGCCAATCACTAATCCTCTCTACTTTGTCGTGAACGGTGCTTACTATCATAGAGTTGTATAATTTTTCTAAAACTGCACAAGACACCACAGGCATATCTTGATGGACAACAATTGCCTTTGTGTCCCGCGGCCACCAACCTGGAGTATGAGAACCAGCCCCTCAATAAGTGAACCAACGTCGGCTCATTCTGCTTTCCCACAACACTCTCCTCTTTGTTGATGAAGTGATGGTACCTTCCGTTCTCCATTTCAACAAGAGTCTCGTACTCTTCCTTGTCTTTCAGTTCTTCTTCTTTAGCTTTATAGTTAAATGATCGTGATGATAATCTACATATATGCAATATTGACATCAAATTTAGTTTCAATAGGTAAATAGCTAAAAAAAAAAAAAATGACAGATAGATGAATAAGAAACTTTAGTTACATTTTACAGAACACTGCACATCTTCAATTGTTAAAACATTGCAACCACTTTCAACTTATTGATTATAACAATTAATTAAGAAATAAGGTTGCCAAATTAATCATCTATAATGGCGTTCGGATATCCTAAATTTCCAGATTTTCTATGGTAGTATGTAATCAACATTAAATACAAAACAGTTGATGGGCAGGCACTATTAGCTTTTGCATGCGTGATACTGCACATCAGCTTAGCTTTGCGTGCTAAGATGATGTTGGTTATGATAGGAATTGATGAAAGAGAAGAGGTCATACAGAGAGCCTTACATATTGTGTTGTTTCAAAGAAGCAGAACGTTTCTCAGATTGCACCTTTCTCATGTAGTAGCTGGTGGAAATATGGCGGATAAATTGAAGCTGCAGGGGATCAAAAACAAGACAATTAATATAGTGGAAGAAATTGAATGCAACAAACCGCTCTGTTTCAAACATGATAAATACTAACAAATATCTATAAACGCAGAGGCTCAATTTATGCGCTTATCAACTCTCTGCATATGCTTTTGTGTGCATACCAAATTGGTTTTCGAAACCTCTCATATATATTTTCTGCTCTACGATCAAATTGCGAGCATGCAAAAACGATAACAATATTATACCATCTATAAACCTCTGAAATTTAAAAGATCCACAAACAATGTCAAGATCAGATGGCAACCTTTCAGATAAATGATATATAGTTGATGTTGAACGTAAAATATATTGAATAATGTGGATTTTGAGCTACAAATGAAACGGAGAGTAAATTACCTGATCACCATCTCTAATGCCGTAATTTCTGATATAATCCGTGTCTGTTACTAACTTTTGACCTTCAAAGCATAAACAGAAATGCCCCCAAACATGTGGCCTACATCAACCACATTCACATAAACAAAAGAAAATCGAAATACATGAAAAATCAACATCCAAAAAGGCATATCTGAAAACAACCAAATGACACCAATGTAGCAAATTACAACCGTCAGATTGCGTAAAAAATTAATAGATAAAGTAATGAACGCACCAGGAAATCTTGCCTGGTCCCTTTTTTGGCATGTGACTGAATACAGCCTCCACCGCCTGCTTGAGTTCCGCAATTGTAGCCGTCTTCATAACTTCAATGTCTGTTAAATTATTTCATAATTAATAATTTTTCCTAAGAAAAATAAAACATCAGGTGAATTTCGTATTTATTATGGAAAAAAATTTATCTTAAAATTTGAAAAAAAAAAAGAAGCAATTATCTGCTAATTTTCTGAGAAGCCAAACAAAAAGGAAGTATATCAAAGCAAGAGCCGCCCAATTTTAAACATGTCTTTATCTGGTACTACATGATAGAACTGAAATTTTCTCAGAAAAAAAAAAAAAAAAGATACCAAAGCAAGAGCCGTCCAATTTGCGAACGCAAAGCTTGAGAGGCTCTTCGGGGAGTTTATTGTAGGAAAAACTTTTCCGAGAAGTTCCATCGAACATCAAAGACGAAAACGACAAAGATTTACGTGTCGGCGTGTCAACAGAATATCTAGAACTAGGAGAAAACTCCTCCATTGCAATCCTCAACATTTTTTTTTTTTTGTAAAAATACAAATAAACAACGGCCGCTAGCTCTATCTCATAAACCAATGCCAATGCGCGGCGGCTTCTCAGGTTAAAAATGTTTAATCAAATGAAAGAAGAAAATATTCTTAGGAAAAAGGAACACGCATCGTGTGCGTGAAATGTTTCGTTTCGGCTTTTGTGGGAGCTGTTACGAAGCTTGTGTCGGTAGAGATTCTATGAAGAAATTTGAGAATGCAATTGCTGGCCGTGTTGTCTTGTGATTGTGAATGATATGGCAGGGAGGATGATGCACCGCAGTTGAAACTCGTATAAATTTTACGCGCCTCCAACTGTGTACCACAAATATAAATTTTATTACGGCCCCGTAAAAGGAAACAAATATTTAGCTACTAAAATTCAGGTTTATTTTTTTTAATTTGACTATTAATTTCAAGAAAACAAGTGTTTAATTCTTTTTCTTTTTTAAATTTAATTTTCAAACTGGACTAATAACATTCACCTAATCACTTTTATTATTCCTTAACTAAATATAAATAATTCCAATTTTATTTTCCAGATTGGACCGCCAAAATTCCGCTCTACTTATCTTAAATATGTTAAAAATTTAAAATATCACCATGTAATCTTTTTTAAATTTCTTAGACCTCCAAATTTTACTCATCCGTAATTTATATTTTCAGTTAATTTTGGTAGTTAATTTAAGTTGATATATAAGAGATTGTCAATTCTGGTAACTAAAGCTGGCAAATTTCCTAATAGTATTTTTTGAATAAAAAAACGATTATTTTGTTTACGTGATTAACAATATTATTGTCTAAATTAAAAAATATATAATTGATTTTGTTTTCCAACAATACATTAGCAAGTTGTTAGGTATCTTTAGTTGTTGTGGATTCAGTAATCTGTTGAAATAAATTTAAGTCAATTAGAATTTCTAAATTGAAACTCAATTCAAATTTGGAAAGATAACTTTGCAAATTTTTGAGAATTGATTTTCAAATGAATACAAATTTAAAACCTAAATTGAAACTCAGACTTACAAACTTTATGCAATTTGAACTCTATAACCTTGGTAAAAATTTATTAAAGCAGAAAAAAATTGATGAAAGTTACATCTCTAATAGAATTTTGTTATGTAGACTATTACATTTAGTTTAAATTTTATGTACTCTTCTAATTTTTATGTGTATTAAAACAGTCTCTACTAGGGGTTGTTACTTATTTTTGTACTTGCTCTTTTATTTTCCAATTATTTCTTCAATTAAGATCAGAAAAGAGAATAGTAGAAGAATAAAAAAATAGTACGAATTCTCTTATCCCATTCGGAAGGATTGCATCTTAAAATTATTTATGACTGTTTACATCTCTAACGTGACCACTTGATAAAGAATTATCTCGGACCTACATTGAGATATTGACGATGATTTTCAAATATTGTAGAACAAGATGTAATACGATGAGATAGAATGAAATTCTAGAGATCGCTATTTGTACTAAACGTTGTGTTATAAAATATTCAATATTTATTTAAAATTCAATTTTCACTTTTTTCTTTATGAATATCTAAGCATGAATAAGTAATAGATAAGATCCTAATAATTTATTGAATTTCTATGCATGTACAATTTCTATTATTTAAGCCCGCTTAACTCAGAGGTTAGAACATCGCATAAATGCAATGGTCATCAGTTCAATTTTGATAGCCAGCTTTTCTCTATTTGTTTTATTTTTTAGATGATTGATAATGTCTTTTAAAAAAAAAAGAACAGAACATTAAAAAGGAAAATGTTTCTTCCCCTTTCTTTTTCTAAAGGTCATCGATCTATTATGTTATAGAGGCTTCCAATTATGAATAAAAATTGGAAGAGTTAGATCTCGACAAAATAAATCAAGGAAATGAACCTTCTTTTAATTTCTTTTGATTTCGATTTATACACACACACACACACAATATAAACAAAGGGTCTAGATATTGTTACAAATCATCTTATTATTTTTTGTAGGACTATACTTCAACTAATTTTGCTTCATTTATCATTTAGCTCAGTTTTAATTTTGGTTTATTAAATGTTAATAAAATTAAAATAAGAAGCCTTTATTTCACATTACCAAGGGCCTCATTTCAAAAAAACACACAGTCTGAGCCCCCGTACCAGGACTGACGAGTAAAAGGCCTAGAGTTGAAAGCGATCTCATTGTGTTCTCAATAATCATAATGTTGTGTTTTATTTGTATATGTATAAACGACAAGATATATCACTTTTTTTATGCTTCAAAAACTCTTAGATATTAATCCGATAATAAAATCAACCGATAAAACACAAAAGAAAATTTTCAAATATCTTTGCTCGTGTCCGTGTAAATGGAAAATTTTTAAAATTCGTTTACACCCAAATTAATTCAACTCCAAGAAGCAGCTAGTCAACAAAAACATTTATTTGTGTTGAAAAAATGATTTGAGTAAGAACTTCCTAGTTTGCCGTAATCCAACAACGAAATACAAAGGAAGAGATAACTATGGCGATCATTTACAATGGCATTTTACTTGAAAACATCAATACTACGCTTTGGTTCCCTCGAAAAATTTGAAATGGCCTTGTGGCCTTAGAAAAATCTCCTATACAGAAATTTTATCTATTTTGTCATCCCTGCAGTCATCAATCAGTCAGACCTGAGGGCAGGGGGCAGCTACTGATAATCTTCAATAAAGATTGGTTGTTGCATGTCTTATATAATCACTTCCCTGTAAGTTTATAGTAGGCATACAAACCGGAGCCAAGAAAACCAAGAAATTGCCCGAGAACATTCAGCTGAAAGCCAAACAAACCATGCTCCGTCAGAGGAGTGGAAATAAGATTCCGAAGATGTATTAACAACACACATGCTGATTAGGTCAAAGCCGGAGGATTCAAACGCTTACCATGTCAAACGGAAGCCCTCCAAAGAGTATCCAGCCAAGTCCAATTGTAAAAAGATCCTACACCAACATAACACTTGAAATGAAAAGGCAAGCATGGGAAGGATGTGTCTAAAGAGTGATATGAGCACGATAAATAGGTTTAATAAGAAATTCAGGATATACAAGCAGACCAGAAAGCACCGGCATATGATGTCCAACCTGATCCTTTCACTTAATTACATCACACATGATGTCCGTAAAACCTAATAAATTTTAGTTGGGCAGTCAGTCAAGATGGAAAGAAGTGTCCACATTAGATTAGTCTCATCTTTTAAGCATCTGGCTTGAGGCTCAGGTGTTCTACTCTACTGCCTTCTAAACTTCCCCAAAAAGTATCCGGGCTCAAAACAGTCCAAATTTTTTTACCAGTTTTCTACTCTTAAAAAAGATACAGTAAAGCATCAGAATAAGCAGACTGCTGTTGCGTGGAAACTAAAATTGACAATCAAGGAACAAAGGTGAAGGTGGCAAACAAACCTTCAAATTTCCGCAAATAGTCTGTGTGAGTGCTGAATTAAGAGTTGTGTTCAGGAATATGCTGTAATTCAAGAAGAAGGCCAGCACACATGAAAGAAACAGCACAACCTGCCCCAAGTGGATAAAACAATGCATGGATCAGTCAAATCCCCTAGTTAGTTTAAATCATTTTCAAGAGCACTGTAATGAACTCCACAGTAATGTGGAGATTATTGAACAGAGGCAAATTTTCCAATTTAATTACAGACATTCCAAGGATGGAGCTAATATCTATATATGAGAAACTAATTTTTGTTGGTAAGCAGAAAGTACCAAGAAACCAGGTGAAAAAAGATGCGGAAAATGCATTGTTGTATTCAAGTCACCACGAAGAAACGTCCAAAGCAGCAAAAATGGTCCGCACATAATTCCTAACACAGAAAAATGAAGACAATTTCAATTTCATGTCATACCTTGAGCTCAGGCTAGGCAATCATGGAAGGAAAAGATAGGAAAAGCCAGAGGCATGCTTCAAGTTCGGATCTAAGAGATTACCATTGCACCACATAAGGCCAAAGCTATTAAGGCCACTAGACTTCCCTGATGAAAGAAAGAAAAAAAGAAAGAAAATTATTTAAGAAAGATATCAAACAAGTGTAGATGAAACGAGTTAACTATTTGAGTAACGAATAAGTGCGAATACTACCAATGCGGGCAATGGTTGCAAGATATGCTGCTGTGGCGATGTTGGCTAAGAAAACAACTCCATACCCATAGAAGTCAAATGACAAATCCCGAGCTCCCGCAATAAATGCACCAAAAACTATCAACCCAACACTGATCACATCCTTAAATTTTTTCAGTTGAGGGAATCAGAAATTTTACACTTCAAACAAAACATGTCATAAATTTGGAGAAGGGTGTTGTCTGGTAAAATAAACTATACAATGAACATAATCTAAATCAACGAGTAGTCAAAATCCCACAATGATGCACTTAGATAAACACAAGAATAAAATAGTTTCAGTAAGAAAGGAAAATTTTTTGCATGTCCTTCAGAGGATTTTGTCCAAAATGGAGTAAATTGCCCCACATTTTTTAAATTTTTGGTGAGTCTTCTAAGATGAGGTTTCAAAGTTTTATTTTGTGCAATACATCTCTCCTAAAAATTAAACCAGGTAGATGTTAAAATGGACTACTTTCAGAGACACAGGCAGATCAAGGGACAAATTACTATCTGTCACTACCGGACCATGTGGCCTCTCACCACTGTTAAAACTATAAACTGAATGAGAGAAAGAGGTCACATATACTATGATATGTCAAATTCAAGAGAGGTAGTTGAACATTTTCTGTGGAATTCCTTTTTCATCCTCCTTCAATAATTTAGAAAGACATTCTTGACCTGAGTTCTTATTTCAAAGTAGGAGACAATATTGCATGCTTGCATATAAATGTCATCAGCCTTTCTTACATTTCTTTTTACTTCTGCTTGCATTTCATCTGAATTTACAAATATTCTAAACATAATTTAGTATATAATGTTAACACATTATGCAGCTGGCTATCGCTTGCAACTAAATGAATAAAATTTATCAAGCACAGGTATTTTCATTCATGTTGTGCAATTCTGGTAGAGATGTGAACTCAAAGGAACAATAGCATATAATCCACTGCAAATGGTGAAAAAAAAAAAAGAGCCATTTACCTTCCAATAATAGGAGGTGTATATTTCTGCCCAGTCAGAACATACTCCACAATCATCGTAAAAGCCACTGTAGTACGCCGAAGGGTGGTGTACATGGGAACATTTACTCCACGGACAGACTCCACAGTGGCTAGCTTTCAAAGAGAAATAGGAGAATGGGCACACATTTACAAAGAAAAATCTAATTTTTTAGATCCACCAAAAGTGTTCAACATTACAAAGTTCATAAAACAAGTACCATGTAAAGCAAATAGGTCATCGCCAGAGGGAGGGTGTGCATCAATGTATTAATGGGTACAAAAGTCGTGTTACCATCACATGTTGTCAAAGATTCACCCATTACGAAAGTGATAATCTTCCAACGTCTTAAGAGATAGAGAAATGAACATGAACATATCATCTGCAAAGAGAAAAATTAATTGCAAATGTTAACTATTGGAAAAGATAATAACATGTCTTAATAAATTTCTTCCACTTATGTTTAAATTGGAGATTAAACATGAATAAGCCACTGTGTCGAGAACATGGCTAACATGTACAAGCAGGATAACAGTGTAAAAGCACATAATGCAATTAGTCTGTAAAAATTTTAAACTTTATAATGCACATGAAAATTTGAAGAGTGTGAGGTGAAAATGAAGAAGGATTCATGAAATCAGAAAAGGAGCTTGAGTGGCAAGATGGATAAGGAAAGCTAAGCATATCAGAGACCATATAAGTACCTGTTAGACCATATACAAAGATCAAGGTTATTTTGAACCTGAAATGAACAATATAGAGCTAGAAAGTCCATAAACCGATAAAGGAATAAGTAACCTGTCGTTCTGTATTTTGGTTCTTTCAGTAATATTTAAATTGATTTATCGGTTCTGAAAACAAACATACTAGATATTCACCAGTTCCGTAACAAAAAAATGATATAGAAAATTACCTAAAAGATTTAGTGCTTATAGACATCAATATGACTTTAGATCAAAGTCAGAGCAGCACAAAAACAAGACAAAATACAAGTGAAGAATGAGTGACAATTGCATCATGTTAAACAGGCAAGTAGTCTACCTGAAGAAGTGTTATGACATTTGCACACGGGAAACTATAAGAAGAAAGAGCAGCCTTGTTGAATAATACCAGGAGCACTGAAGAAGAAAAAAATAGGAAACATGTAAGCAACAAATCCATCAAATGTTTTTTAGGAAGAATCATAAAATACTTCATTTTGCTACATCTCACGTAACATTGATGTTTTACAAAGCAAAATAGTTTCAAAGCTTCTAGTGACGGATCAGTCTCTAAACAGAATATTTGTTATCCAATTCAGCTCTATAAATATTCACAAATTTACATCTCTAAGGTAATATAAGATAAATATATATACTAGAAAATTAAAAATTCTGATATATGCATTATTCGTACACTTATACGAAATAGAATAATCCTGAAGCCAAACAGTCCAGTTTTCCAATTCATGTAACATTTCAAACTAATCCAACAGCAAATTGTGTCGAGCACGCTCCATTACAATCTCCAATTAAAGAAAATGAAAGTAATTAAAGAGAGTAAAGCGTGAATCGTTCATGAGGAAAGCACCTGCGCAAGTCATATAAGAGATTGCAGCATTGGCGCCTCTTTTCGTCATGGCGGATCCTTTGAAGAGTCTCTCTTCGCCTTTGAGAAGTCTCTCTTTCTCTTCTTCTCCTGGCGGACCAGATACCGGAAGTATCGAATTTCTTGATGAATTATGCGCCATTAGAGACTTCTCTTTTTTTTTTTTTTTTTTCCTTCTTTTCGAAGTTTAATGTTGCGAATTGACGAACAGTTAATTCGATTCGTCTCGTGTCGTCTGGGCTGCGCTGGGCGATCAATTCCAAAGTTTTGAGTCAGTCAATGCTAAAGCCTTTGGCTAGACGATAGGGAGTGAGTGAGGCTCCATTTACAATCCTTGCAACTTAAACGATGCCGTTTAAGCGCTCGGAGTCAGAGTCAGATTCGATGGCGGACGGACTCGTCTGTCCTAGGTTGTATATTCACAATCACATCCTTAAAGTTTGGATTAATCGTTTGGAACATTATGTTTTACGATTAGCTATTTTAACCCATGTATTTTTAATAAAAATAAGTATTAAACCTCTAAAACAAAACTAACTTATATTAAATATAAAAATAAAATTATTAACTTTTGAAACCTCGGTATTTAAGGTTTACTTATTCAAACCTTATATATGTCAAATTCATTTTATTCAATTTGATCTAATTTGATTTGACATATACAATCAAATCTAGTTTAATTTTTATCATATATTTGTGTATTAAACCATAAACTTTGAGTAAGCATAAGAATTTGTGACACGACACGCGAATACGATATGAATACGATACACGAATAATAAATTGATCGGATTCGTATTGAAGGTGTTCAATACGCCAACCCGTTTAATGACACGAATAGTTAAATATATTTTATCTATCCTTAATATGTAAGTTCATTCAATGATATAAATTATTACCTACTTACAACATATAAAACTGAAATTTTTATATTATAAAATAAATTAATATATAAAATAATAAATTATGGTGATTTTAATAATATTTTATATTAACAATAACAATAGTTTATATTCTAAAAATAATTTTAATCGATTTAAATATATAGAATATAATAAATTATGCATAACTAGGTTAAACAATTAAGTAAATTATCTGAATTAAATATGACACGATTACAATACGTGGGTAACACGTTTAATAATTGTGTCTGATCCGTATTTTATATATTGATACGAATAATTAAATGAATTGACATGACACGAATCACAACCCTAACTTTGAACTACAACTTTTCGTTAATAAGATACGTAGAGAGTTACACACTTGATTATAAAGGAGCATAATAGAGTTAAGTCATCATGCTACACGCTGCGAGTGTCGAAAATTGCCATAAACGTTTAAGAAGCACACATAAAACATTTTATTTGCTTCTTTGCCTTTATTAAAGTTTGCTCTACTGGAAAGGAACAATATTATGTTGAGATTCTAGCTTTTCTTACAAAATATTGGATATTTAAAGTTAAGAAAATATCAGACATGCTCTTTTTCTTCTTTTTGAAATTGAAATGCTGACAAGACTAGCTAACACTATAAGATTTGTACCAGTTAACTAATAGGATTTTACATGATTATCTAACTTCTAACTCAGCAGAGTTCTACTATATATCAATTTTTACCCCTCAAAACGCACCGTTTAACGTGGGATACAAATTAATTAGAGGTAACGATTGGAGGTTAAACCATGGAAAGATTATTACTGTGCATTTGCCAGTTGCCCAATTAATTAAGTAATTAAAAAGAAGAGTTCGACAGGGTGATCCGTTGTCACCATACCTTTTTATGTTGGTAATGGAAGGTTTGAATGGTATTCTTCGGAAGGCTTCTCAGAGGCCTGGTTTCTGATATCATTGGAGATGTCAGCATGTCTCTCTCACTCATCTTTATTTTGCAGATGATCTGATGGTTTTTTGTAGGGCAGATGCGGGCTCTGTTAGTGTGGTTCGTAATGCTTTGCAGGAGTTTGCAAAGCTCTCTGGTTTAGTGACAAATTCTGCCAAGAGTCATGTATTCTTTTCTGGAGTCAATAATGAGAACCGAACTGTGTTGCAGGCCATCTTGGGTTTTCAGGTGGTGAGTCTGCCAGTTAGATATTTGGGAGTGCCTCTAATTAGTACCAGATTGTGCCCTTCAGATTGTACTCCATTGATAGAACGAATTCTATCGAGGGTTTATTGGTCGTCAATATTCATATTGCCGGCAACTGTAGTGCGGAAGATTGAGGGTATTATGGCTGCTTTTCTATGGAGAGGGACCTCTTTGTCTCGTTCTGGGGCCAAAGTAGCTTGGGATTCGGTTTGCTATCCGTTAAAGGAAGGAGGATTGGGAATTAAGCGAGTGAAGGAATGGAATCAGGTCACTATTCTAAAGCATGTTTGGAGACTTCTTTCTGATAAGTCCTCCACATGGTCTTCTTGGGTTCATAAAGTACTCCTTCGAGGTCGCTCGTTTTGGCAGGTTCGAGTTACTTCTGGAGCCTCCTGGTCTTGGAGGAAGATTTTGCACAGTTGAAATTGGTGTAGGGGTAAATTTGTCTCTTGTATTGGAGATGATCGTGACACCTCACTTTGGCAGGATTACTGGTTGCCACAGGCAGGGACGGAGCCAGCATAGGCCCAGCAGGGGCAATTGCCCCTCCTGAGCCAAAGGAAAAAAATGAAAATATTATTTTTTTAATTAATAAAAATGTATATTGTTATAAATATACATACGTCTATATATTTCTATTTACATCTTATTTATCAAACAAATTTTTTTATATTTTCTTCATTATCACTCATTAATTTTTTGTCTCTATTATTTTTATTTTTAAAAAGATAAGATCATTTTGAATTAATAAGTTTAAAATTTTATTTAGTTATATTATTGATTATTTATTTTATCATTTCTTTTATAATTAGAACTTAAAATTGATATGATAAATATTAATTTATACACTAAATAATGTTCACTAAAAATATTATAAACTTTATAAATTTATAACTATATTTTATTTATATTAATTTATTTTTTTATTATTGTTCAATTTTGCCCCCTCTATAAATGATTTCTGGCTCCGTCCCTGGCCACAGGGGCATCTTTGTAATTTGTTTTCTTTCAGGAATCTTTCATCTACAGGTCTTCCCTCAGATGCCAAGGTCTCCGCTATTATTCAGGATAGGGATTGGACTTTTTCTGATGGTGGATCGGCCCTTGGACGAATTTGGGGCTCTATCAACTTCCGGCCTATGATGGGGACTCCTGATCGTATTGTTTGGAAGGGCCACGCCTCTGGAGTTTTCTCCATTGCCTCAGCATGGGAGTTTTTACGGAGTAAACGAGCCGTGAATTCATTTCATCATCTTCTTTGGTTCCCTGGCCATGTTCCAAGACACTCTTTTATTCTTTGGCTTGCCTCCTTGGGTCGTCGTCGTACTATAGATCGATTACAGCGTCATGGCATGTTATCCTCTTCGGGCTGTGTTCTCTGTGCCTCAGCAAATGAGACTCATGAGCATCTTTTCTTTAGATGTCCTTTCTCATCTTCTGTATGGGAGGAGATTACAGCTAAGACTCTTATTGTTTGGCCATCTTCTGATTGGCTCACTCTACTTCATTGGGCTTCTCTTCATCTTCAGGGCAGAAAGAATTTTGAGCATATCCTTGCACGTTTGGTCTTTTCTGTCAGTTTATTTTCTATGGTATGAGAGGAATGATCGTGTGTATCAGCAGCATCATCAGACTTGTCGTCAAGTGATTGATGAGATTTTTACCTTGGTTCGCTCTCGGCTTCTAACCTTGGAGGCCAAGTATGTGATCACTCCTCAACTTCGTGCCATATGGTGTCTTCATCATTAGTTTGTTTTTTTGGACTTTATTTTGCTAGATTGGGCTAATATGCCCTTTTGTTTTTATTGTTTGGATGATCTTGGCTATGTTGTAGTTGGTTTTGGACCTATGCGCAATCGTTTTGTCTGGGGCCTTTGGCTTTATATTCTGTTTATTCATTTGAAGCTTTTGGGTTTTGTTATTTCCTCTTGGACTTGTGAGTACTAAATACTCTTCTTAGGGTATGCCCCTCGTATATTGTACTATCTTTTTTCTTTTTATGTGAATAGTAATTTTTTGCATGTCCTAATAAGAGAATCAAATAAAGCATGTTGCATGCATATATATATGTGAAAGTACTACAACCTATATGTACATTACTGTTGTCTCCAAAAATTGGATCAACACCAGAGGACATGAAGCCCCTGATCAAACCACATGTCCTTAAGGATAATACAATACTACCTCTTAATGCCTAGTAGTCCACGATTCGCTCCTTGAGTCGTTTCCCCAAAAGATGAGTAGCTACCCCTTTATCAAGCTATAAGTGGGCATTTGTAAGCCCTTTTACAGGTCTTCAATCTTCAATCTTGAATCTCGGCCTTTCATTAAATATGAGGTGATATAATCTCATGATGTCATGTGTTTTTTTAGAAAGTCTTCAATTATCTCACACATATTAAATTTAGAATAAGGTGAGATTGTCGAGTGTCACATATCAATATTTATTCTATTGACATTAGGCTTTCTAGTCATAAATCCAAAAAATGAAGACTTGTGATTAACACAATATTTCTCCCATTCACAATTGCATATGATAAATCATGGAAAGGTTATTACTGTGTATTTGCCCAATTAACCCAACTGATCGATGTGAAAATTCAAAACAAAACAAAATGATTTTGCCTGAGCTCCACCCCTCAACGAAACGACGTTTTGCGACTGCTTGCGAAAGATTAAAGAGACTTATGATAAAAATGATGAAAGTGATTGTCAACTACACGTTGGACTTCGAATCAGACGGTAATCAAAACTTAATAGACTTGAAAAACAACCAAACCAATTAGTTCAGTAGCTAGCCAGCATGTTAAGGTATAAAGACGCAAGGAAATATATATAATTTATTGCATGATAGGCCTCACTTTCCCTTTGTGTAAGCAGTTATTTAATAGCCTCATTAACAAGCTAGGAGGTAGACATGTACTAACAGTAACAGTGGTGTTGATGACAAGATAGTGTCCTTTTCTGGGCAATCTCATCCCCTTTGTACGTGTTGTTTTGCAGTTATATATGTGTATGCAGCTAGCAATTTTGGGGACATTTACCATCAATGTCGAGAACAATAAGAGATGCATCATGCATGGTTGCAATATTAATATAATATTGAAAGTGAGTGTCGTTTTTAGGTGAATGGGACCTTAAACAACAGAGTACTTTGAATACGTACGCATGGGTCTCAATCTGTCAAAGAGTTTCTTATCCTCAAAGCCAAGAAAATGCAGCTACTTTAAAAGAGCTGTAGTGCTGAAGATGCTTTGATGCCTCTGAGAGAGGGACCTCAGAGAGAGATATGATCGCGAATGAATGCTTTCTTGACTACAAATTAAAATCATCGATCCCAGTTGCTTACAAAACGTGTGGGACCTTGATTGCTTAGCAGTTCATCAAAATGCTTATTAATTACTAGCTAAGGTTAATGGTTCTTCCTTATTCGAATTAAACACGTCAAAATTTTGATTTGTTTTAATAAGACTGGTTGGTTAACATAATTATTCAAATGTAATCATGATCAATTTGGCTCTCTTTAAGCAGGTTTAATTGACTAGCTACTACATTTTTTGCGTATACAATATGGAATTGACCCATATTGAGGCTCAAATCATGCGGATATGGCCAAGCCATGAAGCTTCCCATATATAATTGCTCTCCGTGACTCCATCCACTTGTTGGCACTTTAGCTAATTTCACCATACTTTTCACCCTCATGATCTCGTATGCTGCCCAACATTCTCAAAGTCCCATTCACATTTGCATGTCATGTATATAATTGCACCAGAAATGGCTTGGATTTAAGGGGAAAGTAAATTATGTGCACAATTTGGTGTCCATTGCAGTTGTTGTTGGGTTCCACCACACGAGCGCCATCCAGGCCAGAGTGATGGGACTGGTCTAAAAGAATCCGAGAACTGGTTTGAAATTGTGTCGAACCACGCAATAGCCCCTGCGGGGTTCTGGGGTTAGCATGTCGTGCCCACACTGGCCGTCACGTGAACTTCACAATGGTACTCTCCTCCATGTTCATGTTCCATGGAATATTGGAACCCTACACAACTCTAAACCACAAAACACTTACCAAACGTATAATATCTTGTTGGTTGCTTTGTCCTTCCAAATTCATTCTTCCCTCTCGCATTATTGCCTTTGAATCGTGGAACTAAAATCCGACCAAAAGAATCTCTAATATTTTAACATGCAAGATTATGGAGTTTTCAGTATCAAGATCAATATAAATAAGAAGATCAAGAGAATGTATTTAGTGCCAACTATTAGGGAGCGAGCTTCTTGAATGCTTGCCTGAGTTCATGAATCATGATTTGTATTTAACAAGCGTCGCCGACATCTTGGATATTTGTTAGAAATTATCACTCATGTGGCTTCTCTACATATTATATATTTGGAACTGATCAACTGCCACTACTGGCAAAGTTAATGCACATAGACAGCTCTTAACAAGTATATTTAAATAAGTTGTCGTCAAGAAATTGGACTTGGAAACCGTGTTTACACGGAGAAGACTAAAAGTAAACGTTTATCATAATAGTTTCCCTTCTGTTTCAAATTAAAGAAAATGATTACCCATGATGACTTAAATTAATTAACTTTCTGTGCCCTCCACAGCAACTGCTGCATATGAAACTAGCTAGCTATATTTTGATATTCTTAATGATGTTTCATGTTAAACTGTACTAACTACCATTCAATTCGATTTAGACAGTTAGCGAAATATGTTTAAGCACGAAAGAGTGAGAGAGAGAGAGTTTAGATGAGTGGGGACCGAGAGACAGATGGGGCGGGTTAATACTTGGAGATAGCTAGCGCGGGCTAGGCGGTCCTGGCACGTTGGTGCACCCTTTTCTCACGTGTCCGTGTCATTGCTAGGCTTTTGGCCGACCCAACTTCCATGTTGTCTCAAACTTCCTCTTTCTACAAGACAATAAACACACACACATATACATATACTCGCTTTCATTCCAATTAAGCAACAACTCCATTCACTCTTTCACTTTAATTTATGCCATCAACTCTTGTTTTCCACCATTTTAATACTCTATATATATAGATCACCAAGATATTGCTTCTGCGATATGGAACTTCAACTTGGGACTCTCCATCCTACCAAGGGGTTCGACCAGATCATCAACAACCTTAGTTTTGAGCCCAGAGAGAAGTCGGGCTTGGAATCCTGGAAAGGTGGCGATGATAATTGTTTTGATATCAAAACAAATGTCAATAACAAGCGCAGTTTCGACGAGGCCTTTGACAAGATCAGAGACGACCAGTCTCAAATGATGCCTTTACTTCTATGGAGTGGCCAGCCTAACGAGGAAGACGATCAGGCGGGACAAAAGAAGAGAAACTCTTCCATTGCTAACAAGTGAGTTTCAATCAATTTGCATCACATCTATATATGTTGTGTGCGTATGCATGTGCGTATGTGTCTGTATATATGATAGATCATTCATCTATATATATATATATATATATATATATATATGAAGAACATGTTCGATCTATCATGCATCAACTTACATATATACTTGATGATCATTTAACTATCAGGAATGAAGAAGAGGAAAAACATGTTGTTGGGTGGCCACCCATTCAGTCATGGAGGAAGAAGCTGCTCCACCACCAGGGTCATGTTGGTAGGATTCAGAATAATAATCGGATGGATGAGAAAGAATTGTAATGACTATAAGAAAACAGTGGAGAACGTAGAGCATCGCCTAGCTAGCTAGCTGGCTTATATAAGTTACTAGCTTGTTACATTTATGGATGGATCTTTTTGTATTAATTTGAGTGTATTTTAATAAGTCAGTTACTAATTTTTAATGAAGTCTTCAATCATGTACATTAAGTGGCAGCTTTATGCATGATTGGTATTAAGGTTGTAAAAGTTAATTAGCTAGCTGGGATTGAATTTATTTTCTGGGTAGGGATGCACATTATGTTTTTAGTGGGAGCCACACTACAATTTTATGGACTAAACGTCAAAATAATTTGTTTCATAAATGCGTTACTTTGTTTTTTGGGTGACTAAAGCAACTCGTAACTCTAACACGTAATTTTTTTGGCCTTGAAAGGACGACATTGCGCCATTGGCCACTTAAAAGGAATGCAATTGACAAGTCATTGGCCACAATGAAGAAAAAGAAAAAGAGAGAGAAAGACGGGTGGAATTTTAGTATCTAAAGTAAACCATTTGTCAATTGTCATTTTACTATTTTTTTAAAGTGGGTGTCGTCGACAACTCACGAGTTGAAAGTGCGACCTACGATTAGTTTTTAAGTTTTTAGAGAGAAGAATTTATTGTTTGTTTGTGTAGTGGATGGATGACTAATGACCCGTCATTTGCTAGTTCCACTACCCCACACACGCACTCAAAAGACACACGCCAACACACACACACACACAAGAGAATTAGGTCATTTTTTGCGCGCAATATTGTATAATATTATTTTTAATAATTATATTGTATTATATTATATTATATTCATTAATACTATGCATAATATAGTAGATGTTTGGTAAAACATTACACTGTACTATTTTTTTATACTATATTTATGTTTGGAATATTTTTAAATTGTATTATATTATCTTTCATTTCAAAAATTAACAAAATATTATTAAATAAATTAAATATTATTTTATACCAAATTAAATAAATTAAATACTAAATAAAATAATTATAACCCACAATTATAAAAATATATAATCTTCCTTATATTTAATTTATATAAATTTAACAAAAATAAAAAAAATCATACAAAAACCTTAAAAATAGCTATAGTTAAAGTTGTATAAACTTTTATAATGTAGTTTACATAACGAGAATATTAAAAAAATTAATATTCTTGTATAGTGTAATGTAATGCGGTGGTTTTTCTCCGCATTAGATAATGTAACACATGTTACATTAAATTATGCAGTACATTATTTAATACAATGTAAAGTTTGTTCCAAACATAAGTATTGTATAAATTAATACAGTGCAGAGTTTTTATACAGTACAGTGTGGGCTGCCAAACATGTCCTTATATAACTATCATTAAGTTTTGACTTAATTTTAATAAAAAAAAAGACTTTATATTTTTTATCAATCATATTTTGAAGTTGCATTCAAATCATTATTTCAAGGGTGTGAATGTGTGATTGATGAAACAAACAACTTCAAGAGTCTGATTGATTAAAAACGTATATTTTAAATTAAATCACAACTCGAAGATACTTATTGATATTATTCCATCATATATTTTGTCTCATGATATTTGCTAATGAACATATGTTATCTTTTGGTTGGTGGACATCATCGATTTAATTTTGATTCAAACAATGCCATAACCATAATATCAAAGGTTTACATTGTTTTTGTCCTTGTATTATACCATGTATACACATAAAGATTGGGTAAAATCGACCATCAATCTTGGAATAAAAATAAAATCCTAATATAATTAGATTGACAAAAAAAAAACATGTATTTGATAATATTTATTAATAAAATATAATTTTTATAGAAAAATAATATCTTATTTTATAGAGCCAACCTAAAATATCATGCGATTATTATACAATATGATAATTTAATATCTTGATTCAATTAAAATACTGTTAGTTTCTATAATAACAACCTAAAATAAAATTTATATGCTTCGAAGTCAATTTTGAAGGTTTGAATGATGCGACATTTTAATTAATAGACTCTAGAATACGTCTAAGTTAGTTATACGTATTTAAACTTTTACGATGACCATTATTTATTTATTTACATTTTGGTGATACGAAAACTTCATTTAAATGCTCAAATAAAATTTTTATCATACGATGATGTTACTATATTAAATACTTATATGACTTTGAATAAATTTGCATTATTATCATATAATATTAAAGTTAATTCTAAGACCTGAATAATTATAAAGTTAATATTAGAAAAATATTTGATCTTTATATTTTATACATCACATTTGGGGTAGATTTCTTTTTGTTAATATTATAAATCATAAGTTCTTATATTTATATTTTAATTATAAAAACAATTGATTTTGTGTAATTATATTTCTCAATATATTATTTCGTTATTTATGTGATGGTGTGAGATCATTTAACCCATTATTTAAGTTACGTGATTAGGATTTAAATACTCATTTTATTATATTTGCTAATTTATTTTTTTGTACTTATATACTAGTACCTCTAAGTAAACTAGGATTATTTTTTATTTCTCAAAAAAAGAAAACCTAAAAATAAAGTGTTGGAAGCAAACTTGAGGAATAATCAAATTCTAATTATTTTTTAGCAACTAATCAGATGTGTTGTTGTGGAGTAAAATATCCAATTGTTAAATAAAGAATTATCATCGAGATAAATACTTGATAAAATGACATATTTGTGAGTGTTGCTTGTTAAGTACTATGTTGTAAGGGTGTATTTGTTTTTATATTTTTTGAATATTTGTTTTCAAAATTTAGTAAGATTATGTAATTGGTTTTAATTTTTTTTAATTTTAAAAATGATACTTGCGGGTCGATATTAATTTAAGTATATTGATAAATATACGTTTTAAAATAAAAGTATTATGATGAAAACGAAAACAAACACATTCTAATTAATTTTGAAATATAAACAAAAATATTACACATAACAATTAAAATAAAAAGGAAAATTATTTGGAAAAACAATAAAAATTAGTTATTTTAACGATTTCTTCAAATTTAGCGCCAAAAGAGAATTTTTAAATTATGATTTCTCGTTTCTTGTTTTCTTTCGTTATTTGTTACACAATTTGATCTTGCTCAGAAACCTGCCAAAATATAAGCACGTGGCCGTATCACGGAGCACTGCGCTTATCAGCTAGTGTAGAAATACGGCTGGCTCTCATGGCCGCTGATCGTGTACGGATCGTATAAAGCGCCAAGACTCTTAAAACGACACATCTCTTGCTTTTTTTTTTTTTTTTCGATTGTTTCCATCCCCACCTGTTTTCCTTGCTGTCTTAGAAACAAAAGCAACCACAAAAATCCAATCACAATTTCGTTTCCTTTCCCTGTATTCTCTACTCTCATTACTTCCTCTTTGCTCTCAAGAATCCTTAACTGTTCAATCTTTAGCTGCCGAGAAACCCTAGAAATCGACAGTGTTTACTGCTTCATGCTTTCAGAATGTGCATTGACGAGATTACTTACAAGCATCTCGTAATCTTGATAATGAAGTTTCTGGAGGAAGAGAATTGCAGAGAAAGTCTTCAAGCGTACGGTGACATATTCGTAATTTCGTATTTTGTTTTAGTTAATTTTCTAAAGTTGTTGGGAATTGATACTTTATATTGTTTAATTAGTTTGTGAGAATTTTCATTTGTTTCAGCTCGAAAAGTGTTTCGGAAGTGAAAACCAGAATCAAATAGCGAATTGATCCTTTGAAATTCGTATTCATTGATTTGTTGTGTGGTTTATTTTAATTGTTTTGATGAAGATTGGAGCAAGAGTCGAAGATTTTCTTCAACTTGAATTATTTTGGGGAAACTATTATCAATGGTGAATGGGAACTGGCAGAGAAGTATCTTTCAGCATTCACGAAGGTGGATGATAACGAGTCATCGATGAAGTTGTTCTTTGAGCTGCGAAAACAGAAGTATTACGAAGCTTTACACAGGTAAAAAAAAAAAAAAAAAAAAGCTTTGCGATATCAAATGTTAATGTCTCTGGGAAGCTACAGGAAAGTAACTTAAGAAATCTAAAATGATTGTACAAGTAACCCCTGCAACTCGATGCGCCGTATTCTTATTGGATGAGTGATATAAAATTATCTATTATAACTTTCTGTATTTATTATTATATTTTTGACCCGTTCAATAATGTTTTGCCCCATATTTTATATATATATATTTGATTATAAGTTAGTTGTATACGAAGTATTACTTATCTAAAATATATGTTCCTGTAACGGGGGTCTTGATCAAGACCATTCGGTCAACCTGGCTGAACAATTTTTTGATCTCTATTTTTGCCTGATAAGAAAAATCAAAATTAAATACGAAATATTACATCTTTAACTAAATTCTACGATCAACTCTCAATGGTAGTAATTGATAAAAATTCACGGGAGCAAAAAACAGAACAATAAAA
This sequence comes from Boswellia sacra, assembly GCA_013180625.2. NCBI lineage: Eukaryota > Viridiplantae > Streptophyta > Magnoliopsida > Sapindales > Burseraceae > Boswellia > Boswellia sacra. The sequence continues at coordinate 443,167 of SNVD02011181.1, forward strand.
GAAGTTATAATATATGATGCACTAATTATATCATTAATATGATTTTGATAACTCAAATTATAAGAAAGATTAATTATAAATGAGTTGCAGGATAGAATTATTTAAAAAAAAAATTAGGGTAATTTGAGAGCATGACAGTTTGTTTGTGGAAGGATATTAATGAATTTCTTCCTACAGTTAGGCTGTAGTTTTAGTAATTTTCTTTACCCTTTCTTTGGTGCCAGAGAAATTCAAATTAGGAAGAAAAAGACCGTGGATTGCGCCTTTAATTTTTGTTTTTCCTTAACACTGATCCATTATGTTATCTACACACTTGTATAATACCTTGTCATCGCGCTTCATTTCTTTACTGTGTTTTAGTTGCATGTTTGCAGGGATGACTGTACTGAGGCTGGCAAAATTTTTCAGAACGATTTGGAACTGTTCTCTGCTTTTGAAAACAGAATTTGTGGCGAATTAGCTGAGACATTTTCTCTGAAGGATTTAAGGCATGAGTGAAGTTTCTTGGTTTATTTTTTTATTTTTTTTCTCTCTCTCTCTCTATCAAGAAAGGTACAAAATTTCCAATTTTTATTGAAGTTAAACATGCAGGGAAAATAAACAATTATCCTGGCATACAGATACCACAACTTCAAGGGCTAAACTGCTTGATGATCTAAAAATATTGGTTAAGAGAAATCCCGTTTTGCAAGACAAACTTGTATTTCCCAGTATCAACAAATCAGCACTTTTGTCGCTTATCAATCTCATTTGTCCTAGTTTTGAAAATAAAGCAAGAAGTATAAAGGTAAATGGTTTTCCTTTTGATTAATTTGTTATGTAGCTTTGTTCCGTCATGTGTCTCTGAAGAAATGACTTAAAATTCTGTGATTCATATGTATCAACTCCCAGAGTCTATTAATCCAGCTTGCAAATGGTTTATCTGCAGGATGAACTTGTTTACTTGATACTTCAATTTCTTGATGAAGAAGAATTCAAGGAGACACTTCATAAGTACGGTTTTCATATGATTTTTTGATCTTTGGGTTTCTTCAATGATTTCATGATTGAATTCAGCTTCTGTTGGTGAAGATTTGAACGAGAAACGAAGGTTTTCTTCAATATGAATTGCTTCATGGAGCACATAATTAATGGTCAGTGGGATAAGGCGGAGAAATACTTCTCAGCATTCACTACGATGGACGATAACAATTACTCAACAAAAATGTTTGCTGAGATTCAAAGGCAGAAATACCTTGAAGCTGTAGACAGGTAGGTTGAAGATTTAAATGATTTAAGTCTTAATTTTTTGGCTGTGGAGGATTCTTTACTCGTCACTTTCTGAGAAATTTTGGATATGAGGTTTAACTGTTAATTTTAGGGCATGACTGAAGATTTTCTGACTGGTGTTTTGCTTTATCATATGATCTTACCAGAAATTTCCTTGATTCTATTAAAGATTTTACCTGCAGGCAGAATAAACTTTCATCTGAATATGCTCAACCGTCTTATTTATGCGACACAATCAAAGTGCTAGTGGAGAAAAATCCTCTTTTGAAAGACAAACTGAAATTTCCCAGCGTGGATAAATCAAGACTCTTAAAATTAATTAAGCAGACGTAAGTCAAGCAAAAGGCCTTATCTATTACTAGTTAAATGCCAATAGCAATCTTGGTTAATTAATCAATTTGCTATTCCCTACATGCTGTAGTATGGACTGGTGGGTTCCATATCGTGTCAAGACAACACTTAATGCTGTAAATAAGATCATCTCATTGAAAGATATTCCCACAGTACCTTACCTTTTACATGCTCCATCTTTTGGTATTAGTAATTCCAGTTATGAAGGGACAACAGCACCAAGTGGTGATGGAGTAAGTACAAATTCATGCATGAAACTGTATTTACATAAAATTTTATCAGTTAATATGTTCTTATCCCATTGTTATTTGAATTTTTTTTCCAGTCCAATTATACCAGCTGCTTCACTGATGTAAACCGGGTAAGCGTTGCAAAACTTGTTTTTGTCAGGAGTAGGGATGTTATCTGAGCTGATGCAGGAACTAATATTTTTTTGAACACTTGTGTACCCAATAACTTGTCCTTTTCTCCTTTTAGTCTGGGGAAAACACTAGCTTGGCTGATGCAATTCCTCCAGTTTGCATGAAACCAACAAAGAAGTCTGTTATTTGGAAGTTGCTACAGATTAATGAACCGTCTGAATGCTGCACATTGGTGCTTGCTGATGATTCATTGGGAGGCAAGGTACAAGTCCCCTTTGTCACAAGCTATTAAGAGTTTCCCTTAATTTAGTTGCTTTCCTTTATTTCCATCTTTTAGTGTTTGGTAATTTTAAAAGTCATGAGTAATAACAGCATGCATGCATCCTTTATTCACCATTTTCCCTTTGTGGCCATCCAAGTACCTTTAAAGTTTACTGATAGCTTGTCACAAATATAACATAGTATTTTTATTGACAATTGCTTGAACTGTTCAGGTACAATCAACCCATTTCCTTAAGTTCATTTTGAACATCATAATGGAAACAGTTCCATAATATGGCATCTTTCAGGTTATTTGACTTGCATTTTTCTTAAATAATCCCATCTATTTTCCATGCATTCATTTCCTCATGAGTATTAGGCAGTCAATATACATATTCAGTTGACATAACTATGATTAATTCCTTTACATTTTAGACTCTAAACAAATATTTTGTTTCATTTTTAGGTTGTCCGATTGATCTATTCATGTACCGGGGATTTTTTGTTGGCATTAACACAAAATGCTACACACAAGATCTGGAGGCACAGTAATCAATACTCTTCCAAAAAGGTTGGCCTGCCATACAAGAAGTCTGGTTTAGTTCTTTGGATTTTCTATCTAAAGCTTCTTCTTTCGCAGGCAAATGCTAATGTGCAACCATATTTATGTCAATCTTCAAATGAAAAAATAATGACAAATGAGATAGGTCCACACCCCAAAGATGCTGTTTCATGCTTTGCACTGAAAGATTCTTTTCTTTTCTCAGCATCAGGAGGAAAAATATCCATATTCAATTTGGAGACTTATGAGGTAAATTAAGTAGATGCCTGTGCTTGTGCCAGTTTACGTGTAGGTTCATTTGTTGTATAATTTATTGTTTCTGTTGCTTTACTCTCATGCAGACATTGGCATCATTTGCGAACCCACCGCCCACAGCTACATATTTTATCTTTCTTCCTCAAGACTTGTTTGCTATTGGTTTTGATGACTCTTCCATTCTAATCCACTGTCCTTACACCAAAAAGGTCATTATTTACGTCCATTGTAGTTTAAGGTTTTCAATAAGATACTAATGTTTTGTAGATTGAGGTTGTTGCTATGCTTCATGTATCCAAAGACAAAAGCGAAGCTCAAAGGTCATCAAAATCAAATAACATGCCTCACATTTTCTCACCATTTGAATGTGCTCGTCTCTGCAGGAGCTGATGCCCAGGTAATTTTTACATATTTGCATGCCCTTAGTGGCAACTTGAGTCATTCCCCTACCATTTGGTGTTAGTTTCATTTGTGTAATAGCCATTTCAACTAGTGGCAATTTACATTTACAACATTATGCTTTTAGATATTTTTCTTCATAAATTTGTTTAAGCAAATGTTCTTGTTGGTTTTGTTGTTGCTATTCAATAGATCTCTTGGAGTGATTTGGTTCAGCATTATGTAAGTTTTTGGTGATATTTGGAGGTTTTTGCCGCATTAGATTAATATTGGCCTTCTCCAAAAAACAAATGTTAAAATATGCTTTGATCCCAAGCTGCATGCACCAAAAGATGTTTCAAATTCTCTCCTGATGCATAATTACTTTGCTTCTGAACTTAATTTGATTGTTGCAATGATCTGTGATTATGATTAATTGGATGAGATGGTGAGCTCATTTCTCTTCCAGCTATGTGTATGGGATGCAAATGGATGGAAGAAGCTATGTAGTAAGTATTTGCAGAATCTTCATACTGGCTTAGTGCCGGAAACCCCTGGTGTGAATCATATGCATTTCCATCCAAATCAGATCCACGTACTTGTTGTCAATGAGAGGCAAATTGATGTATTTGAAGCTCCCACACTGAATCACATGATGCAGGTGCTATGAATAGCCCAGATTTTTTTTATATTTTTAAACAAGAAGTTGTAAAATTTAACAGTTTAAATATGATTCTCTTACAGTTGGTGCCTGACAAAACGGATCTTCCAATCACATGTGCCACATATTCTTGTGATGGTAAGTTATTATATATTAGCTGCAAAAGTGGATGCATAAAAGTTTTTGATGCTGCAACATTTGATCTAAGGTGTCAGATTAATCTCTCTGCCTATGCACAGCCTAGCACTACTGGGTAAATATTCTAATAATCAATTTGAATTCATTCTCTCCATTACTTTCACGTACTGATTAACAAAACTGTCGGACAGTTTGGAGGTATATCCTCTTGTTATTGCAGCTCATCCATCTGAACGCAATCAAATAGCAGTGGGGCTTACAAATGGTAGAGTACATGTTCTTGAGCCCTTGCAATCTGCAATACAGTGGGGAACATTGCCTCCTGTTAACGATAGCTAGGAGTTTAGCAATATTTTTGGCTCAGCTTCGTCGAAGGAACTGTCAAATAGCAAGTTTTTGTTGCTTTTGACTGCTTGAACAGACTTATGGACGACATTGTCTTCCAAGGAAACATGTCCATGATATGGTGGGCTGCTGAATTGGCGCTTACATCTTCTTCTTCTTCTATTGCAAACATAAAAGCAGGCATGCTACTATTTACAGAGAGGGAAGCAATCATTTTCCTTTCATTATTTGGTTATGAACCATCAATGTTATAGGTACAAAGGCAAAAGAAGGGTTGGCTTTTGCATCTTCAGTTGTGACTTAATATGCACCTTATTGAATAATAACCTTATTCGACAAAGTCATTTTTCCCTCTGAAAGAAGTGTGTGAAATATGAAAATTCATTTGTGCCACCGCGTAAAATTTTCCAAATATTCATAATCTCGGCCGAGTGTGAGCCCTAGCTTCTCAACACCTTTTTGCCTTATCAGATTGTGTATGTTATCATCTAATTTGGAGTTACATTTAGATCATAGTGTAGTCTTCCCACTACTTGGAATATTATTGACCAGCAATTCTTTATTAATTAGAGAGAGAGAGAGGGGGAAAGAGGGAGAGAGTGGAAACTGCAAAGAAATTATGGGACTTTTATAATGGAAATGATCAAATGGACTGCAGCACATTCAGTTGTATGTAAAACCTTGATAAGCATCTTTTTTAACTTCAACTGCTTAGCGCAGCTGAATGCCGTACGTGTGTCAACTTAATTCATGGTCTGTTAAAACTAGTGAGAGAGAGACGACAAAGGGTCGTTGTTGTTTATTACTAATGTTAAAACTTGTGCAATGAAACCGTTAAAACAACCAAAGAAAGTTGATTAATAAATGAATAAAAGTCCATGCAACTTGGGCGGTTCTATTCAGTCATCATGTGTAGGCTACACTCACAACATTTTCAATAGTAATGTCGAGAATGACTGCCCAAAGAAAATTGTACTTTATGAAAGAAAATTTGGTCTTTTGGCTTTGTTTTGTTCTTCTTGTTACATAATCTGCGAATCTTCATCAACCCACTAACTAGATGAATCTTTTTTTTTTTTGTCCTTCCAAGCTTGGTTCTATTCTGTCTAAATTTTAGACGGCCTTGTCCCTCCTCTTTGAGTCTGTGCCTCAGTTTGTTTTGTGTTTTGCTACTCATCAACAATGGGGTTCTTGAGCCTTTCTTTGTTTCTTGTATGGTTGCTTCATCTTGTTTCTGCGCAGACAATCACTGACCCTGCTGAAGGTCTCCCTTTCAATATGTATAGATTCTACAGTTTTATTGTTCACGTTCCATGTTTCTCATTAACTTTGTTTTTTCCCAGTGGCTGCCCTCAATAAGATTATCGATCACTGGAACTTGAGAAGTAAATTGAATTTCACAACTGACCCTTGTACCCAGGATGCTCCATGGGCTTCCAAGAATGCAAATCCCCGTATTATTTGTGACTGCACGACCAATCCCTGTCATGTCACTCAACTGTTAGTTTTATCATCTTTGTTGTCATATTTTACCTTCATCATTTGGTTAGCGATTGTCTAATCTAAATTTAATTTACTCATGTTTCAGAAAAATTTATGCTCTTGACATTGCGGGAGAGATACCAAGAGAACTGTTTGTGTTAGCGAAGTTAATGGACTTGTAAGATACTGAATTATTCAATTCCTTTTTCCCTTAAATTTTAGTTCTCTTTTTCTATAATTGATTTGATGCTTATAAATTATGATGCAGGAATCTTGGTCAAAATTTATTAAATGGAACCATCCCAGTTGAAATTGGACAGTTATCAAATATGCAATACCTGTAACTGCCAAAAAGCTTTCTAAGATTCAATATTTCTAGAGCTTTTGAAGTTGTGGAATTTATGCATTTTAATAGTTTTCTCTGCGTTGAGGTACTCACAATTGACTTCTACATGTTTTTGAGTAATTGAACAGTAGCCTGGGATTAAACAATCTCACAGGTCCAGTGCCTCCAGAACTTGGAAATCTCACCAAGTTGCTTAGCCTGTTAAGTGCATATCTGCAAAATTGGATCTCATTTGTTTTTAGGTTGTACATCTACTCAATTTGTTGGAACCCTTTTCTAATTTCCTCGGTTTCCTCTATGTTGCAGAAGCTTTAGTTCAAACAATTTCTTTGGATCATTGCCCAAGGAGCTTGGAAATTTGACATCTTTACAGCAGTTGTAAGTTGTGTAATTCAAAATTCATACTCTAGGAGTTTCTTTACAATTAAGAGTTGCAACTTGAGGAATATAAAACCTTGCACCGAATTGTCGTTTTTTATCTCTCAGTCTTGTGTCATTTGGAATCATCTTTCAGGTATATTGATAGCAGTGGAGTTAGTGGGCCAATACCACAAGAATTTGCCAATTTGAAATCCCTACAAATCCTGTACACTTCTCTATCGAATGTAGATCATTGAACAATATTTTTGAGAAGTAAATTATTTGATCATGAGTCTGTAGTTAACTGATTTTTTTTTTCTTTTCTACTATACTATTTTCTATTTTTCAGATGGGCATCAGATAATCTCTTTACTGGAAAGCTTCCAGAATTTTTGGGGACTCTTACAGAACTCATTGACCTGTATACATGATTTTCCTGATTTATAATGCTATCTGTTATTGTTACATATTCATAATTGATGGCTGCTCCTTGCCATTCACAGGCGACTTCAAGGAACACTGCTTGAAGGTCCAATTCCAAGCAGTTTCAGCGCCCTATCAAAACTAGATGACCTGTAAGTCTCTAATTTGAGAGTGTCACAATTTTCTTTTTTTTTTTTTTGGCTAATTTGAAATTGTTTAATGCTATTATATTTTTCTTAGGAGAATTGGTGATCTCAGTGGTGAAGATTCTACTCTTGATTTCTTGGACAGTCAAACTAGTTTGTCTAAACTGTAAGATTTTTGCACATTATAAATCTCTCCCACTTTTGTTTTTTCTGGGTTATTTTAAAACTTTTTTGTCTGTTATGAACTCCAAGGGATATGGCATTTTCTTTGCAGATCGTTGCGAAACTGTAGAGTTTCAGGGAAGATTCCTGAACGACTTGGCAAATTCATTAACTTCAAACTACTGTAAGCCCTCTTGACAGCAAAGCCACTGCAGAAGTGCTTCGAAATATGTTCAGAGTTCCATTCATCTGTGATAATTTGATTGTTATATTGCATAAAAACAAAACATTACACAGGGACTTGAGCTTCAACAAGTTAACTGGTCAAATACCTTCCATATTCCAAGATTTTGCCTCGTTGAATTATCTGTAAGTAAATATTGTTTTAGCTCCCGTTTCTCTCATCATTATTCTATAAATAAAGCAATAATTAGCTATAAAATTCATTGTAAAAAGAAATCTGGAAATCCTAATCAGATAATGTAAAAATTAGAACATCCCTTGACTTGTAATAATTTGAAGATCACTTAATTAAATTTAGGGGCACAAGCTACAAAATTATGCTATCCTTTTAAGTAAAATCCTCGTATATAGCTCATTTACTTATATTTCTGAATGCTTGAAGAAGGGGTGAGAAAACCCCTTGATTTCATTTTTCTGAATTTGAGAACTGCTTATTTTGGTGTTAATGGTGTATATGTTACGTTTTTCTATCTGGTTTCCCTTCTAAAGATGCTCATTACATATCTCAGTTATCTTGGAAACAACAACTTGAATGGAGAGCTGCCTGTGAATATCATAAGTCCAAATCTCCTTGCAATGTAAATCCTACCTCAGATTTGGTTTAGCCTCATGTTTTTTTATGGTATATGTATTATAGTTTTACAACCAACAAATGCTTTAATTATTACCTTGCAGCGATGTCTCATACAATCCCCTCTCCGGAAACTTGCCACCTAATTTTGTCAAAGCAGGATTATCAACGTAAGTTAATACCATCATTGATGTGCATTAGTCATCTCTTGATGATATGTACACTACGAAACTTTCTTTTGTCTACCTCCTTCGTAACTTCTCTTGATACTGGCAAGAACTGGCTTCACTCTTTCTTCTACAGGAATGTCATGGGAACTTCCATTAATGCAAACAGTTTGCTGGAACGGTTAGATTTTGCTCAATTCAATTTTTCTTGTACAAGATCAGGAAAGTGAAATGTATCATATAATTAAAATAATATAATTTTTAATAAATTAAACATAAATTAAGGACGTGCAACCAATCGGCCAATCATGCTACCCTTAGCTTTCAACCAACCTCTTCGATTCCGCTTCTGTAGCAATATATAATCTCGGTCCCTTACCTCGATGCCCACAGCTCAATTTGTTTTCCAGTGATGGCAACAACAAGAATCAGCGAATGCTTTTTTTTTCTTCTTCTTGCTGGCTCATCGCTACTGCCCACTTGCCACAAAAGGCAGCCGCTTTCTTATCCCCAAAGTGCGAGTTCCACCACAGGGGCCAGCTTTAAATTAAACATAACATGAACTTGAAATAATTACTATAATAATAATAAGATGATAAATATAAAATATATCTTGATATCTCTTTTAATAATAATTTCATATCACTATTTTGATTCTATGACCCGTTTGACATCCCTATCATATATTAGCCCCATATTTATCTCTTTATATCACCAAAGAAAATGTCTACACCTATCATCTATCATCTTTAATCTTAAGAACTAATTTAGCTGTGGTTTATGATTTCTTGATATATATTTAAATTAATTCTCCAACCATTTCCATATTCTTGGTTACAGTAAGGCTTCTCGGTTGCTGCAGTGCCTCGATGGAAACACTGAGTGCAGCAACAAAGTTCCATCCTGTAAGTACAGCCTTGCAATCTTTTGCATCTCAAATTGTTTTGAAAGTGATTCTAACATTAGACTACTAAAAAAGGAAAGTTTTAAACAAGTTAGACATTACTAGACTAAAGACATGTCTTCACTTGAGACTGTTTACTCTTGAATGTCATCAGTTTGAGATCATTCATTCTAAGTTATTTTTTGGGACTTGACCAGTGTTTATAATATCATTGCAGCTTCATTTTCTATCAAGTGTGGGGGCACAGAAGTAACATCAGCATCAGGCATAGAATTTGATGATGATTCTGAAGCAATGGAAGCTGCCTCTTTTTACATAAGCTCTGATTACAAATGGGCTATCAGCAACACAGGGAACTTCATCTCTAACCCACATGGACCCCTATATGTAGCAAAGACAGATTCTCAAATAACAGGAACTTTGGAGTCTGAGCTGTATAAGACAGCAAGGATCTCCTCAAGCTCTCTGAGGTACTATGGACTTGGTTTGAAGAATGGGAAATACACTGTTGATCTTCACTTTGCAGAGATAGCAATGGAAGACTCGGAGTCCTGGAGAGGTCTCGGAAGGCGCTTATTCGACGTTTACATTCAGGTATGACAGAAAAATCCTGTTGGGATATTTAGAGATAGCCTTCACTATATGCTCAGATTTTCTTCTAAGGTGAAGCAACTGCTCATTTGCATTTTTCATATTTGCCTTTGATTGCTTAAGGGTGAGAGAGTTCTCCAAGACTTCAACGTTCAAAAGGAAGCAGGTGGATCCAAAAGAGCCCTGCTGAAAACTTTCGAGGCAAATGTGACAAACACAATCATGGAAATCCACTTCTTTTGGGCTGGGAAAGGCACTTGCTGCATTCCGGAGCAGGGCACATTTGGACCTTTAGTATCAGCGATCCATGTTTCACAAGGTTCACAAATAACTCTGCTTCTTTTTTTCTTTTTTTTTTTATCAATTACTTGCAACATTGTTTTCTTACTTTAATTCTCTTTTAAAACACTTCTGCAGTCTCTGATGGTACTGGTGATTCCAATGGAGACAAGAAGCGTGTGGGAAGACTTGTTGGAATAGTAGTTGGATGTGCAGCAGCGCTTGTGATAATCTCCTCCATATTCTACCTTTGGTGGACAAAGGATTCTTCACGGCACTTGCTAGTTTTCACAGACTCACCAAAGCATAATTTGGTAGGATGAAGCCACATCACATTTGGAAGCTGTAACATAAATAAAAAGAGTGATCACGATCATGCCTCTGGTTGTTCACCATCCTCTGCTTCCCGGCAGCTTGCTTTGTGATGTTAAGTGATCCTCGTGATATTACTCAGTTTGTTGTATCTTTGTTGGGTGGGGCAGTGTAAATTCTGCTGAACATAAGACCATAAATGCATGGTTTTAGTGTTCACCAGCTTCACCACGCCCGTGTCAAAGCGTGAAAAGCTAAAGCTTGTCGGCAGAATATTTAAGAGTAAACCAAGTATTTTGCCTTATTTGTTGTATATGTGAATGCTTTCTCCATCTAATTCTAACCCATTTCCGAAGCATTTTTATGGTAACATAGATTGTAGAATATCTGCTTACTTGAGGGTTTTATTGCACAACTTCTAGTCACCATTTAATTGGCAAAAGAAAAACTAAGCAGGAGCTTTCTTTTCAAGCTCCTTTAAATTACCTTTACTTCATTTGGCTCAAATCTTCGGAAAAGAACAGATTCATCATACGTGTAACAGAAACTTTGTAGACCAAATAACAAACGGGGTGCAAAACAATAAACAATCGATCACGGTGGGACTCGAACCCACAATCTCCCGCTCCGGAGGCGAGCGCCTTATCCATTAGGCCACGCGATCACTCACGGAATTCCACTCTCAAAACAATTTACTTGTTGTTCAGACAACTTTTTTTTTCTGGGGTTAAATTTATTTCTAACACGGTATAAAAAGATGTGAAATAAAATAATAAATAGAGCTTTCAATAATTAAATTTAATTTAAGGTTTTGTCATCTTTAAGACATTTTCATTATAATTAACAAATACAAGTTTTATAATGATTTGGATAAGTGTAACAAATCTAAGCTATAAAAAATGACAAATTTTATATAAATTTTCTAAATAAAAAGGCTGCCTTAATTTTAGAAAAAAATACAAGTAATTAGTTCATAATCCAATCCAAACATCATGATTACAGGAATATTAACACACTATTTTCTTTATTAGTTTATTTATTCTTTTAGTGCTCAGAGTCAGAGAGGCCAGTAAAGTCACTAAAGTACGGTAAATTAGACATTTGACATTTGACTTCCTCTTCTAATAAAGCGGACAACCTACAGGGAACTGTAGGGATCTCTCTCTGCCCTCCAACCAATGGTCGAATGCCACTTCTAATATGGGACCCATCTCTCCACTCCCGGATCAATCTCCACGTGTCCTTTCCACACCTGGTTGGACCGTAAACATGTCGCTGCCACCGTAAACCGTACGCGTGGTACTGTAACAAAATAAACCCCAACACCATCACGCGCCGCAGCAAAACTCACCTCTTTCTCTCTCGCACCTTCTGTTCTGATTCCTGTCTTTCAGACACACAAAGCGCAATACCCCCGACACTTCCGGTAAAATAGCTGCCTCTCACCAAATCATAGATCACATCCGACGGTCCACATCCTTCCACGTCGACAGACCTAACGCAAATATTTAAATATTCACCTCTCTTCGCATCCTTACCTTCTCTATTCTCTCCTTCTCCATTCCACAACACAGCGAGAGAATCTAGAGCTGAGTCCTAGCTTTTAAGTCAAAACGACGGCGGTTTACATCTCTCAACAGCTCAGCTACTACACCGTGATTCTCTTTCCATCTCTTTGATTTTTCCTTCGATTGAAGAGAGACGAGAGATCCGACGCCGTTTTGACCCACCCGAGCCTCCTCTCCCCCAGATCTGACGGTAAATTCGAAAACCTATCATTTCTAGTAATCGACTTGTAATGCTAATTAATCACTTTACAAAATCCTAATTAATTAAAGTTAAAACGAACTAAACTGTGTTAATTTTAGCATTCTAATTCAAACAACTATAGAGAGCTGAAAATCAACGGCATAGATGGCGCCGAGCACGATTCGGAAAGCGATCGGGGCCGTCAAAGACCAGACGAGCATAGGCATAGCCAAAGTGGCGAGCAACATGGCGCCGGACCTCGAAGTCGCAATAGTCAAAGCCACCAGCCATGACAACGACCCGGCCGACGGGAAATACATTCGGGAGATTCTCAACTTAACGTCTTGTTCCCGTGGATACGTCAACGCGTGCGTGTCGGCCGTGTCGAAGCGTCTGGGAAAGACGCGCGACTGGATTGTGGCGCTGAAGTCTCTTATGCTCGTACACCGGCTTTTAAGCGACGGCGATCCGATATTTCAAGAGGAGTTTTCGTACGCAACGAGGAGAGGAGCGCGACTCTTGAACATGTCTGATTTCAGGGACGAGGCTCACTCCAGCTCGTGGGACCACTCGGCTTTTGTGAGAACTTATGCTATGTATTTGGATCAAAAGCTTGAACTGATTTTATTTGACAAGAAAGGAGCTTCGGGCTCGGGGAGTCAAAATAATAGATTTGGATCCATTGATAGAGATAATTTCAAGTCACCGCCGCCAAGACCATACGAGTATGATTATGGAGACTCCAGAGGGTATGGAGACTCCAGAGGGGATATGGGCTACGGAAATTATGGGATGACGAGGAGATCTCGATCATTTGGTGATATGAGCGAGGCTACGGGGAGGGAGGAAAAAAGACCAGTGGCGGTGACTCCTTTGAGAGAAATGAAGCCAGAGAGGATATTTGGAAAAATGGGGCATTTGCAGAGACTGTTGGATCGGTTTCTGTCTTGCAGGCCCACTGGTTTGGCTAAGAATGATAGGCTGGTTCTGATTGCTTTGTATCCTATGGTGAAGGAGAGCTTTCAGATTTATGCGGATATTTGTGAGGTGTTGGCTGTGTTGCTTGACAAGTTTTTCGATATGGAGTATACAGACTGTGTTAAGGCATTTGAAGCGTATGCTAGTGCGGCTAAACAGATTGATGAGCTGATTACCTTTTATAATTGGTGCAAGGACACCGGTGTGGCAAGGTCATCTGAGTATCCTGATGTTCAGAGGATTACAAGCAAGTTATTAGAGACTTTGGAGGAGTTTCTAAGGGATAGAGCCAAGAGGCCCAAGAGTCCGGAGAGGAAAGAATTGGAGGCTCCTCCTGTGGAGGAACCAGTACCTGATATGAATGAGATAAAGGCTTTGCCTCCCCCAGAGAATTACACACCTCCACCACCGCCTGAACCAGAGCCCGAGCTTGCGCCTGAGCCTCCAAAACCGCAGGTGACTGAAGATTTGGTAAATTTGAGAGATGATGCAGTTACAGCCGATGATCAGGGGAATAGGTTGGCCTTGGCATTGTTTAATGGGCCCCCAGCTAACAATGGTAATGGTTCATGGGAAGCATTTCCATCGAATGGGCAGCCAGAGGTGACCTCGGCTTGGCAAACCCCAGCTGCCGAACCTGGCAAGGCTGATTGGGAATTGGCATTGGTCGAGTCAGCCAGCAATTTGGCAAGACAGAAAGCAACATTGGGTGGTGGGTTTGATCCATTGTTGTTGAATGGCATGTATGATCAGGGAATGGTGAGGCAACATGTGAGCACTTCCCAATTGACTGGTGGAAGTGCAAGTAGTGTTGCATTGCCGGGGCCAGGGAAGACTACAACCCCAGTTTTGGCCCTCCCAGCTCCCGATGGAACAGTGCAGGCGGTTAATCAGGACCCATTTGCTGCATCATTGAGTATTCCACCTCCTTCATATGTGCAAATGGCTGAAATGGAGAAGAAACAGCACTTGCTAGTGCAAGAGCAGCAGGTATGGCACCAGTATGCAAGGGATGGAATGCAAGGCCAATCTAGTTTGAATAAGATCACTGGCACTGGATACTACAATCCAGGTCCTATGCCTGTAATGCCTTATGGAATGCCGCCAGTTAATGGAATGGGACCACCGGCAGGGTATTACCATACTCCTTACTGATTTTTTTCTACTTATATCTGGAGATGTCTTCTCTATGTTTGTCTTCATGTTTCACTTTAGTGATTTCTTATATGATATGATGTTGTTCCTTCAGTTTGTGCACAGAACTGGGGTAAGGGAAGGCTTCAGTGGGGAATAGAGTTAAAGAGATTAGCGATTGTTGGGGGTTTGATTTTGGGGGGATCTTCCATTTGTGATGTCATTTTGTGCTCTTGTAATATTAGAATTTGTTGACATCTTTGAATTTGTGTTCTCTTGTTTTTCAGACACAAAACTAGATTGAGATTAACGTTGACTTCTTGTCAGTAGACTCGGTACATTGGGATTCATATTTTCTTTGTAATTGACCATCTCTAATGTAATAGCATAAATCAGAACTTCTGTGGAAGGTTCTGTGCTTTGCAACATCACTAGTTACGTCGTCTACCAAAGAGAGGAAGACGAGGCCAAAAATAAAATTTGGTAATTTATGTCGCGTTTTTCCAGCCTCTTCATTTCCTATGAGAGGGCAAATCCTTGAAATTTGGTAAATTGTGCTTATTGTGGTCGTATTTTGGCTAAATGGGAAGGCGCAGGACTCTGCGCCAATTAAAAAGTATTCACATGAATGACGAGTTTGACCATGCACTTCAATTTAAACTTAATTGTGTCTAACGCCCTGCCTTAATCGATGTTAATCCAAATTTAAACTCATTAACGAGACTAATCTTTATTTGGAGAGCGATATGGCGACCTCGATAGAAACATTTACGTGTCCAAAACGATAATGACAAAATAAGGGAACTAATCCTAGGAATTTTGGCTCGAGAGTAGCTGAGTTAGATGACTTGATCATAAATATAGTAATTAATTAATCAAACGGCAAGATCAATGGATTATAGTTCCAATTTTGATGTAAATCTCGAATTAAACAAGAAAAATAACCGAAAATGACTTAAAACATCTAATCATTGTCTTCTATTTGAAATTTTTTTGATTTCTTCATTGAGTAACAGTAAACCCAATCAAATCCAAAAGTCATAGTTTGTGGATCGCAGCGACAAGCCAATATAATAATGCAAGGCCAAACCATTTTCCTGTTAACTTCAGGGTTCGCCACCCAGGAGGTGCAAAGAATAACCCTGAAGTGACAACGTTTTGTTTTTCAGGAATGTGGGTACTGGATTCTTTAGTCTCTTTAGAAGCTTGCTTTTAAGTTGATTCCTTCGCATATTATTTGTTGCTTCTATATTATCAGTGAAAATGGTACGAGATGGTCCACTCGAATTTTTGGCAATCACGAACCATTAAAATTGAAAAAGCAAATGACGAATTTGGGATGGGAACCGGCAAAAACTTCAATTTTGCACTTCAAATTTATAAAGATCGTGATCGTGTATTCAAAGGGTTTGGTGGGCGTTAGCGATTTTTATCAAATCAGCCTCGTGATGGGCGACAATTGAGTAGATGATCCAGCTATAAATGGGTACAATGAAAAGAACTTCATTGTCTTTTTCTTTAATTTTGGTGAGGGTAGAAAACGACCCTCCATGGAACCGAGTCCACATGATTCCAGTCAACCCATCAAAGCCTTTGGCCACTCATGACTGATGACGCAGACAATTTTTTATTTCCAAAAAGCTTAATGGAATTACAGTATATAGTAGGCTATACCCATAACAAATTATCACCATTTACATGCAATGTGTTGGCTTTTTTTTGGTTGAATCATGGCTCCGCATAGCAGTCTTTTAACTTTTCAATGGCATCTGAGGCAGTACAAGTCCAGCCTCAATTTGCTTTATTTTTTAATGAACCTTCTGGATAGTCCACATCAAAGAGGCAGCCTGGCGCCCACCACTAGCCACATTTTTATTCCATATTCTATGGCACCAACGCGTTGCTCTTGCATGTTTTATGCATCTCGTGATTGACTGTTTATTCTGTCACATCTTCGTACAGTACATATACTTCTCCTTCTTCTTTTTCTTTTTTTTATAGTCATTCTACTGTGCCTTTAAAGCATGTTAAATATGATAATCGATGATACGGGATTGTGTAGTATTTTGTTGCGTACTTGCCTTCAAGTGAAGAAAAACAAAGCAAACCATGTACTCATTGAAAATGGATAATAACAAATCGGTTGAGGATTTGGTAAAATAGAAGTGGGCAAGCATGAAAGATAATCGTAAATCACCTAACACGCCCTCTTGTCAAAATCATTGAGAGGTCAACTTCAGCTGTGTGGGTCCTGTGGGACTGAAAGCAGCTCATCTATCCCTGTCCTATCAAGGTATGAGCAGTTGTCAACTCCTTTTCTGTCAGCTATGAACTGCTGCTTAAAGCTAGAACATTAAGTTCTTCATTTTTTGGCCTTTTCCTTATTCCAGTAAGATATATCACTCACTAATATATATTTTCCCCATTTTTTTTGGCTTTATAAAAAAAAAATTATAAATAGGACACAAGTGGCGAAACTGATCCAAGGAAGGGAAACCCAAAATCCCACAGAAACCCAAAACCCCACATTAATATCAATTAATGTTGAAAGTTGAAACCACCTTTTAGGCTTGTTTTTCTCCTTATTTGGGATATAAACATGAACAAAGCTTGTTCATTTTGCCCCTATGCTGATGCCAATTTATGGCGAACTGGGCTTGCGAACTCGAAATTGGGTCTCGGAGATTGTTCACTCTGCTTCAAACATTTGCATCTTCTACGTGGGAAATTTTTTGCTTCTTCTTCTGCGGCAAACGAAGCTAAAAGAAACTACATGGAATCTTTTTGTTTGTTTATTCATTTTGTATCTTGTTTTCTGTATTACATATTTTTTAATATATTTTATATTAATACCAATCATATATTCTTATCAAAATTTAATATCAACCATATATTTTTAAATTTATTTGAAAACAAAGACACAAAATACATAACTAAACCAAGTTTAAATCTCTAAGAGGGACGGAGCCACATAGTGACGAGTGGAGGCAATTGCCCCCACTAAATTTGCAAAATGCATTTATTCTCTTTACAGTTTATATTTTAACACAATAAACTTTTTTTTTCTAGTTTAAATAATTTAAATTTCTAATCTATCTTACAATCACTTTTACTCTTAACAGTTTCAACAATAGTTATCTATATTTTGCTATTAAACTTTAATATATGGTTAATTAATATCATAATATATTTTTAATTCATAATATCCCATATTAATTTTATCAATTTATGAAACATTCAAATTAAGAATTAAATTACAATAAACTAACCTTCTACCAAGTTTTTTTGTATAATATGTTTCATAAAAGTACTTATAAGTAAAAAATATTTTCTACACAAAGAACCTATATATCAAATATTCTTTTTTTTTTCTACACAAGAATCTATATATCAAATATTCTTTTTAAGTATTTTTATTGATATTAATTTAACTCTACAAATAAATATAAAATAGCTTTTAAATAAGTACTTTTTATAGTTTATAAATATTTTTCTTTTAGGCTCTTAATTATACAATCCTTTTAATATAAGAAAATATATAAACCTAATAATAAATATGATTTTTTATTTTTATTTTTTTGTGAATAGTTTTTTTTAATACCTCAATTTGCCCTCACTCAAGTAAAACGCTGGCTCCGTCTCTATCTCTAAAAGGGATTTTATCGCTTTTTGCAATTGAATGAACGAAGGCCTAAAGTGAGCTTGGTCCAATTCACTCGAGCCATTTTTCAAAGAAGAACGAAGTTTCTAAATTAAATTATTGGGCCAGGCTACGGCACATAGCGCATGTAAGAGCCCAAGTTTAATTGGGCTCATTTTATTTCGAGTCGTCGCTAAGTCTATCCTTATCCATTTGCAGAAGACGAAGGGGTCGTCGATCAGGTCCATTTATGAATGACAAGCGGTCAACATGCGAGAAACAGCAAACCAATCCAGTGGCAAGGCGACAAGACAACTTTGAAAAAGTGAAAACTGAAAAGGTGTAAAATATCCCTCCGGCCCCCAAGACAAAGGCAAGAGGACACTGATCTCTAAAGTGCAGCAACTTGATATTGTTATGATTAAAGTTGCAAAGAATATCAAAGCCAATCCACCAACTCTCTTTGCCATTTAAAAAGTTGGAATAAATGATACATAGATTTGCGGTAAGCACAAGCATACTGTGATTTAATATATAATTAAAGTTTGTTCGTATTAGTATATCTAATCACTTGTATAAATGAACTTAACCTGGAATCAATAGGATTCGGCTATATGTAATGTTTTGAAGTGCAACGTTATCACTGACTCTACGAATATTACATTAGATTAATGATTGATGAAAGCAGCGTCTTTGACACTTCATATGAAACAAGTACGCATCCTCATAAATGGAACCTTACGACGAATGTATCACGTGACTGAACTAATATGACACATCCGTTAAAAGTTGATATAGTGTATCAATTTGATAGGAAGTTAAAAAAGCGAGATAAATAATAGATTTTACAATTCTTATTTTTTGTATTTTCTAACAGAAATATCACATCAATATAGTCACTTGTACATCGGCTAGTGAAAAATTTTTCTCCAATAGACAAGGTAAAATCAGATGTGACATCCA
Source organism: Boswellia sacra (assembly GCA_013180625.2). Classification (NCBI taxonomy): domain Eukaryota; kingdom Viridiplantae; phylum Streptophyta; class Magnoliopsida; order Sapindales; family Burseraceae; genus Boswellia; species Boswellia sacra. The sequence continues at coordinate 462,199 of SNVD02011181.1, forward strand.
CCGTTGAATTTTTATTTATTTAGTGATTAGTTAAAAATCGAATGGCTCTTAAGTCCTTGATTTGGCGATTTACATTGGTTAGAGAGAGCTATTATTCAAACTAGAACCTAAATCTAACCTAATCCAAACCAGCAACGTGGGCCAAATTAATTAATTAATCCGATTCAAGCGAGGGAGACAACTGGGTTTTTTCCCAGTTTTTTTTTTTTTTGTCATTTACTTGAAAAAACAAGAACAAATTTACAACAATGGCCATCATTCAATTACAATTACAATTTCAACTTTATCTCCGCTCACTGTCATCCTAGTCCTTGAAAATCACATCATTTGCTATACTCAACAGCGTTTGAAGCGACCCCCAAGAGAACTTTCTAGCAAACAAGAACGGGTGACGCCGTTTCATCACAGACACATCAGACCCGTTCATTCCATCATCACCGTACCTGGGCCTGTCCCTTCTCAACTTTAATATTAGCTCCGGTCCCACCTCGGAAGGCTGGTACTCCCGAGGGTGACCACCACTACTTATACTCCAGTCCACGTGAGTGAGCGTGGCCGGCACGCACCCCTGTGGATCCCGCATGTGTATAAGAGTTGGAAAGTAGTTCTCCTCCGGATAACACGTATCCTGGCGCGTGCACTCCTGGTTGAACTTGTTCCAAATCCTCTGGTCCCTAACAATAAGTCTCGCATGCTTACGTGTCATTGCCCAAAACTGGGACCCAATCCTAAAATCCTCCAACCCGACGTCTGGCAACATCGCTGATTGACCACGCGCCGCCCACCTGTCGTACGCACCGGGCTCGTTCTCCAGAATCTCAACGAAGCTCTTCTTGGATTTCATCAACGTTTTGTACGTGAAGTTGAACGAGTGAATGGGTATGCAAGAGGGAGACAGCATGGCAAACATGTAATTCCCCGCGTCGTGAAGGAGGGCGTGAGCGAGTAAGCGACGCGCGGCGGAAGTAAGAGTGGGCGTGTAACGGAGAGAGGGTTGGGACGGTATAACACGTTTTGAAAACACGCCGGAAAACGGAGGGTCGTATTGGAAAGTGGGGTCTGCATGGACGTAGATGTTGTAAAGCATTTTATTTGTATTGTTGAAGTAAATTTCCCAAAGTGGAGCAAACGGGAGAGGCGTAGTAGTAAGGAACATGAATGCGAGCTTCCTTGGCGATGTGGGACGTGACTTGACGCGGGCCGCTACTTTGAACAGTGATTCATCGTCTTTGGGTATCTGGGGAGGCGGCGGAGGCGGCGGCGGGGGCGGGGGCGGGGGTGGTGGTGAAGAAATGGGCTTGGGATTGGGTTTGGGTTTTGGTCTGGGTCTGGGGAGAAGAATGGTAACGGGAGTTTGGTGGGTGTCGTTAGAAGTGGCTTCGTTGGTGGTGGTGGCGGTGGGACTGGTGATAGTGAAGAAAACGGCTAAGGGCAAGCAGAGAAGTAAAGCACAGAAAAGGGAGAGTGGGGATGGAGACAGCATGTTTTTTCTCTGTTCAAAGTGAGTTTCTTGAGAGAGAAAATCTGAGCAATAACAATTCTGATAATTTAGAGAGAGAAAGTGGGATTTCGTGGGGGGAGTTGATTACTTGATTCTGTTTTGTTGTGGGTTAACAATATTATAAACCTTAAACTAAATTATTAACAATGTAATGTATTTATGACATTTATAGTACACATAGATTAGAGTTGAGACTGAACACACACATAGATATTAGCAACCAAATCAACAAAAGCTGTCATTTATTGCTTTGATCATGGCCGTTGATATGTAACGAAATGCTGATTAGTCAATGGGATGTTTCTGTTGATTTTGATGTGTGATAATCAGTGTGGATGTGGTGGGTTGATAGCTTCATTGCATTTGCATGCACTTTTTGCTTTACATATCAAGGAGTTACAAGCAAGTGTACTGCATGCAAACACTGGACCTACTGTTACATGTAACATGTTCGATTTTTAAAAGGGTTTATAATGTGATGGGCTCACATGTACTGTCATGGCTGTACCGCATCTTGCTTCGCTTTCAACTTTTTTGTAATCTTAAAACCTGCTCTTAATTATGATTTTTTCTTCAATTAATTATTGTTAAATTTCTTGATTAAAAATCTTATCTTCCGATCTAAAATCAATCCAAATTTTACGAGTTAATATGACAGCTTGAATGATAAAATTTTATTAAAAATATAATTTTTATTTATTTTTATTTATTTTAAGTAAATTTTTATTTTCTAAATTATCGCATCAAATTATAAATTTTAGATTATAAATCTAACAATGTTATTTTTTTAAACCCACGATAAATTTTTATAACAGTAACTAACTTTTCTTGATAACAATTTACGCCGTTCTCATTTCTCGACGTAACATAAGATCCAATGAATTTTTTTAATATTTAAATATTCAAAAGAAAATCTTAACGTGTATTTTAAAAATATATATTAATACGTTAAAAATAGTGTTATAAAACTAATTTTTATAATAAAATTACTCCATTTTTAAGAGGGGATATATAGTTTTTTAAGTCATTAACATATACTTTCGTGACATATATTAAAATCATCTATATCTGTGCAGGTCTATATTTGATAAAGATAAGAATTTAGTGATGTTTGAGATTTTGTAACATTTCCTTTCTTGGTAGATAAAAAATCAAGATCAAAGAAAAGGTGTCTGATTTGATCTGTACACTTATTAAACAGAAGAAAACTTTAGGTAGATATTTGATTTGGGTCATTATTGAGAATTAATAATTTTAGGTCATTCTTAAATGCTTGGTGATCAGAATTCAGTAACTTATTGTGCCTGTCTTACATATTTGAAATTTTTTTATGGAAATTACCGTGATGCCAAGTAAGGAAACAGTAAAAGTAAAAATATCAACAACTCACCTAATAAAGAATAAAATTACATTTATTTGTATATAGGTTTCTTATTTTAATACCTTTTATGCGACAATAGAAATATGAAACAATATAAACGTTGACAACTCTACTACCATGTTGTATAATTAGAATATGCAGATTTGATAATAATTAAAATGGATTAATAATGAGCAAAAGTTATCCGATGTTGTGGCAGGCAATAAAAAGTTTTCTTTCTATTTACATCACATTAAAAAGAATTATAAGGAAACAAAAATTTTCATTTCATTAAAAGAAACAATTTGAAAACATATTTAATATATAAATTCTTTATCAACAATATTAAACTTATAATCTAAATATAATTCAAAATCTACAACTTGATGCGGTAGTATAAGTGAGATTTTCGTATTATATAATTTCCGATGAAATGTACGAGCTTTAAGAGAATGATTCAGAGTTATGAATATCAAACTGACATCCCTATGAAGTAATTTTAATATGGCAAAGTTCTTCAAAATCCTACTGAAAATGTAACTTATTTCGTTCATTTTTAATTTTTCCTTTACCAATAAATTTGTCATATAGTTTAACATACTAAGTTATAGACTTTGATTATATCTGAGTTGTAAATATAGTATTACTGATTATTTTAAATAGCAAAAACTATTTATTTATAAAAGAGAATTGAGAAAAAAAGGGAGATATTATCAAAAAGCTCCCATATGATTTGTCTTAATGTCATTCTAAAAGTTTGTTTGAAGAATATATAAGCATAACTCTCAACATTTTTATTTGAGTAATATTACCTATATAAACTATTTGTATAAACTCACACATACAAATTGATGTTACATCCTTATATAATCGTCACATCATCTATGTTAATTAATGTCATTTATTATTAATATATCTTTATCAAATCACTGCATTTATTTATTAAATCATATAATGTTACGTCAGTTTGTATAGGTGAATTTATATAAGTAGTTTGTAAGAGTAGTATTATTTTTTTAGTATTATCTAGATCTATTAAACACGTATTTTTGTATCATCTAGATCTAATTTTTAAACGAACTTGGATGACAAAAAATATAAATATTCAGAATTATGTTAATATATTTATCAAATGTGCTTTGTAAGTAATATTAAGACAAACTAGGGTTTTCGATAATATCCCGCGAAAAATGATTAAAGATTCTCATTCAACTCACTAGCATCCACAATGGAGCGGGTGGTGGCCGTTGAAAACGTGATATACTTCCGCGTGGGCAACAGAAAATGAAAAAGGGGTGATTTCATTTACATAACGAGGGCCGGACGAACATTCTCACTGCTCAGTTTTGACTCGCTTTTCGAAAACAAGTGAAGACTGAAAAGCAGCTGGACTTCTGTACATCTAATTAATGCAACGCAGAAGTGAGGTGCACTGAAGCAAAGCAAAGCAAAGCACCCCTACCAAGTACTTCTCCTATGCGCAACGCTTCTAGATCGTGATGTTGATGTTGATGCAAGCACCTTTATCCACTGCAGTAAAGTTTTGAAGAGTTTTAACCTAACCCTGTTGAAGATATTATTGGATTTGGATAGTCAGCATCAGCCACCTAATTATCCGAAACCAATTAAGTTGAATCAATTTGGTTGATTTTTTGCTTATTCAAATGTTGAATTTAAAAAGGGAAGTCGTTTCACAATTGTTCCCACTTGGGTTAAAATGTTTCGCGTGGAGATGTATTGTAATGTTGTGAAGGGAGGTTGTTACAGTATGAGCAGTGAGTAGAGGTTGGGGTTGCATAGATGCCACCGACAGTGACGACATTATCAAGTCTCTCCCCCCTTACCACTACATGATTTATGGACAGGAGGGGGATAGAGAGGGGGTGGGGGGGAGCGAGAGAGAGAAGGGAAAGAGTGAGAGTTTGGAGTTGAAAAATATAAAAGAAAGAGCCAAAAACAATGTAGGAAGCAAAGAGAGAGACTCTTGGGGCTAGGGGAAGAGGGCATGTGGATTAGTGGGGGACACACCAAACTCATCAATTAGACCCTTTGAAATTATTGAGCTTGTGACAGAAAAGAAAAGTGAAGGAAAAGAAGGCAAAGCGACGCCCTCTCTCTCTCTCTTTCTCTTCAGTGCTTATATTTTGGACCTTGTGTCCCTATGCCAGTACTGCGTGCTCTGCACAACAGTGAAGAAGTCACAAGTAATGAAGTAAGGAAAAAGAAAGCCAAAGCAGAAGCAGCCAAGCCACGGGCTTTTACAGTGCTTTAACTTGGTTCCTCTTTCAAGAAACAGAGTTGCCTCTTTTCTCTCCTCTCATACCTCCCTCTTTCTATCACTATCTCTCTCAAAGAAATTTTTTTGAAGATGCCTAGACCAGGTCCAAGACCTTATGAATGTGTTAGAAGAGCTTGGCACAGTGAAAGACACCAGCCCATGAGAGGCTCTCTCATTCAAGAAATTTTCAGGTAACATTCGTTTCTCTTGTAAGATGTATGTATGTGGATATGTCTATGTCAAGTCTCCAACTTTTGCCTTTTTGTTGGTTTAGAGTGGTCAACGAGATTCATAGCTCAGCCACCAAGAAAAACAAGGAATGGCAAGAGAAGCTCCCTGTTGTTGTCTTGAAATCAGAAGAAATTATGTACTCCAAAGCCAATTCTGAGGTTCATTTTTTTCTTTTCCCTTTTTCAGCTACTATATATAAATCTCACTATTTTCTTTTACCGCTGAAATTTCGGAGGAAGAGGCAAGAAAGACAAAATTTTGATGCGTATTATGTTCCAAATTTTGGAAATTGTTACTTTTCTTCTGCCCTTCGGAAGAGAAGCAAAACCCTGATACGTTCTTGAAATTTTTTCTGTTGATCTACCAAGCTTAAATATTGCATTTTGATTCTGCCATAGGCTGAATATATGGACCTGAAAACCCTTTGGGACCGAACAAATGATGCCATTAACACCATTATTAGACGTGACGAGAGTACTGAAACTGGAGAGCTACTTCCTCCTTGTATTGAAGGTATCCGTAATACATCAATCTTTTTCCTCTTCTACATTCTTTCCTCAAAGTTGTTTACTTTCTTCCTTCTTTTTTTTTTTTTTTTTAAAAATCCACTGTGCGTACCGCAAAATGTTACACCTTGGATCAATATTTGGCTCTTATTTGGCTGCTTAACATTAGAGGGTTGTGATTCTACTCTTTGTTGTTTGCAAATAGAATTCTATTGAGATAGTAGTAAATTCTATTTGTGTGATGCTTTCGTTTTGTTATATTTGTCATTTGTTAGCTGCTCTTAATTTGGGCTGCATGCCAAGAAGGACATCGAGGAGCCAACGGAATAGTAACCCGAGATGCTACCTTGGCACTCAAGAGCCCACCGGTTTAGAGAACTTCACTCGGGGAAATCACACAGTTAACTTACACTGCCTGGGTCATTATTCAAATTTCATGAGACCTACTATCATGGATGCAACTCAAACTTCTATTTTCCAGAGCAAAGATGGCTCCACTGTCAGACTACCTTTTGCTTCCGAGAAACAATGCTTGCCGATGGCAAATTATCCAAGTTTGAATTCATTTTCAGTTTATCCCTTGTACTATGGAACTAGCTTTAACGTTGAAGAACCCCGGCGTGCTTTTGAGAATTTTCCTGACTCAACTTCTAACATTATGGAACCTACCAAGGCGGTTGTTGTTGAAAATTCCTCTTATAGCAATAATTCTTGGATTAAAATTGCTCAAACACATATCAAGGATGTTCCTGAAAACCCGCATGGTGTTTTGTGTGATCTGTCACTGCGATTGGGTCCTCTCTCTGGTCCATGGCCGAGTGCTGAAAACAATAAGCCGCAACAGGTGAAAGATGTTGGTTCTAGTTCGCCAGAGGGAAATAAGTTGAGTGATTTGACACCGCAAATGAATAAACAGTTAATTTTCTTATCTAAAGCCAATGGTGATGGCCCATTAGATATGTGTTCAAGTCAATGGAGCAATGAGGGAAATGAAGATACAACAATTAGAAAGCGAAAGGCAGTTTCTAGTTCCCATTTGGAAGATCAGCATTTTTGGCAGTCAAAGCTTCCATGCAACCAGTTAAATGGAAGGATGAAAAAAGCAGGTTTGTAGACTGACTCTTGCTTCAGGATGTTGATTCAAACTCTTGGCATGGCTTACTGAATAGACATTACTGAAGCTTTTTGCAATCTTGCTGCACTTATTCGTTCTGTGTCAATGAGTTGCTTGTTTCAGTTTGCAACATATGAGTGTAAATATTAGCCGAATTTCAACTAGATGAAGTCATGGGGAAGTAACAAAAGACACTTTTGATCAGAAAAAAGGTACAACAATGTGTTGTGTTTGTATAATGCTGCTTGTAAATCTTAGAACATTGTGATGCTATGATGCAGGATCTTAGTTTATAGCACTCCAGCCACTTTGAATATAAGTATATTCCCAAGGGCTAACATTTCTTTGCAATGATGCTAACTCCAATTAACAGTTCCTTTTGTCTACTTGATTTAAAAACTGTACTAGAGGGGAAAACGCTTTTCGGTTCCTTTTAATCTTTATTGTGATACTGCTTAAAACTTTAGTGATAAATGGAAAAAAAAGTACCAAGAGTGTCACTTTGTAAACCTCAAACGTTATTCTTAGATAAAAAGAAATAAACCCGAATAATTAGATCGGGGGTCCCAGGTCTCATGAACGGATTGGAGAAAATGATCAATGAAAAACTAGATAAAAGTCTTTTGCGTCTGAGTGGGGGACAAGAAGTTGTATGCTTACCAAATCTTGCTATTATCTTTGAGTCAATTTGCTTGGAGGCCACCCTGTGGACCTGTTCACTCGGTTTGATTAGAAGATATGATTAATGAATGGCTGGGTCATATATTGCTTTTTAGTTGTTTGAGTGGTGGCTAGTGTCTGTATTGGTTTTGGTTGTTTGTATGCTTAATTATCAACCTTATGTGGGGTCGGGATCTAATCTTTCTTGGTTTTAAACTTCGGTTCGGTTGGAGAATATGGGCTATTTTGGTTTCTGTATATTTGGCATAAAGCATGTAGAAAAATTTGGATGGACAAGGTTCAAGGGTACCCTCCTAGAGTTTTATTAATTGTTTATAATTTTGCTTTACCAAGTCATATTCTGGATCTGTGGCTTCCTCATGGTCAAGGATGAGATACAAAAGATCATGGGACCCCTAAGAAACTCAAAAAGTAGAAGAGAGTTGTGCTAAACCTAACTGAAGAATATTTGTGAGAAGCAAATTGCTGTTGAGTCCGATAACTAGTATGTTAAGATCTGTTGGGTAACAAAGACTATTGTGACCGAGAATCAACTAAGAAAGAGTGACGGTGACCCAATATTGATTTGTGAGGCATGTCAAGCTTGACAGTGAAGAAAGCCAATACGAATCTTCCAAGTAAAGACCTGATACTTTCTAAGCAAACATAAAGGCCCTCGGCAAAATTTTCCTTTGGTGATTGACTGAATCAATTAGACTATAGAACATGCGGGTCTAAATATTCTCAACAGTTTTAAAAACGCTATTCATCTCTTGCTTGCTTTGGAGAAAATAATCTTTTGCTCGTTGACATGTTTATCAAGTGTTAATATTTGTCTATGACAAATTACACAAATTAAAATGTACAACTAATCTACAAAGTTAGTTTCACTCTTCTCTGGAGAAGAGGAAAAGGTGGAGTAAGTTGTAGGAGAAGATGAAGATGATGAAGCAGAAGAAGAGCTGTAGTGGAAATCAATCTGTAATCTCTGGTAAAGGCAGAGAGGAGAAGCAGTTCCTTTTTCCACTTCCAGCTCCAGCTCCCCAAGTGGTATAGCCGCAAGAAATCTCTTTATGTACTCTTTACAACACTCTTTCCCTCTGTATATTAGCTTCTCACTTTCCTCCTTGCAACTATCCTTCCCTTCCCCAGCATTTACATTTACAACTTTCCCATACATCAGAGTTGAATCATCAAACTTGAGTATATAAGCCTGATTGCACCCCTCGAAGAGCCGCTCACCTAACGAGTCAATAATGTAGTAAGCATCTGCTTCAACCTTCAACACGAAGAAATGGTCATTCCAACTCACAATATAAATTCCCGGATGGCAATTATCAGCATTGTTATTAATTTCATCCCATATCTCATCAAAAGACATGGTGCCCTTTAAAGATTCGAACTTCTCCGGGCTAAAAAATCCGGTAAAAGATTTTTCAGGCGAAACCGTTATAGGCTGAAGACCAGCTCCTAGGACCGTTTCAAGATCAAAATGCTTATCAGGGAAGTTCAAATAGGCCTCGTTGCTGCAAAGCTTTCGCCAGTCTGAGGACCCTTGTGTTATGAGCCTATCATACTCTGCTCTTGTTGGCAAGAAGTCTTGGTTTAAGTGAAGCCAATTAGCAATGGCTGCAACCAATGCTGTGCAGGCGCTCTCTCCTGCTGCTTCCTCGCTTCTTTGATCAAATGAAGCGAAGAAAACACTGGCTTTGAGCCTTGATTGCCCATCTCTGCTGACTAGCTCTTTCTCTTCCCAGTTACTATATTCACAATTTCCCGAAGAAAACTCAAACGCCTCCTCCTCCTCATTGGCCTTGTTTTCATTACTCTTCTTGGTCAGGGTCTCTCCTTTCTTTCTTGGCGGTCTGAAACTCAAACGCCTCCTCTTCCACGAGAAAAACCCGTCCTTCCGGACGGTTTCCAACTGAGTTTCCGAACTGGCAGTCGATCCCAATTCAATTCTTGAACTCAGTTCTGCATTGCTGCTGCTGTCACTGGTGATAATAGGCTCATAACCTGACTCGTCCGATTCACAAGAGCTGGCTTGGCCTGTTCGACGACCCTTGTTTTCGTCCTTTTTCTTCTTGTAGCCCGTTAAGCCCATCATTCTCTTAAAGAATGCATCACCCTTGTCTGACTCGGTCGAGTTTTGAACGGGTCCCGGCGAGTCTTGACAATCCCTGACCTCCGCAAAGCGCACGCATACCTGCAAACAAATTGAACAATTACAATTCAAAATCAACATCGCGAAAAAACGTGGGTCCCAGATGACTATGAGACACTAAACATTATGAATTAACTACTAATAATCATTATTTATTTTATTTATGCTTAAACCATATTGCCAGGGACTGGACGCCAAAAAGTCTATTTTTCAAGTAATATTTTAACATTTTTAATTAAGCAATGTGTTATTTTATTTGTTATCATTAATTGAACGAGGACTGCATATATTTTGAGAGGATAGGGAGATTAACGAGAAGCAAATATGGGTCAATGCGCGTGCGGCGGAGAATATCTAGCTAATTCAAAAGGGGTTCGTTGAATGGTTATTTAATGTGTAAGGAAAGGATAGCAATGGAAATTGAACTTACCGATAGCATAGCTTCGGTGGCCACAACCACACCATGAGCATGACCATGACCATGACCAACCTTTGAAATGATTGGAACTTTTCTTTCTACTTCCGACTCCGTCGTCGCTGCAACTTCTGCTAAATTTAAAGAAGCTTTTCCCAACACTACCAATTTCGTTTGAGGTGTTGTACTTTCTCCCTAATATAATATATAATTCAACAGAATAAAACAACATTATTGATATCAAATCCAAGAGCATTGAAGTTAATTAATTGATTGTTAACGGATTAAGGGCGAAAATAAAAAGAACTTACAACTAAAACTCTGAATAAAACGTCCCACGAACCAAATGAACCATCTTTTGACGCGATCGAGAAGTCGCATATATTCTCGAACTCATCGTCCCATTCCAGAGATTGGTCGTCACCTTTTCCCAGAAACCTCTGACTCGTACGATATCTACCGCGTCTCGATGATGATCGATAGAATGGAACAAATACAGACTTGGGTCTGTTCCATTTCATTTCGACGGTTACGGGTTTCTCGATTTCATCTGTGGACAATCCTTGAAGCTTCAATGGCTTCACCTTCACGTGGAACCTTCTCGTCGCACCCGACGACGTTGGCCTTGGCGCCGCCCACTTCATCATCTTTCTATTCTATTCTCTCAAATCTCACGCGAGGACGAGGAAACCCTTCACGCACAAATGCATAATAATAAAAATGAAAGATCTCTAAAATTTCTTAGCAGATGATAAAATTGGAAAGAGAGACAGGAAGACCTGCTCTTAAATTCGGGTCAGTGACAGCAACGCACTGCCAGGTAGGAAACAAAGTGGAAGGACCGTGTCTCCGTGTGAGCCAACCGTGTGCTCTTCAAACACGAGGAGAGTCACGTGACTCTGCTTACGTGGCGGCCAATTATTGGTGTAACCGATCTGTTTGTGTGGTTATGTCTGCATGTTTAGTGGTTTCGGCAGGGGATGGCGATCAGTCATCAGAGTGTATGGGGAGATGACACGTCAACACGGACAGAGATTCAAGACACGTGGATAGGCGTAAGATAAGGTTTAGAGACAACTCAGACAATAAAGATACGGTTTGCTACGGCATGTATACGGTTACGTTTTTGGTAGCCCGCGCTTGAAGAAAAAGAGAGAACGTGATAATTTAGTTTGATTTTAAGAGTTTAACACGTGGCTTAAGAAATTTTAATCACGTTGAATTTGATATGCATTTATAGGCAGCGATGAGTTAGGAGCTCGCAGTTGGAACATGTTTTGTTATAAGTTAAATGTCGATATCTTATTCTGGCTTATTGTTTCACAACTTTGTATCGTTTACATATTTACCGTATTATAAATGTTTATATGATCTGTCATTTAACAAATAATATACAATATATGGATGGATTAGAACCCTCTTCTAATTTAATCATACTTATAAAAAAAAGTTAAAAATATAATAATATTGACTTATAATATTTATACAATTCAAACTTTATAATCTGATACGACAGTTTATGATAAAATCTTATTAGATGATAACTTTTGTAATTCTTTTTTATTTTTTCTGCTTCAAAAATATATTTTTTTAATATAAACTATGCTATTAGGTTGTAAAGTCCGAATTGTACGAAAGTTGCATCTCTTACGTTAATAAGCTCCTTTAAGTCGTGAAATTTTGAGTCTGGAATCATCATTAGTTGCTAGCTGTGCTACGTATGTTTTAGAGTCCTGATAGAGGTTAAAGCAAGCCCATTTTGTTTCTGTCGTGTATTTCCTCGCGTATAGGTAAGTGCTTTTGAAGACGTTAGTTTAAGAAATGAGCTTGCTTTGAATTCCATTTTTCAAATTGCGTATTCTCAAGCTTCTAACCACTGCCGAACCTACTCATGGGCCCTGGAGCTGACCTACGTTGCTCCGTGGGAGGCCCTCCTCCAGCCTAAAAATCTTTTCTAAATAATATTAAAAAAAATGCTGAAGTTTTATTATTTTTATTTCATAAATTTTTCCCCCTTCAATTTTTTTTTCATTTCTTAAACATCCCTCCTTAATATTTATTCTCCCAGTGATCCTTCAACTATCAAACGTTGGCTTCGCATTGGATGGGCTGATGGCAACAGTTGCAAAATTGCAAATAAGCAGCTAGGCTTACATTAATGGAGGTAGAAAAGTAATTTAATGAGTAATGCTATTTGCCCTCGCTATTAGACTAAAAAAAAAAAAAAAACACATTTCTTATTAACCCCATTTAAAAATATTTTTTTCTTATAACAATCCTTAAATTCCACAATTAACATTATTTTATTTTTTTTTTCAAAATATATATATCTCTCTCATTTTCTTTATAAAATATGGATAATGCTGATGCAAGAGACAAAAATATAAAGAATGAGCAAATAAAATAAAGAAATTGATTATTAAGAATAATTCTTTTATAAATTCCAAAATATTTCCTACTACTAAATTTTTTTCCCTTTATTCTTGTTCTATCTATTTTAGTTATTTTTATCACTAAAACTCAAATGATTAACATGAAGAAAGCTTTCATGGTGGTAGACTTTTGACTAGCAAGAATGGTAACCAAATCTTTTATATGTAAATCAATCAAATCTAATGATAACTTAAATTTTATTTCATGAACTTCTTTTTAATTCATTCATGGTAAGTTTTTTTCTAATATTTGATTCTATCTTAGAAAACTTACTTCTTTTTTTAATATTCAAATTTGATATTTTATTTATGGAGAAAAGAAAAGAAAAGAAAGAGATTACCGCATCTTCATCTTTCTCTAAAGATTAGAGTTTCATGTATGGGGTATAAAAAATTAGTTTTGATATATGGATAAATTTGTAATTATAAAAAATATTAAAAAGTGGGAGATCTTTAAATTGAGTGAAATTTTCAAAACTAACCCCTATTTTGGGGCCTTTTTAGAAATAGCCTCTTAGCTAAATTCTTTGTATGCGAGTAATTTGAATTTTACTCAACAAAACCTCCAATCCAAAATGCCAAATGTCAAAATCCTCTTCCCCCTTTGAGTATGCGACATCCCCCTCACTTCCAGAATATCGCCTGCTCGTGAACCCTTCTTTCTCTTCTATCATGAATGATTAGTCAAAGTCTTGTATGCAGGAATTTGAGCATCAATTGACTACCATCGCCTTTCACTCATCAATTCCTCAAAGTTTGAAACCTTAAGGGATCAACAAACCATTGGAGGACATATCCATTGACATATTTTGTGTTTTTTGTTTTGGACTTTTTTTGTTGTGAAAATTGTATAATTGTATGATTATGGCCATTGGGATGTTGAGTTTTAGTGTGTAGGTTTCTGGGTTTTTCTTTCTAAAAAAAGGAGGACCGTTGAAGGTTGAGGAAAGAGTTTTATGGTTTGACAGGTGGACGAAGAGTCATCAAACTCACTCATCAAATTTTCAAATGTTTGTCAAATCGTCGAATCATTTGTTGAATACTCGTCGAACTATGTCCAACCATTGTTGAATTTGGATTTGCCATTGTCGAATTATCACAGTGATTATTTAACGGGAGGTAATTTGGATGCTATGTCATGAAAATTTTGTAGACATGAAGCTATGTTCAAAGGCACTCTCAAAATGTTGGCTAGTCCTATAAATTTCCCTTAAATTGGCGGTGGGGGTAAATATTATCACTCTAATTAATTGTTCTAAACTTGTCTCAATTGTTCCCTCAAATTAATCCAAGTAATCATGGGCTTCTTGTAATCCAGTACGCAATTTAACTGAGCCATGGGCTTATTATTTTGGAAGCCTTGTATATACACACGGTTTGCCCTTCTAGTTGGCGCTTTAGTTTAGATTTTTATTTACCAGACTGCTTGAGGATTTTTATTTATTTATTTTTTCAACGAAGACGAGAGTTGTATATTTATTTACTCTTAATTCCCCATTGCTTTTAGGAGTTTCACAAATAAATAATTTATGATGTTCTTCAACAAAATAATCGTCTTTGTTGAAACTTGCAAGTTTTCAACATTACCTAATTAATATTTTAAGTAAAAGTTGATTAAATTTTCAAACCCTCCCATTTGTTAGAGATCTATTGTTTCTTTTTTCAATGGCAATGGGCTAAAATAATGATTTACTCTAGGTAATGAAATAAATAACGATAATCTTAAGACTTTTTCTACATCTTCCAAAGCAACTTTTAATGTTTTTTTGGTGGCGTTTAATAAATTCAAGTTAACTAAAATACATTCCAATAAGAGAATAATTTAATATTTGTAGGTTTTTAAGCTACGGAAACAATTGAGAGACTCATTAAAGTCTAGAAAAATAACAATATATATAATAGAAAAGTTAAAACCCATCCAAATTAAGTTATAATAATCCTAGCTAGTTAATTCACATAAAGACCATTTTTGTTTTGAGATGGTTGATGTTTTCAAATTCAGTAACACGATAGACTTACACCCACATATAACCTAAACTCTACAATCTGATATATCAGTCTACACGATAAAATTTATTAGAGATGACTTCTCTCATTCTTTTTTTTTTCCTTCTCCTGTAAATTTTTTTTATGTAGACTGTCATATCTTATTGTAGAGTTTGGGTTATATATAGATTATAAGTTTAGCACTGCCGTTTCAAACAAAGTGTTTTTCTAGCTTGATTAACTGTCTCTTTCTTAGTTTGATTAAATTTGTTTTGAGAAGGGGAGCGGCAACCAGATTTAATATGTAAGCAATTCCCAAATCCAGGACTTCTGATATCATTTTGACACAATTAGCAGTCGAGCTTGAGCAAGTCACCAGTGGTACCCACAATGGGTTGGTTCAAGTGAACAATGGGTTGGTTCAAGTGATGAAGCGGGCCAGGATGGAGTTGGTACAGCACCAATGGTGAAGTCTTGGATTTGAGTCTCTACAATGGCCTCCTCCATGATTTAAGTAAGAGACCATGACAGTGGGTTGTGGTTGCGCTAGTCTCCTCCGAGGATTAGTCGTGGTACGCGTAAGCTGACCCGGACACCTCGGTTACAAAAAAAAAAGTCACCAGTGGTGCATGCATTATATTTAAATAAAATTCATTCGTTAATTGGTTAAGGTAAGGTATTTTGTGTTTCTAAAGTCAAAAGCAAACCCAAGTTGGAAGAAAATCGTGGTTGGGCAGCACCCTTTCAGCCTTTCTCAAGTTCTGTCATTTATAATATAATAGAGCAATATTTTACATAAAAATTAAGAAATGCAATCAATTAATTAAACAAAGTAACACATATCTCTAGCCAATTGATTCGATAATAACTTTCTTGGGTGCCACACACATGCCCTCGTACTGACGGCCATG
Source organism: Boswellia sacra (assembly GCA_013180625.2). Lineage (NCBI taxonomy): Eukaryota > Viridiplantae > Streptophyta > Magnoliopsida > Sapindales > Burseraceae > Boswellia > Boswellia sacra. The sequence goes on from SNVD02011181.1 coordinate 477,757, forward strand.
TATTATGAGTCCAATTGGAGTATAAAACAATTAGATATTAATTAATTAATTAATTAATTAATTAAAGAGAGAAAGCTGGTGAGCATTACTAAAATTCTAGAAGAATTAGAATCATAGTAAAGAAATGTAAGTCACATGTTCACATCTCCAATCTCGAAAACTTTATATTTTATGGAAGCATGTAATGCGTCGGACATGGTCATGGAGATCAAGAAGTAGTTGTTGCCTGCAGATTTGCATGTCCATCGAGATACAAACGATCTAATTAATTAATTAGCTAGCTAATTCTAGCCTTAATTATCGCACTCATAATTTAACAAAAATATTGTCAAAATATCATATTATTTGGATTATTAATTTGATATGCAATTAATGCAAGAGATGAGAAAATCCCATGTGAAAAGCCCATGAAAGCAAGCCTGTAGTGAAGGACATATAGCAGCCTAGGATTAGATACCAAATTGAAGCCGAAGTCTGTAGCGAACGAAGACTGAAGCAAATGAAATCCAATTGGTTGCAAGCTAATCTTATGATGAGAACATTACATGTATCTACCTTTTCACTTTAGACAATTAAACATGTACAGATCCAAGACACCGATGACTTAAAAGTTGTACTCTCGAATATATCGAATTCCAACTGCGATTTATGAGTTCTCAACAAGTTATTTTAGCTTTAGCTTTTTTATGTATGCTTTGTGCCATGACTACGGATGCTTGCATGGGTGTGCCAACATTTTTTTTTTTATTCCTTTTTTCTTGTTTTTTCTCCGTCAATGTGTGTGTATGTGTGCGCGCGTGTATATGTGTGACAATGTGAGTATATGTATTGGTTGAGTTATATATATGAGATGAGATATTTTTATAATAGTACAAGACTTACAAACTACATATAACCTAAATTCTATGATTTGATATAAAGTTTATATGACAAAAGTTTACTGGAAGGAAAAAAAATTAGAGAAGTTACATTTCCAACAGAATTTTATCATGTATATTGCGTTATAAAGTTTGAGTAGCATATAGATTATAAATCTGATATCTCTGATTTTTGTATTATAAATTTTTAATACAATTTATTGATAAAAATTTATGATTTTTGATATTATCAAATCTAATGGTTGAGATTGAAACTCAAAAAATTATATTCAATATTACCAACTCATCTCAACTATTGAATTTTATAGATCAATAATTTAAAATTCGCACTCAGTTTCATGTTAAAAACTTTATGTCAAAGATCCTTCCCTTTATATATTACAAATAAAATTATTTAAGTTCTCGACTCTCAAGTGTATCTTTGATACCTTCAACAATATATAATTTTATATTTATTTGTGAAAACTATGAACAATCTTCGATACATAATATATATTTTTTTATATTATTATAGGAGACCATATTTCACAGCTGATAGATATTCTTAGATGAAGAAGATGGATCACGGCACTATACGGGCATATATATTCATATAACAAAACTTACAACAATGATTAACGGATGATTTAGATTTAATCATAAGATTAATTAAGAATCCACTAGGTGGGTCCAGTCCTACATTTTTCTAGATCTGATCAGAAACTCTATTGGTTGAGAATTTGAGAGTTGTGTGATTAACTATGGTGGTCCATTCTCCGAATATATTATATGAACATGGTAATAGATGAGTCAATGCTAACCCAAAAAAAAAAAAAAAAAAAAGAAACAAATGGTGTGGCATGGCCATGTGATAGTGGGTGCAATAATATCACATTGTTAATGCCATGTTGGGTTTCTGCCAATATTCATAATTATTCCAACTCATATTTATTACATATTTAAAATAAGTGTTATTTATTTAAATGTGGATAACATATCAGACTTTGATTCATTGAATAAGTTAAGTGGATCCTTGAGGAAAATATATTAAAAAAAAAAGATAAAAATTGTCCAAGCTAGTCCACCTGTTTGTCTCATGTTTAATGGAACAACATCATCTTTAGTTTAATAAGATTTTTATTCCAAATATCAGTTTAGAATAATAGATTAATACTTTCACAAATCGCATAGCTATAAATTAAATGAATTAAATGTGCACTTAAAGTTTATAAAATTACTCAACTAATATATATGGCATTTTCCATTTTAATTTCTCCGTCCAGAAAGTAATGTGATTCGAATCAATTTACAAATAGATATTAGTTAACCTAACTACGAGTTAGAAAGAGGCAATTATATATTTGAAATATGTTAAATAAGATGAAAAGCACAGAGATCCGCAGTCACATGCACTATGCAAACGATGATACCAAATACAAGTACTTTTTTGGCTTTCGTTATAATTTAAATGCTTTACAATTTGACTTCTTAACTTTTATGTAAGCTTCTGCTTTCATTTGCTTTATTGGCCTTCTTATTTTTTAGGAATTAAATTGTCATCCTCGGACGAAGTACCCCTTTCTTTCTAACGTTCGGTAAAGTAATATACAAGTTCATAATTTTTAAATATTATTAATCTATTTATTAAATATATTATAGAAAGATAATTTTATTTTTATTTATATTAGAATATTTTTTATTTACTTCTCTTTATAAATGAGATAAATTTTAAAAATACTAATAGGACTCAAAAACTTCATATTTTTTAAAATTTTATAGAAAATGATTTGTATAGATGGTCTGTAAAAAGTTATTTTAAAAAAATTAAAAAAATAGTTTGTAGATAAATAAAAATGATAGTCTAAATGATTTTCTTTCTAATTTTTATTTTTTTAAAATTCATATTTTTTAAATATAAAATTAAAAAGAAAATGGTTTTCAAATAAACCATTTTAAAAAAATAGTTTGTAAATAAAAATTAATATTTTAAAATTGTTCTATGTTATAAAAAGAAATAAATAAATAAATCTTATAATATAAATAAAGATAAAATTATCTTTCTACAATACTAATGGATTGCCTAATGATATTTGAACATTATAGGCCTTGATGTAACTTTGCCAGAGGAGGGTATTTTGATCAAAAGTTGAGGGTAATAATGTAATTACTCTTTTGTTTTTTTGTTTTCAAAAGAATGCCCCCTTCGCACATGTCAGGCTTTTGTCGTTGAATTTGTATTGGGTTTGGTTGTTTTTAACTTAAATAACTAAAATACCCTTCAAATATTTGCATGCACCATTAATGGGTGGTAATTTTTGCAAATTTTGTCAAAGACGACAAAAAATTGACCTTAACATCTCATGGATGATGATGACGTTTGTCAATTGACGGTTGCATCATGGCAGCAAGGCGTGGCTTAAGATGTAAATGGGATTGAGAATAGAGGGTAAAATAGGAAAGTAAAAAAGCACCAAGTGCAAGTTGCTTGAACACCGTGACGGAGAGGTTATGAATTTGTTGACCTCTCCCCTGATTTTGATCCAAGTTTACAATAAATATATCCGGCTAGCATTGTATTTGTACATTTAATTTGGTCGTCACCCTCCACCTGGCTTTAGCTGCCAACATATTAAAACCGAACTGCCCCTACCTCTATCCAAATTCCAAACCAACATTATTTATCACAAAATTCAAATATAATATGCTGCGATAATTTATATGATAAAAATTTACTAAAGAAAGAAAAAATAAAAATGAATTAAGAAAGTTATATCTCGATAAGATTTTACACTCAAGTTGTTATGTTAAGTTGTAGGTTTTAAGTTGTGCTCAGGTTATAAATCTAATATTAGTGAAAAGAACGATGTTAATCTTATAAATTTTTAATATAAATTTTTATATACAAACTGATATATTCTAAGGTAATTGGAGTAGTGGATATACAAAAATAATTCATTTGATAAAAAAATAAATATATAAAATTTATTCATTTAATACCGCATCAATTTATATATATATATTTATATAAATAATTTCTACAAGTAAATTGAACAAAAGATGTTGAGACAGTGGATCTTATTATTTTACAAGAAGGAAGATGGGATGGGGAGAAAGGATAGCATGAAGTATGATAGAGGACAAGATCTTTGATTTATATGATTACTATTATTAGCCAGTGCCCATAGAAATTCAATAAAGAAGTGCTTCAGTTTATTATTGTATTAACTTAACAAGAGCTGTCAGTCAGCGTAAAAACTCTATCTTAAATCATCTCAGGAAGGATGGAACACGAAACTTAACTCGACGCATTAAATATGATCACAAAAACAAAAACATAAAACCGAACGCAGATCTCTCCAATCCAACCTTTTGAACAAAAGCGGAAAAAGCCAGACGCTCATTTCTGCGAATTCACTTTTATTTTTGCCTATTTCTACAGTGTTTCTGTACTTTCACTTCCTTTTTTGGCCAAATGAAGAGTACCCAACGACCCGTCGAGAGTCAAATGTTTGTTGTCGACTTAAATTCAAGTGGGTCTTTTTCATAGCCCTGGATGAATGGATAAATGAAGAGTAGCCATTAGTTTGTCAAATTGTCATCTTGGTTCGTGCTCAATTTTATGCTTATTTACAATGGTCTGAAATATATAACTTTCTTCATCTGCAACGTCTGTGTTTGTAGAGATAGCATTTTGTCCAGCGTTTAACAGATCTTCTTGATCTTTCTCTATATCTCTATCTCTACTTATTTGGTCAATTTTAAATGTCAAAATTCTCTTCTTCTTATTTGGTCAATTGCTTAAAATAGAGTTTTTGTTGTAATATTTGGTATACGAACACTTGAAAATACCATTGCCTTTGTGCATCTTGTTTTGCCTCCTGATTTTTGCCGAGAAATCTGAGTTTTTGGTGAGTGTAGCTATGGAAACTTGGAAATTTATTCATCTCATGGGCTTCATTTCTCTATCTCTTTTACTTATCTCTGAAACTTGTACGGCTGGTAGTCAAACTATTGGGAAACTACTTCCAGGGATTCAAGGGTCTCAAATGAATTGGATTGATAAAATTGGGTTGTTTCTTTTATCTAATAGTTCAGATTTTGCTTTTGGCTTCCAACCTACCAACGATGATGTCACATCGTTTCAGCTAGTTATCTTCCACATGGATAGTTCGAGGATAATCTGGACTGCTAATAGAGGGTCACCGGTTGGTAACTCTGACAAATTTGTGTTCAGTCAAGATGGTAAGGTCTTCTTGCAGAAGGGGGAAAGTATTGTTTGGACAGTAGATACAAAGGGTGAATCAGTTTCTGCCATCGAATTGCAGGACACGGGAAATCTTGTTTTGCTTGGGAATGACAATGGGGTAATATGGCAGAGTTTCAGCCATCCGACGGATACCCTTATATCAAACCAAGATTTTGTGGAAGGAATGAAGCTTGTAAGCAATCCTAGCAGCAATAACGTGAGCTATTTTCTTGAGATTAAGTCTGGAGATATGATACTCTCTGCAGGTTACCCAACTCCACAACCTTATTGGTCTATGGGGAAGGATGACCGAAGAACCATTAACAAAAGTGGTGGGAAGATCACCTCGGCATCTCTTGTTGAGAATTCATGGAAATTCTATGATTCAAACAAAGTCTTACTGTGGCAATTTGTGTTCTCGGATAAGACGGATGCAAATGCCACTTGGATTGCAGTCCTAGTAGCTGATGGCTTTATCACTTTCTACAATCTCCAACAGGCAGGGTCAAGTGGTGCTTCAAATACAAAAATACCAGATAATTCATGCGGCACACCAGAATCTTGTGGTCAATATTATGTCTGTTCTGGTGATAAAACGTGCCTGTGCTCCCCAGGTCTTAGCACTAGGAATTGCAAAACTGGGATTGTCTCTCCTTGTGATGGCGTAAAGGGTTCTACAGAGCTTGTGAGTGCTGGAGATGGGCTTAATTATGTTGCACTCGGGTTTGTTCCATCCTCTTCAGAAACTGATTTGAATGGTTGCAAAGCTTCTTGCCTTCGTAACTGCTCTTGCCTTGCTTTGTTCTTTGAAAACAGTTCTGGGAACTGTTTCCTGTTTGACAGCATAGGGAGCTTCCAGAGCTCCAACCAGGGCTCCGGTTTTGTCTCATACATTAAGGTATTGACTAATGGAGGCAGTGGTACTAATGGTGGAGGTGGAGGAAGTAGCCAAAAACGCTTCCCAATTGTTGTGATCATAATTATTTCTACTATAGTTGTCATCCTTGGTCTACTGTATGGGGCATTTCGTTACTACAGGAGGAAGAAAAAGTTGCCACAATCTCCTCAAGAGACGTCAGAAGAAGATAATTTTTTGGAGACATTATCTGGAATGCCAGTCCGTTTCAGTTACAGAGATCTTCAAAATGCAACTAACAACTTTTCTGTTAAACTCGGGCAAGGAGGATTTGGCTCGGTTTACCAAGGGGTTCTTCCTGATGGAACTCGACTGGCTGTGAAGAAACTGGAAGGCATTGGTCAGGGTAAGAAAGAATTTAGAGCTGAAGTAAGCATTATTGGAAGTATTCATCATCTGCACTTGGTCAGGCTCAGAGGTTTCTGTGCTGAAGGAAGCCACCGGCTGCTTGCATATGAATACATGGCAAATGGATCTTTGGATAAGTGGATCTTCAGGAGAAACAGAGAAGATTTCCTGCTGGATTGGGAAACCAGATTCAACATAGCTTTGGGTACAGCAAAAGGATTAGCTTATCTCCATGAAGATTGTGATGCAAAAATTGTTCATTGTGACATAAAACCTGAAAATGTGCTTCTTGATGATAATTACCTAGCCAAAGTCTCAGATTTTGGCTTGGCTAAATTAATGACCCGAGAGCAAAGCCATGTATTCACAACTCTAAGGGGCACAAGGGGGTATCTTGCGCCAGAGTGGATCACAAATTATGCAATTTCGGAGAAGAGCGATGTTTATAGCTACGGTATGGTGTTGCTAGAGATCATTGGAGGCAGGAAAAGCTTTGACCCCTCAGAAACTTCGGAGAAATCACATTTCCCATCCTACGCATTCAAAATGATGGAAGAAGGGAAACTGAGAGATATACTTGATTCAAGGTTAACGATAGACGAAAGTGATGAAAGGATCTATAAAGCTATTAAAGTTGCCTTGTGGTGCATACAGGAAGATATGTATCTAAGGCCATCAATGACCAAAGTAGTACAAATGCTTGAAGGTCTCTGCCACGTTCCTCAGCCTCCAACTTCTTCCCCACTTGGCTCTCGGCTTTTTTCAGGTATCTTTAAATCCATCAGTGACGAAGGCACTTCCTCAGGACCATCAGATTGCAATAGTGATGCTTATCTTTCAGCTGTGCGCCTTTCTGGACCAAGATAACAGTTAGTGAAGATGTTAAGAGTATGATGCAATTTATATCTAATGTTGATGTATATTTGTTAGATTATTCAAATTTTGTAATACTAGCCATTAACAGAGATCCATTCCTGCTTGTTCTCTGCATATTGGTAGACTGTTGATTGTGATGATGTAATTGCAACATGCACAATAGAAACCTTGCTCTCCTGTCTCAATTTTGTGACAGCAAGGATGCAATGCAAGTTTTGACACTATTACAACGGTTAGACCCAGTGGAAGCATCTGGAGTCAGCTTAATTATTCATCACATTTAGATGTTTGATCGAGCTCGATTCATTAATTCTGCCATGGAAAAGAATAATGTCGATTAGTTGACACATTTTTTAGCTGTTCAGGCTTTGAAGATATCTCTATAATGGCTTTCATCTTGCGAAAATTTGCTGGTATTTGACGACTTGAATGATGTCTTTGTAAGGTTGCAAGCCAGTACTCTTTTTATTTTTTATTTTAAAGGATTTAGGCACATTGTTAACAAATACCAATTAAAGCCAAACAAGGTGCTAATTTACGTCAGTGGCTGGGAAAGCATCGTTGAGTCTTTGACATTTTTGACGCAGTTTTAATTTTTGTTTTTTAATACAAATTATAAAATGATTTTAAATTATTTTATTTTATTTACTAGTCATATCAATTGCTACAAGTAGTTTGTACGGTTAATATCAATTCAATTTTAATATAGAATTTAATATTATTTTGCATATCAAACTTTTAGAAAAAATAATTCCACGTGGCAGCATCCAACTGGTTCACTAGTCATGAGCAATCGTCAAATCTACTTCCCAGTTCTCCCCCTCTTAAAATTTAAAGCCCCAACGAATACGCTACACTTGCCGTCCACACATTCCTTAACCCAACCTCAGTTAACGTTAACCACTTTTAACTTGTATAGTTTATATATATATATATATATATATGAAATATCTTCAAGTACACTCAACCGCACTCAACCGTCCGTTCAGGATGAGTCCATTTTCATCAACTACCCTGAGCTTCTGCTCTGGCTCCTACTACTCTTCCCCTCTAACTCTCAAATTCAAATTCAAATTCAAATTTCGCTCCAAATCACGATGCTCTTTATTCTCAAACGCCGAATTTGCCGCCAAATCCCTCAAATTTTCCTCCTCCTCCATCGCCTACCAAAGTCCAGGTCAATCTTAAGCTGATTCGATACTGTATCAGAGTTCTTTTAACATCAATATATTTGTTACTCATATGTTTGTAATTTTTACAGAGAAAAATGTCACTTGCGATTTGAATAGGAGGAGAGGACTGTTATTGACCGCTACGCTTCCGTTTCTTCTTCATCTGCATGAAGTTGGTGCTGAAGCCGCGCAGTGAGTTTAAGATCAGCTCAAGTTATTCGATAAATTTCAAAGCTAACTTGTTGTAGTGAAGAAATTACTGTGCTTAACTTTGTTTTCTGTATTGGCACCGAAGGTCAGACACAAGTGAGTACCAGCTTATGCGAGAAGCGGTGACGAAAGCAGTTTCGAAGGGAAAGGCTGCTGGTGTACTTCGTCTTGCCTTTCATGATGCAGGAACTTTTGAAATGGATGAGAATTCAGGTATTCTATTCTTAGAGAACGACATCGTTTTGAAAATGTCACTTCAGACCTCTTTTCCTCCTGAGAGTCTGCATAATCACCGCTCACCAAGAGGATAAATGCGTTTTTTTTAATGTATATTTTATGAATCTATTATTATGTGTATCTAAGGATTCAATGAAATAGCTGTCGATTAGATTTTTATGAGAACCTAGGTGAATCTAGATCTTCAAAATTATAGTCTAACATCTAATTGAAGAAAAAAAAAAGTTTCAATTTTATTGTAGTATGCTTGATGAGTAGCGCTAGTTACGTTAGTGCTCCACATTTGGAACCTTTAACTTCATAAATAAATAAATAACCATGATAAGATAATCTTCCATAGTTTTTTTTAAATTTGCCATGCTTTGTTATTTAGTGCAGGTGGTATGAACGGTTCTATAGTTTACGAACTTGAAAGACCTGAAAATGCAGGCCTTAAAAAATCTTTGAAGGTATGCTCTGTCTCTGTCTTAGTTTGCATTATGCTTTACATAACTTGTGGATATAGATTTTTCTGTAAGGATGAATTATGATTCTTATTAACCATCAGTGAAAGTTTCATGAATATTAACTCTTATGTGCATTAACTATAAACTCTTTAGTCGGTGCTTTTTTTTTATTTTTTTTTATATAGGTTCTAGAGAAAGCAAAGAGTGAAATAGATGCAACACAACCAGGTTTCTCTATCTGATATTCCACTGTGAAAAGGTTTTTTAATTGTTATGCATAGTATGCAGTGCTAAGATGCCTGGATTTTTCCATTGTTAGTATCCTGGGCAGACACGATTGCTGTGGGTGGAGCTGTAGCTGTTTCTGTCTGTGGAGGTCCAACAATTACGGTTCCATTGGGGAGACTAGATTCGATGTAAGGGGATAGCTTCCAACCTTACTAAATAAACTCTAAAAACTAAAGTTTAGGTCAATTAGGTATATAAAGATTCTTCATCGAAAGAATCATCAAGTGCATCGTTTACTTTTGGGGTATCAGTCAATACCCTAAAATATCTGGTTTGCTGCGTGGTTCATTAGTAGTATTCATCAATATACTAAAATACTTTATGGTATGTACTTGCATCTTCTCTTACATTACATAACTACCCTTTTTTTATAGGGAGCCTGATCCTGAAGAAAAACTTCCTCAAGAATCTTTGAATGCTTCAGGTTTGAAGCAATGCTTTCAACGAAAAGGCTTTTCGTGAGTTTATAATGGCATACATCCTTTTTTCTTCATCTTTCCTTGCCAGTTCAAATCAGGAATGTGTTAGAAAATTGTACATGTATCTGAAAACTAGCTAGTCGTTGACATTTTGATGCTATTTGAAGCTAGTAGCGATTTCTTAATTATATGTTACTTACTTTTTATGTGGTTAGAACATCACATGTTTAGTGTACAAAAATATTCACGGTTATAATTATGGGTTAAAGACATGGTCATACTGCTTCTTTTGCAGAACTCAAGAACTCGTTGCTTTATCTGGAGCCCATACTCTTGGAAGCAAAGGTTTTGGGAATCCAGTTGTTTTTGACAATTCGTACTATAAAATTCTTCTGGAGAAGCCGTGGCAGTCTTCATGTAAGTTGCCTAACATAGCACTCATTTTATTGCTATCTTCCTATATTATTGTCTAAATCCAGACAGACGTCTTTGATTTGAAAAATATCAATGACTTTCCTTGCACAAATGTTCAACAACTTCAGAAGACATCTTTCAAACAAATTTTATCAATTCAGGGATGGTTTTGACAAATTTCAGCAAATATGGAGAGGTTTTGAAGAGGATTGGGATCTAATCTTGAATATTTGACGGTTTATGAATTAAATTCCATGATCTGCTTATATTTGGATATACTATAGGAGATTAGTGATATTCACGTCTAGAGTACTGTTAGCTGCTAGCTGGTGGCACCATCACTCTATTAATAAATTGGATAATATGATTGTGATAACTGAAGACAGATTTGTAGCTAATGTTTTTCAGGATCTGGCCTTTGATTGTCCAAGTTCTTCAGGTTCAAGTTTTATTTCTTTAAAATAAGTCCATCTCTGAAGACTTAAATTTTCTCAACCAATTTTGTCCAAAATGATCACTGGGTCTCTCTCTCCTTTTTTTTTTTTTCCCCAAAATTGTCTTTTGTCAATTAGTTATTGCTTCTGGACAACCTTTTATTTTCTCATCATTTTCCTCGGATTTGCATTGCCTAGAGATTATCTAATTATTTGTTTATTGCATGACTCCATTGTCTTGCTTGTAGCTGGTATGTCTAGCATGATTGGACTTCCTTCAGATCGTGCTCTTGTTGAGGATGAAGAATGCTTGAGGTTAGTTATCTTTGTAAAGCCTCTTGAATTGTCCGTGTCTTTTGTTTCTGGTTAGTTAGCGAGTGCTTATGCTGGATATTTTTGCTAACATAGAAGTTCAACATTGTGAATAGTACCTTTTAACCACTGATTACACGACTGTTCCAAAAAGGTTTATCCCAACACTCAGTAAGGTTCTATTCTGACCATCAACCCAAAAGAGGATGAAGAAAAGTTTGAAATGTTACATGCATTACTCAATCGATGCCTTCCTATTACAGAGTTCATTTCAATAAGATAAATCATTTCTTGAAGTTATTATCTTTCTCATAGTCAAACTCGTTTGTGCAGATGGATCTCAAAGTATGCCGACAGTCAGAATATTTTCTTTGAAGATTTCAAGAATGCTTATATTAAACTGGTGAATTCCGGTGCAAGGTGGAAAAACTTGTGATAGTTTTACACAGAAGCACCACTTTGTCCTCTAGATTGCTTGGTCTCTGGTTGCATTATTCATTACAAAAATCTTTCAACGCAAAGCAATAGATCATGCCTTGAAAAAGTGATGCCGTGACTGGTATACACTTTTATACAACGACAAAATAGATGAGCGTTAGATTGGTTTTGATGGGCCCTGGTTCGCCACTACTGGAGAGTCTGCTTTGAAATCTCAAAACAACTAATTATTGAACAATTGAAAAGATCAGTACACATTACATAGAGCTGCGATTATTGTCCTGCACATAAATCAATGCTTGTTGTGAAGAGGAAAAGACTCGTTGGTACATTGCCTCATTTAAATCTGCAACATAATTATTAATTATTGGACACAAGAAGGGTGACCCAGTAAGTTGCTGCGAACCCTTATGTGACAACTGGTGGGGAATATCAGCTGTCACTGACGTAACAAGTTTCCTGTGAACAGAACGGTACTGGTCCTGTTAGATAAACAATTAGTTAGTGTGATTTTAGCACATTTTTGGCTTGTACTCCTGGCCTGCCCTTCAAGATCTAATTATTGTGCTTGTGATTTGTGAAAAGAGAGAAAACAACTGATGATTAAGAAACGAAAAGCACTTCTCATTGAAGGTTAATCCTCTAATGGCCCCAAATCATCGGACCATTATTCCTGGCCATCCTCAATGCCCCATTTGGCTGTGCCTTCCCATGCTATTGGTTATATGCAAATTTCGAGATAACTAAACATTGCTCCCGGAATTCCTTGCCTTCACAGTCCTGAATTCATCTGTGTTCACAGGCAAGCGTTACGCTAGGATGGTATTTTACTTATTTGATTAGGATACTGATAAATGCTTGGTAGAAAAGTTTTACAAGTATCAATAAAAGATAGTGTAAATTTACATAGACAATTCAACAATAGTGCTTTGATGTTGATTTGATATTAATTAAGCTTAAAGACCCTACCAATAAGCTCTTGTTCCGAGTATCGGAGCTGAACCGCAAACCACACAAATTTCCATCGAAGTTGCTGGACCCAATTATCTGCATCCAAAGACGTAGTTTTTAGCTTGTGGGTCAAGCCCATAACTTTTCCAAAAGAATTAAAAAAAAGTACATATAATAGACGTAAAGTTAAAAAGGGATCTTAAAAAGTGTGTTCTTTTTTAGATAAAAATCATATTTTTTAATATATTTTATATTTAATACCAATTAATTACGTATCATTTTTTAAATTTTAAATAATTCAAAATTAACTATATAATTTTAAATCAAATTGAAAACAAAAACACAAAATGACAAAAAGAACACACCCAAGTTTTCAATTCCACAGGTCAGATTTTACCCGGTTAATAAATTTTAATTTTTGACAAGTTCTTGTCTTCACGTAGAGTGATCTAGGGTTCAAAAGGAGCCAATCATGGTTTCTGCATGTGGCGGCAGCAGCAACAAAAGCCAAGAAAATGGCGTATTGGCGTTGAGCATATATTAAAAATAAAAATAAAATCCAACACAAGGATGATAAAATGATAATTATTTTATATCCAGGAAAGACATGAAAGAGAGAGAGACCATGTTAAAGATAGTCTAAGAGTAGAGGGGTCCCTTACGCTAATTGACTACATGACAAGTGTCTACTATAAGCTTGGTTCAGAGCATATATTACATATATCCTTCTCCAAAAAATAACGGCTAACAGAAGAAAATTATGAACCCTAAGCGCTTTATCCTCTTCTGTTTTGAAAATGGAATCATGGGTATTCTCATAATATTTATTTATTTATTTGTGGATCCAATATATTCATATTTACATACTTAGACTTAGCCATGATTGCTGGGGAGAATTGAATAAATCTCGAGAGGGCAAGAGAGAGACATACAATACAAGTTAATCTACAAAAGAGAATGATGTTGGGCCACACCCATTAGCACCTGAAAGTTACTCTTAAGCATCAGGCCTAGCTTATCGCTTCTATAGTTGGCAAAAGATTTTCTTCACTAATTGACAGAGACTAATTAATTATAATACTAATATTTCGTTGAATATTCAACCCTCTTCTATAGCTCCTCCAGCTTCAATCATTTTCTTAAAGCAAAAGGGTCGTCACTGACTCCCTTGTCAATGTTAAATATCATATATTGAGAAAAACACTTTAATTACTATTTCGATTATTTAAAATTTGCAAAGAGGTAGGTAATTAACGGACATGCATGCCCTTCACCCGCAAAGTTGGCACGTGTTGGACTTGAAACAGGAACCAGCAGGTTCCATCTCGCACGTGCAATCGTGTAGAATGTCCTTTAATCGACAATAGCGGAGTGGGGAGCAGATGCGCTTGTCAGCGCACCTCCGCTCTCTTCTGGTACCGTATCACGTGCAATGTTGCCACAACTGGAACTCCTTGCCGGCCGTTACGTTGCTGCATGCTTCGATTATCGAAATAAAATATAAGTTATTAATTGTCGAGTCCATGGTCGATGGTTAAAGATGGATTTGGGCTGGGACAATATTAAAAAGTATAATTAAGTTTCGATTTAATTTCAATTATATAATAATCGTATGTTTTTTATCGATCATAGTTTATCAATATTAAATTAAAAAATTTTAAAACATTATTTTTTATTTACAAATTTTTTTAAATGGATTATTTACAAACAATTTTCTTTTTAATTTTATTTTTAAAAATATAAATTAAAAAAATTAAAAATTAAAAATAAAACCAGTTGTACTACCATTTTCATTTATCTACAAACTATTTTATTTTTATTTTTTATTTTTAAAAAAACCACTTTTTATAAACCATCTATATAAACCATTTTCTATAAAATTTTTAAAAATATGAATTTTTTGAGTCCTATGGTGTTTTTAAAATTTATCTCCTTTATAAAAAGAAATAAATAAAAATCTTATAATAAAATAAGGGCAAAATTGTCTTCCCGCAATATGTTTAATGGATGGATTAACGGTATTTATAAATTAGGGACCTGAATATTACTTCGCCGAAGGTTCGGGGATGAGTGTTACTTTGCCCAAACGTTGGAGGTGACAATGTTAATTATTCAATTTCATCTGAATAATAATCATATATTTTTCATCAATTATATTTTTAAAGTTATTCATTTTTTATAAATCACACCCTAAAAATAATGATTTTAGGTATGAAAATGATTATTTATTCAAGTTTAGGGGCTATGATGATTAAAAATATATAATCGTTTTTCGGATAAAATTAAGTTAAAATTCGAGAGAACTTATCGATATTGTCTTGACTTGAAATTTATAAAATGATTAATTATTCTACTTCGTTAATCTTTTGAGATCAACAGGCAAAAAGCCTTTATACATAATATTAAAATCAATATAATATAAAAGATTATTAGCTCTCGATTCTTCTGAGAGAAGTATCTATGTTGGTTATCATGGAAGAGTTTTCTTTGAGGTTAGTTATTCATTTAATAGATTAAGAGTACAAAAAATGATAATGAAAACAAAAACAAATTTGTTGGTGATAACTGTTTGGTAAAATTAAGGAACAAGCCAGTGACATAATTGAGAATTTTTAATTTTTCACCACCAACTTACTTACCCACCTGAATTCTGTTGTTGATATGCTGTGTTGTGTTGTTAGCTGTCAAGTGTCAACCGTCAGTCGTCAGTGACTTGTATTGTTTTTAATTAAATTCCAAATAAATGTAAGCATAACAATAATGTCCAAGGTTGACAAACGCTCCCATTCATCACAAATCTTATCCTGTGAACTCCCAGCTGCCCAACTTGGCTTGGAAGCATTTCTGTCTTATCATGTTCGTCTATTAAGCTAAGCAATTGCTTTAACCTAATCTAATCTTCCTTTCAAGTTACAACCTTTTTAAAATAATCTAATCTTCATTTCTGTCTTAATGTTTGCCTCAAAATAAAAAAAATCACACCTTTTTAAAAGTATTATTACCACTAAATTAAGAATTGCTTATAGCCTTACCTATTCTTTTAGATGAAATCCTCCTTACAACAGATGCACTACGTGACTGAACTGATGTAGTGCATTCGTCCAATAGGAAGTTAGAAAAGTGGGATGAATAATTGATTTTACAGTCCTTGTCTTTCACTTTTCTAGCTTCCTATTGAGTAGATGCACCACATCAATCCAACCACGTAGTGCATCCGCTGCAGGGAAGTCTTTCTCCTTATTTTGTTGAATTTTGTCATAACCCCATCAACACTTACTATGTTTGGTTCATCTATAAATCTTTGTAGGGCACTCAACACTGATCAAATACAACTTTCTTAGTACCCGCGTCAAAATCTAGGCTTTTTGTTTAATAGTGGATCTCACAACTCACATTTGATTATTCATTTCAATTATATTGTATCAAACATTTGTATTTTATTTAAGCACAGAATTTCGATTCGAGTGAGGGGTGAAATTTGGGCACGTTTAAGTAAAATAACCTATTGAATGCTTGTTGCGGAATTGAGCTTAGTGATGCGATGCAATAGATGTGGTGTTTATTACAACATTTTTCTCTGTCGCAACCCGACAAACTTAGCCTGAGTTGGTCGCTTTGTCTTCACTCCTCCTCTCTATTTTCCTCTCTTGACCTCTATGTTTTCCATGGATTTATCTTCTCCAAGTAGGAAGGATCTTTACACGCGCAACAACGTATTCGATTTAATTTTAATTTTTTTTTCTTGAATAAAATTATTAAATACTTTTATTGATCTTTAAATTCACAATTATGTTTATCTTGCATATGCTACGCTTTGGTTTAAGAAAAAAAAAAAGTAAAAAACGATTTTTAGAGAAATAACAAATCTTTCAAAATTTTGGTGCTACAACGAGCTACTTACTCAAAGCCTCAAATTTATCTCCATTCCATGTCAACATTACCCAACAATCTGATACTTTATTAAATGCTCTAATATTATTGGATAATTTATTTATAGTCGAGTTTTCAAGTAAATAAACTTGACAATTAGATATTATGTTTCACAACTTGATATTTAATTAAAGATTAAAATAAAATTTGAATTTGATTATTTTTCAAAACAAATTCAAGATCGGATTTTTTTTAAGAGTATTACTACACCTATAATCAACTGCTTATAACCTGAGTTAGTAAAAATTTATCAAAAGAAGAAAAAATTATATATTTAACAGAATTCTATCAATTCTGATTATAAATTGTTAATTATAGGTTTTGACGGTGGATATAGTTATTTTTTTTTAATATTTTTCTTGGACAAATTTAAAATTTGAAAGAGTAATGATAACAAATGCAATAAATATAGAAATAAGGCTGGATTTGCAAAGGCGGAAATTTTGAACCTCAAAATGAGTACAAGCTACAGTTAGTTACTTTATTAACCGTCCGTAATTATTTTGGCATTTCCTCTAAAATCGTATAACCGTATAAATGTACTGTACACGACCGTATTTCTCTATCTGCTAGAAATAGAAATAGAAGAATAGATAGCGATTTGTGGAAATGGATTTGAAAGCCGCTGGTATAAAAAGACCTTTTATGTAGCATTCAAAATGTTGCCTATTTCTTAGCTATTATTATTTATTAAAAAAAAAAAAGAAAAGAAAAAGTAAAAAAAAAAATTTGAAAAATTAAAAATTCCACTTTTGATTTTGAAAGATCGTACTTGCAAGGGTTTGGATCTTCCGATTTCAGAAACCTTCCCTCTCTGTAGATCCTTCCAACTGCTTTCACAAATTTATCTCATTTTATCAAGTGTAGTTGGGCCGCGCTCGATGGAGTTTTGATTATTGCAGGGTTTTCTAGGTGAGTAGAAGCTCTGTTTGGTTGCTGAGAAAGTTGGAGGAAAATGAAGGAAATTGTTGAATATTATATGTTTTTTTTTTGGGTTCTTTCCTTCACTTTACTCAGCTTAAAAACAGCAGCGTTTTGTCTGTGTTGTTAGATTTTTTTTTTGTTGCATTATTTTTTTTTTCTGGTTTTTGCTTTGAACAGATCAATGTGAAATGACTATTTCTAGCTTAGTGTGGACAGATGCGGAGATCTTTTGATTAGCTAAATCTGGATTTTGTGTTGAGAATCTGTTTGTATTTGAATTTGTTCGTTTTGCTTTTCGCGGATTTGATTCTGTTTTGTGGTAACTTTTGAAATTTAAGTTCAGGATTCGTTTATTTATTTGTTTGTTTATTTATTTATGCTTACTAAGCGCCTGGTAAACTGCCTCTCAGTTTGAATGATAAACTCACATTTTTTCTTAGATTGAACTGAACGGAGTGTTTTTTTTCAAAAAGTTTTATTTTCGTGATAATTAATTAATAAGAATATATATTTGTGCTTTGGGTGAAGTGTGATTTTATAATGTGTGGAAACTTTGCCTGTATGGTTAAATTTTGAATGGATATTTTGCTCTTGCTTGCAGTGTCTGATGGATTCTGATAGTCCTAACACGACTGATAGGCTTGAGATGGCCCATCAAAATGGTGATCATATGCAACTTTTTGCATCTGAAGAAGATAGGGATGTTTTGGATGATGGACATGGGACAGTTGAAAAAGTAACAGAGACTGTTAGGTTCAACGGAGATTCTGAAAGCACTCCCAAGTTGGATGAGAGTGGAACTGCTAAGGAGGCTAGAGAAGAGACAAAACCTAATGTGGAAAACAATGGCTCAAGTGTTGTAAGGATTAGTTGCCTTTGCTGCTTGATTGTTTTAATTTTAACTTTGACAATCTGAAACCTTCTGGTGTCTGCAACAGGTGGAGGAAGTGAAAGATGCTGATGCCTCAAAGCAATCCAAACCAGAGATGGGTTATGGCAAAAGCAAGAATGAGAAGCCCGCAAACACAAAAACTGTTTCATCAACCTTGGCGAAGAAAAGCAAGGATGGTAAAAAAGTTGAGGCAACATCGACTGTTTCAAATGGTTCAGTTGGTACGAATTGGCACTCCAAACAGCCTTCTAAAAACAAGTCTTCCAATGACACACATGTCCATCTATCCAAGGTTAAGGTAGATATTGCCCTTCTTTTTTCATTTTTTTTAGCATGACATATGTTGACGTTTTTGGTTATCACTGTCAATTTCCTTCTCTTTTAATTTCGATATGTGTTAGCTGATCATTGGTTTCATTCTGTGTCTGATTGGTGCAGCAATCTGGAAAGTCTGATGCAGCCTCATCTGAAGGCCATGTGTATGTTTTTGTGAACTTATAAAAAATAATATCAGAAATGACGATGTAGAAAATTTTTGTTAGCTTTGTTTGTTTATTTAGTTTTTTTCTTCTGAAATTAAAATTTCTTGGTTGAGTCAATAAATGACAACTTTTTGTCCAGCTTTTTTCTGAACTTTTATTTTATGGATACAGGGAGAAGACTAAACTGCAGACTGTGAAGAAAGGACCCCTTGGAAAAGCTGAACAAAATGTCGAATCTTCTGTGTATCCTTTTTATTTGAAAATTTTCTTTCCTCTTCCTCTGGGGTTATAAAAGGGGTATTATCAAATTTCCTTCTAATTCTATTTTGTTCTAGGTTCCCACTAGTAGTAAATCAGAACTCATAAGTTTATCCTTAAGTGCTTTATAGTTCTACAGCAGGAGATGCCAAACCTCGGAAAGTGGGTGCACTTCCAAACTATGGTTTTAGTTTCAAGTGTGATGAGCGAGCTGAGAAAAGGAAAGAGGTATGTTTTGTTCTTGTACCTTCTGAGAGTTCTTATATTTGTCAATCATCATCTTTAATATCAACATATATAAGTGTTTCCTATTCTGTTCTGCAGTTCTACTCTAAACTCGAGGAAAAGATTCATGCCAAGGAAATAGAAAAATGCAACTTGCAAGCCAAGTCTAAGGTGTTATTTTGTATCACTGGGTTGTAATTTCACACTAATGGCATTTTCTCTCCCCATATGAATACTGGCTTGTGGATTCAATCCCTCATGATCTTATTTGCCAAATGATAGAAGTGACTATATTTCCTTTCTCTTGCAGGAAACTCAAGAAGCTGAGATTAAGATGCTCAGGAAGAGTCTGACATTTAAAGCAACCCCCATGCCAAGCTTCTACCAGGAACCTCCACCTCCCAAGGTGGAGTTAAAGAAGGTAAGGTTTATTTTTTTCACAGATACCGAATGAAACTTATTTTCTTCTCTATACTCTATAAGTTATTATACAGTTCTGTTCTTCAAGTTTTGGATCTCTCTGTGTTTGATGTCATTGTGTCCTTCTTAGTTTGAGTATATATTTTTTAACAAGATTAATGAATAGGATGCTGGTAGTTTGAGTATGACGATTATTTGATAGGACTCATAAATATGATATATCTGGTATTTGCCGAGGGCATGTGTGTTTTCATATTGGTAAAAGCTACACTGAGAGTTGGTGTTTGAAATTTGCTAAATGCCTAAGATGTGGTTCAAGATTTTGCATCAGGGAATGTTGGGATGGCCATGGGCTCATGTGCTTTCTGAATTTTGGGCATATTACAGGTTACTTAGGCTAGAATATCAGGTAATCGAACTGTGAGTTTATAAATAGCAACTAGGCAAACAGGGATAGGAGTTCAAGGGTTACTTTCTTTGCTTAGTTTCATCAATTCTTTACTTCCATTTGCCAAATTAGGATTCCCTTTGTTTACCATGCAGTGTTATGGCATTAGTAACCATTGGTCGTAGGCATTCATCACAGTTGATGGGAAGGGTTGATAATTTTTATCCCTTTTTTACCTTTTAGTTCCTCTCCTTCGTGCTTCACCAATCTCAACCTTTTTTTTTTTTCTTTTCCTGATAAATGAAGTTAATTTATGGTAGTCCAACTTTCATTCCAAATAATTTTTCCTTAGTCCATTCTTGTATGTATGGCAGAACTGATATGTTAGTGAACTGATTATGAGTAGCAAGTGAGATTTTAAGACAATTGTAGGTGTTTTGTCCTTAATTTTTACTACTTCGATGTAGATACCACCAACAAGAGCGAAATCTCCTAAACTTGGTAGAAAGAAGAGCTCAACTCCTTTGGATGGTGATGGAAATGGAAACAGTACCCCTAACTTTCGACCGGGCCGGCTAAGTCTTGATGAGAAAGTTTCACAGAGTAGCTCTGCCAAAGGAATTTCCCCTGTTCATTCAAAGAAGCCTCAGCGGAAGTCCCTTCCTAAACTGCCTTCTGAAAAGACCGGTTTATCCCATTCAACAAAGGAAGAAAAAACGACCTCTTCAAAGGCAGAAAAAGAGGAAAATACCACCTCATTGAATGCAACAAAGGAAGTGTCATCTTCCGCCCAGGAATCAGTTCCCAAAGCTGATGAAGAAGAATTTCAGCCATGGAAACCAGTTCCCAAAGCTGATGAAGAAGAAACTCAGCCACAGGAATCAGTTCCCCAAGCTGATGAAGACGAAACTCAGCCACAGGAATCAGTTCCCGAAGCTGATAAAGAAAAAGCTCAGCCACAGGAATCAGTTCTTGAAGCTGATGAAGAAGAAACTACTCAGCCACATTCAGATGAAGAACCAGTGGTCGCAGAGCAAGAACATCCCAACTTTGTACAAGAACCCATAGCATTGGAGGGTCAAGTTCATTAGCGGTTGGAATTGGATGCTTATACAAAGCCGTCAACTTCAATTTGCGTAAATAAGAAAAGATTTTAGATTCCAAATATTTGATGATGAAAGCGTGGAGGATTCTGCATTTTGGGTTGTGATAACATCTTGTCCATAGTCACCAGCATTGGTTGTTCGTGTGCTTGCTTTTACAGGTTGCTGGTCTTATTTCTAGATTCTGCATTCCTAATTGGAGCAGTGTATGTTGTAATATGCACAAGTTGCTATCCTAATTTATTCTGTTTAAGCATGCTTTAGTTGCTGGCTTTGTTGGAATATTTTGGAAAATTTTGGGTAAGTCTGTCATGGAATAGTGCATGATTACAAGTGTTGTCTGTTGAAAGGGGTTTCTGTTGAACAATTGGAATTGTCAAGTAAGGCAGATGTTGTGTTATGGACATTCTTTGCTTCTTCACGTCCTCTTTTAGTCACTTTTGATTAACTTTTGTCAAAGTGGTATAATCCCCCTCGTTTATACATGTAATAAGCCAGTTTATCAAGTTTGCCTACTAGGCAGGAGTCTTGATGGCTTTTACCTTGAATAAGGGAAGTCAAATAGGTGATATATTCAAATGGTATGTAATTATTGGACTCATTTTTTACATCCCAGCTTTGAATATGTTTACTTCCTGAAAGCAAACAGGGTCATTCGAATAAGTTGACCTTTCATCTTTTCGGATTAGATTACCATTTGTGCAATAACAGATTATCCTAATCTTGGGAGTTAAAAAGGAAAATTACCAAAAATTTCCACAGGAACTTCCCTCTTTTTCCGAAACCCGAACATGACACGACACATTACCTTTTTGTTTTTTTTTTTTGTTTTGGGTGAATTTCAATTCTATTATCTTGTAAAGATTCACTGTAAAGCTTGACAAATATCTAGAAAATGACGTGAGAAGAAGAAAGAGCATGTACATAGCAGAGCCCATAAGAAGTCCAGAATATTTGTAACAGGGTAATGAAAAGGCAGAGCAATGCTTGAGGGCCATATAAAACAACAAAAATTCCAAGAAGCCAAGAATATTTATCAAAAGGTAAAGTGGCAGAGACCATAGATAAGAAGACAAACACAGTCATCTTAAGGTTGATAGATATTTTCCTTCCAGTTTGGCATTTCTTAGAATTTCAGCTCTAAGGATATTCTTTCAGCAAATTGCTTTTCATTATCTATTCGCACAAAAAGGAAATTAGAGAGCCAGTAAGTTGTCACAATCAGAGACTCTAAGATGCAGCAGTCAAAGGAGGGTAGAGATTGGGCTGTGATTGGCATGTTTTAGTAAATTTGACTTGAACATCATCCACCCCATCTTCATCCCCAGCCCCATCATCGTCTTCTTCTTCTTCTTCTTCTCCAGCATCCCAGAGAAATTGAGCATAAGAAGCAAGAACATAACTGCAACAAGTTACACACAATTTGATTCAAATCTAACATCATAACATCACACTTTATTAAAAAAAATCCATATTTTGCTCCAATTATTATAAAAGCTTACGAGTCATCAGGAGAAGATTGAACAGCTTGATCGAAATAACTCTGAGCACGATTAGCATCCTTATAATTACTCCAAATCAAATCCCCATACAAAGACAAAACACTCCCATCATCGGGCTTGGCCAGAATGGCTCTCTCGCAGTACTCTTCAGCTTTCACAAGATCGCCTCGCACCTGAACCCAACCCGGAAACAAAAAATAAGCAAATTCACAAAAAAATAAAGCATATACAAAATTTTTGTCTTTATAATGTCATGAAATGATACCTCTTTGAGGAATTTAGCATAGTTGGCCAGAACAAGAGCGTCTCCAGGATACGCATTTATCATTTTCTGATAATAATCTTCCATACTCTCGCTCCCCTGACCAGACTCCCCATCACCACCACCGCCTCCGCCACTACCCCCGAAGATTCCGACATTGCCACCGCCAAACCCACCACCACCTTCATCCAACACCAGCCCATCATGCAAAGACGACGTCTTGTTGTCCTGCAGCATGCAAATGTCCCCCTGGCCTTGTATCTCTTCCTCTCTCTCCATAACATCTTGAGATATCAGCTGAGTGTTTACGAAAATTTTCTTCTTTGATATGTGAAGGCGATTGAGATCGCCGTCCGATAACGTCCTCGGGATCTTCCTGACGGACGACGACGACGAGAGAGACATGGAGATGGATCCGGAGGTGCGGATCCGCATGCCCAGATCGAGCTCCGGCGAGGAACGGAACATGCATGATTTCAATATGGGTGAAGAAGCGCTTCTCAGAAGCATGATGTTTTCTCACAATTGCTTTGTTTTTGTTTCTCGGGAAAAAATGAAAGATCAAAAGGGCCTTTCAGTGATGGAGAAACTATGAAATCTGCATGCTGCCATGGCTGACGAAAGTGGATAAAAAGTTAATACTGAACCAATATCAACCGTTGGATTGCGATCGTGCGGTAGCGGAAAAGGTGCAGTAATTGCACGTGCTTCATTAAACTTAACGCGATTTCGTGTAGGACCGTTGAGATGAATTGACTTCTGATTTTATATATATATATACATATACATGTTAAGAGGAGGTTGGTTGCTTCGAATCTTAACAATTTAACGAAATGAGATAATGAGAATGAATTGTGGAATAAGCATTCGGAGATGAGTTAAACAAAATCTTTTATGAGTGTTGAAAGAGGGCAAAACTGATGCTAGTCCAAAGGGCTCCAAATGATGCCAATTGATAAGAAGAAAAATAAAAGAGGTTGCTTTCAACATCAACAAAATCTCATCCCATCTCCTCATCTTTGATTAACAACCGCCCACAAACATCACAGTCAAGTACTCGCCTAGGGCCAAGATTGATATGAATTTTAAGAGCCATTGCTACTAACCCACCCATATATTTCCTTCCATGTAAAGCAAGAAATTTGATCAAAGATTATTGAGTATCAATTGTGCAAGGATCGATCATACCAAGCTTCTACAATTGAAATAAGCATAGTCGTGGCTTCAAAAGTTTTGGTTAATTAATAATTATAGTCTTATAGATGGTGTTAAGTTTATCACTTTACCTAAAAGTTTAAGCTAATACTTAGTTTTCTACTTTAATACGGATTCAAATCGTAAGTTTATCACTTTACTTAAAAACTTAAACTAATAAGTATGAACTTAACAAAAGTTTTATACTTCAATATATGGTAATATAAGCATCATTATGCCTGTTTAATCGGCACTTATGATCAAATTTAATTCTCCCTCAACCTCTTCTTCCATTAAATTTCTAGTACCTACTGGGTACGTTACTATGTTTCTTGTTTCTAAGGAGGCTTTATGGCACATTGCCTAGTTTGCGTAAAATATATTTACAAATTGAAAGATTATTGTCCAGGAAATTCTTCCTCTTTGATTTTCATTAAGCATATATATTGAAGGTCGAAGTTCAAGGCTACTCAGAACCAACTGAAATTGGCTGCAGCTGACTTCTATGTAAAGATTATAAATTAGCTAAGGGAGAACATTCAACAAACTGAGACATCAACTCACCATGGTATAGTTTCAATTTTTATTCGCTTTGCTGACTCAAAGAAAAGGGAGAGAATTGTAAAAGAATCTGAAGAGAATCGTTATATAAGACTAGACAAGAAGGCAAGAAGGCGAAAGACAAACTAGCATCGCATTCTAGCCAAGGAATTAATTTGCAAATCACTGAATGCAACAAATGATTAACAAATGCAAGATCGCTTGGCCCATTTCAGATAGCAGCCAGCACCATAGATTAGAATTCAGAGCCACTCATAGCCTTCAAGAAAGTTTATATTGCCACTCTAGCTAGCTACTCATGATCGAACCTCAGGTAGTAATCATGGTTAGCAGAATACATGACAGCTTTGTTTGAAAATTTTCACCAGTGTTAATTGATTCAGTCCTGAAATTATTAACTTTTTTGAATCTTGTCGTAAAATGAAAGCACTCTGATCAAAAGTTTAAATGCCCTTCAACCTAGCTGAGTCAAAAACTAATCGTCAATTTGAGTCAAACGGAAGCCCAAATGAAAATCATACACATGAAAATTGAAAAAAAATTACTGGATTAAGTGTCCATTAATATGAAAAAAAAAAACACAATTAAATTAACCATTAAGAAATTGGTGATCGTCATACATTGCAATGCAAACACCCAGAGAACCTTGGATATATAACAATATCACCAACCCAGCACTCTTGACAATTGAACAGCACCTTTGAGTTAGAGTGCTGCAATCACAAATTTATAAATCTGCACAGAGATCTTGTAGAGAAATGGACTAAAAGGGCATGAACACACAGCAGATAATTAAAGCTGAGATCAAGGTTAGCTAGTAGCTACCTGGAAGGTATATATCCCAAGCTAGCTAGGTGAGAGCTATAAGAAAGAATTCTACCTCATATAGTGTGCCAATATATAATATGAGTTGTAATATGAAATTAAATCTCAAGGATGAAAGAGCTTATTCCCACATTTACATTTCCATGAGAGAAGATAGTAGCTCTGTTCACCTTCTTCATCCTGTGATGTCCTAAATGTTTTTCGTTGACTGGGCTGAATAACCAGAGTAGCCATGCATGGCTCGCAACTCAAGCACTTGTTTGCGCACTCAGGCGGCTTTGAACCGACTAACTCCTCTCTTTCTTCGTTTGTACTCTTTGTTGCAGAGCCTGGAGACGCTAACCCAACTGCCAAAATAAACAAAAAATTTTTTAACAGCTATACATGCAACTAAAAGTACACAGTGTATGCAAGTACCGGATCACAGGATCATGGCAACCTCTTCATAAGATCTTTTACTGTTTTGGCTCTTTTCCTTTTACTGTTTTCTAGTTTTACAAATAGCCTGACATACACAGTTTTACACTGAAGTGGTGCAATTTGCTTACCAGGTTTGGAAGGGAGATATATGAAGAAAAAGATTAAGATCAAGGCAACTTTGAGCTCAATTTGGTAGTGATAAGTTGACGAAGGAGCCATACATTCAAGCTTTGCAAGATGTGGATGCTTTGTTTCTACAGCTTTTATGTTCAAGTAGTGTGATTCTGAGCAGACTCAGATGAAGATAAACCAAATATAGAGTAAAATAAAATTTTGCAAAGAGAGACAGAAGTCAAACCAACTTTGATTTGGTACGAATATGGAAGCCAGGTTGATTGATTGCTGTTGTTATCGGTACCAGAGACATTTCTCTGGGATATTCTGATTCAGAAATTAAATGCATCATACGTACAAGGGCTACTTTTTTAGAAATGAAATCAAATCAAGTTTTGGGCTACTGGTTGTGTACTATTTGATTTATAATGTAAATTTTGGTTATTAAATTGACAACAAAATCCACCTCTTTGCGGACTATGGATGCAATGACCTAGCATATACTAGCACACATGAAGGAAATAATGTAATCCGCACTGAACTGCTCGGATATTGCAATTTGCTTAACAAGTTGGGTAACTTGTTGCCTGTAGAAGCTGTTTATTCTTCCCGAATATAATGACAGTAAGCAATTTGATTGCAGAAAGTTGTCGGTACCGAAAGGAAGATAAAAACAGAAGAGTTACCGGAGATACTCAAGTCAAGGGCTTAACTTTTAAGTAACTTTGTCTGGCATGTCAGAGAGAACTGATATCTGGCTGTCTGTTACTGGGAATGATGCTATCAATCCCATTACGTATGTGAGGACAAAAGTTGCAGGTATATGGACCTGACCTGACATCACCTGATCACCTGCTCAAGGCCCATTGCTTTACCCACTCTGCTCTCTTGGGTTTTGCTTTCTCTCACTCTTTGGTCTTTCACCTTGAGAGCTTTCCCAATCCCTGCCCAGCTCCTTCAAAGTTTCGGGCGACATGGGACCTGATTGAAGTGGGCCCTACCAACTAAATTAAAAGCTAAGGCCCACTGGGTTATACAGCTTTTTGTTTTTTTTTTTTTTGAGGGAAAATTAACCCACTTCAAAATTGATGAGCACCATTAGGCTACTTGTCTTATATGCATCAATTATATATATAAATTAATGTGATCCTTCAAAAAGACTAATTCAATAAATTGAATGAATTGTATACAATAATGTTTATATACAAGAACTTATATGCATAATATAACTGTTAAAATTATTGAATGTTATTAATTATCTCCCAAGAAATTTCTGTTTCCCCAAAGGATCACCCCAAACAAACACAACCCCCATGTGAAAAGACCTGGCTACAAGCTTCTGAGGTTTCGTTTATCACGATCAAGAAAAAATGAACCTACACCTAATTGAAGAGTTGAGATTCTAGATGAATTGATGGCCTTGAAGATAATGCGCATATTTTAAATGGATTCTTTGAGATTACTTTGGAGTACAGCCGAGTTGGAATTTGAAAACCCAAAGTCAAAGATTGTGAAAGTTGGTTGACAAGCTAAAAGGGTACGTGACCGCTTTAAGGATTAGGGGGCATCTCCCAACCACCTTTGATTCTCCAATACACGTTATTCTTGAGGAATTGAAAAGCCAGCCTCGCTTTACTTAACATCCGAAATTATTACAGATTCAATGTATAAAGAAAATATTTTAGCAGCTTTGGCAGTTCGATAGACAGAAAAGAGGATTCAGATTCGAAGCAAATCCCATTTAAGATATCATCTAATTTAAAAATAAAACTCGGATTATTTATTTATATGATAAGAAGCATATAGCATAAAATACAAGATACATCACAAAGGGCGAATTATGGATTTCATTACAAACATGATAAAGACGTTGCAGAGCACAGTTCATAAACAGGTGAAGCCTGCAAAACTAGGGTCTGGTTAAAAAAAACAACCCAAAAAGGTTGTGATGGCAGACGATATAACTTGCTGCCACGGCCAAGACCCACGAAAGCAAGGCACCAAAATTCGAACTGCGAAAAGCAACGAGAACAAGGTTGACTGTAACTTTTAATCCGCCCCTTGAGGAAAACAAAGACCAAACCATCTTGACCATCACGTTCAGAAAATGCTGTAAAAGAACGTGAGAGACACTCGGTAAACAGACTCCAAATTGTAAAGACAAAAGCTTAGTCCAAGCACTCAAAGGAACCAAGACTGAGCTAAAACACCAGGCATTAACACCCAGCAACACAAAACCATTGACGATTTGGTGAAGCACCCTAGGAACAGAACCCGGAAGCTGCATTCACAGGA
Source organism: Boswellia sacra (assembly GCA_013180625.2). Lineage (NCBI taxonomy): Eukaryota > Viridiplantae > Streptophyta > Magnoliopsida > Sapindales > Burseraceae > Boswellia > Boswellia sacra. The sequence continues at coordinate 506,116 of SNVD02011181.1, forward strand.
AATATGACCATTTATAAAGATACACCCATTACTGGGGTCGAAAAACCTGTCAACAGATTTCCATTAATGGAAACCTGCAAAAAAGAAGAATAAAGATGGCCATATTCTCCCTGGAAAAAGAAACCCGAGTACTGGAAGACAGAAGACCCATAGCTGATGGACCCAAAAACTACACAAACTGCTGCTGCTACTCATAAAAGCTGACTAGAATTCTGAAGCTTTTTGTTTACTTCCAACCCCATCTTTACGTCTGCCATACTAATTCACGAGGGGATTTTATCAAATCCTTCACTCCTCATGACAGGATATCACACCTCCACAATTGCTCCACAAGCAGGTCGATTGTGCTGCTGCAGATTGCGTTACAGTGCTGAAGATTCAATCCCAAAAGGGTCTGACCCAATTTTTTGAGAGATTTTAAGCTCTTATCAGAAATCATTGAGCATCCTGACATGGAAAGGATCTGCAAGTTGATGTGGTTTGCATTAGCTAGGGATGCAATCCCAAAATCAGTGACTGCACACTTTGAGACATCAAGATCACTGAGAACCAGGCAGTTCTTTGCAATTGCCTCCAAGGTTGCATCACTGATCCTTCTACAACCATCAAGATTCAACACTTCAAGAGTCCAACCATGTTGTTCAGCCATGGTTGACCCAACTTTGTCTGTCAAATTCAAACAACCACTAAGATTAACCTTCACCAGACCAGCCTCACAGCTTTCAAGTAAAGGAACAACCCCAGCATCTGTTATTCCCTGAAGTCCACTCAAGCCCACATGCTGCAACTGAGGGCACAACTTACCCAACATAGCCAGGCCAGCATCACCAAATCCAGGGCAGTTACAGATGGACACTGATCGCAAGGATTTGCAAGGAGACAACAATGGTTCTCCTAGATTTAGGTCCCTCATCCCCAAGCAGCTCACTAATGTGACAGCCTTCAATTTTGCACCACAGTTCAAGAGGGAACCAAAAAACCCAAATTGGGTGATCCTGTGGCATTCCTCCAGTTGAAGACTTTCAAGTGATACTGCAGCTTTGGCGAAAGAGATCAGTCCATTGTCAGATAAGAACAAACATTTTTGCAGGCAAAACTGTTTTAAGTTTGGGCACCCTTTACCCAAAGATTCAAGGCCAAGATCTGTTACACCTCCGCATGATGTAATTGTCAATGATTTCAATTTCTGCAAACCATGACCGCTGCCCATGACCCAGAAGCCTCTCTCACTCACATTGGGAAGGCCAGAAAGGATAAGATCGGTTATGGCCTTGCCATAATGTCCAACAACAGCAAGAGAAACATCAGTAATGTTCAATCTTTGGAGCTTAACCTTTAACAGTGACGAAGAGGCAGAAGACAAGAGCCTAGCAATACCTTGATCCCCAACAAGGGGGCAATCTTTAATGGAAATGGACTTAAGTTTGGGGCAGCATCGTCCAATGGCTTGCAGACCCTCATTTCCAATGCTGGAGCAAGACTCTATTGTCAGATCAGTCAAATTAGGGCAATTCTTAGAAATTGCAATCAAACCCTTGTCTGTTACAGCCGGACACTTGCAAAGATTAAGCTTCTCTAGCTGGTGACAACCATTAGCAATCTCAGAAAGACCTTCATCCCCTACAGAAGATGTGTTCCAGAGGGAAAGAACCTTTAGAGATGGACAGCCACAGGCAATAGCCCTAAGGCCAACGCTTGTCACACCACGAATAGAGTTATTTCCACGGATTGAAAGCTTGCCCAATCCTCCACGACAAGCAGTTCCAACAGCCATGGCAGCCAGTCTAATATCTGTTGCTTTCTTTCCTTCCAAACTCCTTGTGAGGTATCCATCATCCTCAGCATCTAAATCTTCAGCCTCGGACACAACTTTAACAGTTTCAGGTTTAGAAGATTTAGCGCTTTTGCCGCTAAATTCATCCCTGCAGATATTGCTTAGAAGTGTAAGCCAGCGCTTGGAAACACAAGCACAGGCACTCCTTTCCTGGCCTCCAGGCAACCGTCTGAGGATCTCAAAGAGACATTCATCAGGTAGGATTTCAATAGAGATCTTCTTCTGCTCTGATCTCTCCCCACTGAAAACAAATGGAGCACTGATGCGAGACCTCTTGCGAGGAGGAAAATACACATCAACATGGGGGGGAAGAGGCAAAAAGAGGCTCGACTCCTTGGGGTTAGGGTATATTGGACCCCCAGGGCAGAAATCATCATTACCTGTGTGAAAAAAATCCATAAATTCAGCCAAACCATTCCAAGAATTATATATTTTCGCTATATCATAATACAAAGTTCATTTTTCAGAGAACTACCTTCCAAAATCAAACAAATGCTATCTAATATTTGTAACAACAATTAAAAAAATTGCCGTAAGGCATCCTAGAAGATCAGAAACTAAAAAATTTGAAATCTCTACCATCATATTTGAGTTATCAACCAATTATTGTTACAAACTCGTCCAAAATATTACAACAAGGCTTATCAGATCCATAATACAGCCTAACATGTTCATAAACTCCTAACACAACTCTATCATCATCTATGATATCAAAACTAACATAATTCAACAAAAATTGACCACGAAAAACCTAACTTCATGGATCTGATCCACAAATAAACTACTTACACAACCTAAACCTATCCTAGCCGATAAAAATCAAGCTAAAAAACGAAAAATAAGGGAAAAATCAAGCTTACCAGTGAAACCAAAGAGCTTCGACATGGATACAGCTCAAAAAACCCCGGAAGGCAAAATCCGAACTGATGAAGAGCCGAAAACCCTCCAAAGAGAGCAAAAAAAAGAAAGGCAACGAAGACGAGAGCTGCTGCGACGACACCGTATAGCTCTTGAGGACACGAATGCATGAGATAGATGAGAGCCTTAGAAGGACGATTGGAAACCCTATCAGATAGGGCAAAAAGAGAGAGAGAAATGACAGAGAAACGAGAGAGAAAATGAAAGAATGAGCGGTGTTTAAGAGTAAAGGGTGTTATTTTAATGTGAGTGGAGAGTGGTTTTGGTACGTGACAATACACGCAATCAAAACTCACATGCAATGTATCTGTGCGCATAAGTGGCCTTTCCTTGTTATATTCTCCCCTCTTATTACCCCACCAACACGAATACCGGAAACCGCTTTCCCTTTCCTTTTAGTTGTTTCCCGTCGTGTTCGTTCTGCCTCCCTGTTTGGATACGAGCTTGTGTTTTGGGGTGCTTGGCCTGTTGGATCACGCACACTCCTGTCTAAGTTACAATTCCATTCCTCTTCTCTGACTTTCTTATTCCGATTCAGGACTAACAGCCTTATTTAATTTATTTTATGTTTAGTTAAATAATACTTCGCCAAATTCGACCAAACCGTGAGAACTGAGAAGTCATGCCTAACCATTCTTGCAAAATACAAATAGTTATTTCCAAAAAAATATTTAATTTAATTTTTTTATTTATTTACGTTTTTATTCTAATATGATTATCGAATGCTCTAAATCGATTACGAATAAGATGGATCATTTTATTATTATTAAAATTAAAACCAATATTAAATTCACCCATCAATTTTTTTATTAAACATAATAGAATGTAAGTACATGACTTCTACCAAAAAAAAAAAAAGAAAGAAAGAAAAATCCAAATCAGCTTATGTTGTCATCTCTCAATACATATATAGAAAATAATAGACTTTCTCTCATTTTTTTTTATTTTATAATTTACAACTACATAGTTATAATTAACTTCGTTGGCAACCATCAAAACCTAACAATTTGTCTAGGTGCGAAGAAGTAAGAGGCATCTATCTCCTATTACAACGTTAAGAAGTTTCAAATATAAATTTAAAACGTGTAATATTATTATGAAATTAATGTGACATTACTTTTTTGTAGCAATAACATGTTTATTTTGGGCTAAAATTTACAAATGAATTTGCTGCCAAATTCAATATTTGGTATAGCTAGCATAGGTGCAGACGTTATGGTGTGAAACTAAAGCTAAACCTTTTTTTTTTTTTTGTTTAAAATATCTGTGACCGACCATTGTTTTCATGTAAAAAGACGTAGATGTCATTTTTATTATTAAAGTATAGAATATCAGTTTTATATAGTATACAATATAGTCGTGTAAATTATATAATAGAGTCGCGCAAAATTTTTGAACTTATAATTTTGTACAACCCTATTGTGAACTTGACCGTGCAAAATTTTCAAAACTATTTTTTACACGATAGGATTCTGAAGTTGCACGACTTAGTCGTGTAATATAATAACTACATCTGTAATATTGTTAATAATTATTTCACAAGATGATTGTATAATTTGTATGATATAGTTATGCAAAACATAAAGATCTATTTTTTTATTTTTTACATGACTCTTTCGTATAATTGCATGACTACATGGTGCAAAAAATTATATATGTAATCTAATTTCGTTATTTTTAAAATAATTAAGGATATCTTTGTACTTTTTTTATGAGAGGTTAAAAATGGTTAAAATATAAAAAATGATTACATATAAATTATAAAATAGTTAAATTATATATGTAAACTTTTTTTTTAAAAAATTTTGTGACTATTTTTTTCATGTAAAAAGACACGGATGTCATTTTTATTATTAAAGTATAGAATATCATTTTTTATAGTGCACAACATAGTCGTATAAAATGTACAATAGAGTCGTACAAAATTCTTGAATTTGTAATTTTGTATAACCCTATCGTGAACCTGATCCTGCAAAATTTTCAAAACTATTTTTTTACACCATGGGCTGTGAAGTTGCACGACTTAGTTGTAGAATATAATAACCACATATGTAATATTGTTGATAATTATTTTACGAGATAATTGTGTAATTTATATGATATAATTATGAAAAACATCCAATATCTATTTTTTTATTTTTTGCCGACTCCTCTATATAATTGCACAATTATGTGGTGTAAAAAATTATATATGTAATATAATTTTGTTATTTTTAAAATAATTAAGGATATTTTTATATATATTTTTTAAAATAGAGGTTAAAAATAGTTAAAATATAAAAAATGATTACATATAATTAGTGGTCGGCCCAAGAAGATATTTGTAAAAAATTGCCGTGATGGATAGGAAAGGAGGCCTACCACTAAATAAAAATGCTGTGATTGCCACCAACATTTGGTACATAAATGGGCACCGATACACAAATAGAGCATTAATATTGCGCATCTTGTCGGATTCTGAAAGTTGATCGATCGCATAAATTGATAACACAAATTTTGTAGGGCATGCCACGAGATGGGATGGGCTCATTACTGGTGATAGTGCCTTGGGCTCATTACTGGTGATAGTGCCTTGACCACCCCATTACCAGAAAATTGTTTTGCTTGTGGGGCATTGGGCAAAGGCAAATGCATTTCTTCTTCCAACTTTGACTTCAATTCACCAATTATTTGCCCTTGTCCACTTGTATTTGATTGGACTTTGATTTGATTTAAATGGGTAAAAATGTTTACACGCTCCGAGGTAAGGCAACGAATTGAACATCATCATTTTGAAATGTGATAGTTTTCAATCAAAGAAAAAGTAATCAACCATCCGTTTCGGTTAATATCTAGTACGGTGCATTATTCGAGTTGAATAAGCAAGTTGCTCGTAGTCAAATGCTATCCAACTCATGCAAGTTGTAGGTTGCACGTGTAATGGATACATTTGAGATACCTGGTACACAATTCCCCAAAAGCAAATTGCAATTCGGTATAATCATATTCAATTAACGGGTTAACGGGTGATACTAGGATACATCAGTTATATCATACAATTATTTTTAAATTTTTTTATAAATTTTGTGTGAAAGTTATCAATTCTTATATAAAAATCTAAATATAAAAAAATAATTGTAAATGAATAATATTTTATATTTACGATTTTTATATAATAATTTATAATTTTTAGACTAATTTTATAAAAAATAAAATAGTTATACGATTATTTATTTACATATTTACGAATTTTATATAAAAATTAACAATTTTTACATTAAATTTATAAAAAATTTAAAAACGATGTACCATAGTTAAAGCCTAAATTAATTAAGAGTCAAGAGGCTAGAAGTCGAATTTGATTGACAGATAATTCTAAGTTGTATATTGCGAAAAAAATCTTCCCTACGATTGATGCATGACATAATTGAGTTGATGTAGTGTATTCGTTCAATAAAACACTAAAAAAGTGTGATAAACAACAGATTTTGTAAGTCTTTATTTTTAACTTTTCTAATTTTTTATTAAACAGATATACTATATCAATTTAATCACCTGATATATCCGTTGTGTTGTAAGAAAGTCTTGTATATTGATATTATGTGTTTAAGGGACAGAAATCCTGCCCACCCCACATATTGTGGTACAAATTAATGGAGATTGGCAGCCAGGCCAGCCACGGCTACGCAAGTAAGTGGGTGTGGGTCGGTTCCATTAGATTACGTACGCTAAATAAATTTAATATAAAGTATTGCTAAAACTAAGCAAAAGTGCTTTTGTTCCTTAATTAATCACTTTCTAGCTTTAGGTGTAATAGAGATAGTTGTCATTACGAATTAGGAGTAGTAGTGCTTCAAACAAGTTCTTCAAGCCAGCTGGAATCGTTTGGCCAAAAAAAAAATATTGAGGGTTTTTACTGACAAATCTAACTTTATTAAGGTTAATTTTTTCTTTTAGACAAAAAAAAAAAAAAAAACAAAATCAAGTTGAAGGAGTTGTTCTAAACTATTTGGATGTCTAAAGATTTTAGATAGTTTAGCTATTATGATTGGATCGGTCAATCAAATAAAATTAGAATATGACTAAAACTGAAAATTGGGTCATACTATAATACATCATATATATTACGATACATCGAATGTATCGATATAGTAATTTCTAAAATTATTACAAAATTTATAAATAAGTAGATTAGAATTATAAATGAGTATATAAAAGTTATATACCTCATTTATAATTTTACAACTTTTTCGATACTATAGTAAAACCCAAACTTAAAGCAATCTCCTTTTAACTTTTATTTGCATTTTTTCACATATTTTAAAGAATAATTACGAAGTCAATTAATATACTCATTTAAGAGGAAACTAAGATTATCTTAAAAAAGTAGTGAACCATTAAAAAATACCCACTTAAAAGAAGAGAAGTACAAGTGGCTTATCATCTCAAAATTTATAGTCAACAACCGATATAATCAATATGTAAATAAAGTTTGGGTTATCAATGACTTTTCATTGATCAAAATTTGCCTGCACAATTGCAAATTAAAGCTTAATTAAGCTGGAGGTCCCGAAGTTCCCTACTACCATATTAAATTTGAGAACAGTGAAGACAAATATGAGTAGCTGAGAGGGACGTGAATGAAAGAATTATTTAAGGTGGAAAATACATGAAGATGAAGAAGAAGAAGAAGAAGAAGAACCATCCATGTTCAAAGAATTGAATTTAATTCTTTTTAAAAACAAGCAAGTTGCAGTTTCCATGTGAGTGGTGTATATAATATAATTTATTAGTTAAATTAATTATTAAATATGGATTTCCCATCTTCATTGAGAGAAGGGAATGAAGTTTCAGGTTCATTGGATTCAATAAGGTTATGAATCGTCGAAAAATAATTAATATTAATTGTTCAACTTTTTCGTTTTTGTTTTCTGACCAAGTTGCGTTTTGTTTGTTTCGTACATTGTATTGCATGTTTTTGCTTTTCCATAAAGCATGCAAATGCAATCCACTTGGATTAAAATGCTTTGCAATGCCATCGCATGACCATGAGTGTACAGTTAACAATAATAATAAAATGCTCTGCCATGATATCCACGAGGAGGTTTTGTTTTTTATTGTATTTTATTTTGTCAACCACCAGCAAAGCGATGCATATTTTTCATCAATTTTGCATTGATTATAAGTTGAACGGTCGTTATCTTTTACCCAATTAATCTAATTTTAGTCTCTGGTCATCTTTGAACCATCATTATAATAATGAAAATGATTAATCAGCTTAATTAGAAGGTGAAATTGAAAACAAACACATGACACATGAACATCGTATCTTTGGTCATAATGTTGATTTGTTTTTGAAGATTTTGAAAGATTTTGTGGTCCCAAATCTGTGTTTTGTTACCAATGCATCGGTGAATGTGGTTTTTAGTTACACAATAAAGAAGGAGAAGCTCTGTCTTGCAATTTGCATTGTAATAGCTTTCTGGGTAGATAGTGATATATATGTTGATATCACATTGGCTCTTGATTAATTGTTTTGCTAAGCTGCTTTTTGTGGTGGAGAAGCCTTAGCCACAGCAACATTAGTCTTTCTTTCAAAATTTTTAATCTTTATTAGCGATTGATAGATAGATGATAAATTGATTCTATATAAAGCACATATTCATATTCTTTGACTTGGACTGAGGAAAGTGCACTGCAACTTCCTTTTGAAAGTGGCATCTATCTGCAAATATAAGAAATTACATTGCATTCCATATATATCTTCCACAGTTTAATAGTTAAAGTATGCATTGAAATTTTGGAACACATATTTGTTGTATTTAATCAACTATAGGGATAGTGGTACGGTGGGGCTAAAAAGTCATGTCAGTTGAATTAGTTTTAATAGCTCTGACCCACAAGCACTTTCGTTGTTGGAGAATGAAGGGCAAATAAGCATATTTCACTTGTCGATTCGATGTTGAAGAGGTGGATGAAAGGGAGGCTATTCAATTAAATTAGCCCAAATAGTTGAAAACAAAAACAGGGTTTTCACACTAACCCTCAATTATTATCTTTATACATAGAATAATAATATATGTGAAACACAACACATCCATCACGTCTAATCTAGACTCTTTTTAATGGTTCATATCCATAATAGAATCAACTAGGAAACTCGTCACATTGCTCATAGTCAGGAGTAGCTGATGATCTTGGGGCCCTTTCCATTTTGGAGGCTAGCAAGTTCATACAAGCTTTATAATCAACTTATACGTGTCTCATAAGAAACTTTCCACCTCGACCTGGATTGCATCAATGATGAGTTCCTGCAAGTCCTTTTATTGATCTAAATTTCTTCTTCGGCATCACACTAAATAGGCAAATGCATTTCACATGGGCAGCAGACAAACATGTTACATGAAATGCTATGTTAAATTGGTTCATTTCGCAGCTGTGTGAGATAAGAGAGGAAGCGCAAGGTGGATCAATTTTTGGTCCCCCAACTGAGTAAAAGGTAGAAGCATTAGGCTGCTTTTCTACAAATAACATTTACAGGATCAGACCATCTCCATATAGTAACACCTTTCAGGCTTTACAAGGAGTGTAGTGCGTAAAGATTGCAGCCTGTGGCGCAGAACCCATGTAAGTATCTGACCAGTAAAATGGGCCTTTAAGCCTCTTGTTGCCTTGCACGGCAAAAATCAACAAGCTGACAGAAGATAGTGTAACATTACATCTCCCATGGCAACCTAAGGCCTAGAAAGAGGAAAATGTTGATAAATGGTGGCATACAGACGATACAATGGCTAATAAGAAAGTCAATTCGACTCGTTTAGTGCCGAATACTTATCTAACTTACAGAAAATAAGAATAATAATAAAAAATATAAAAAGTGAGATATCATGAAGATCAAAGTTTTCCAAGTTATGCTTCCTCATTCATAGAGACCATCCTGTTCCCAAACATCAACAAGAAAATCCACCATTTCCTGTCAATATGATAACCAATAAGCAGTCAAGACTCTTTAACAATTTTGTTAGCATTAATCCATCAAAAAAAGGAAAAAAAAAAAAAAAAGGCAGAAACCACCTGGGAACAAAGCATACTTACAGAGAGAGGGACTGGCTGGGGGAAACGCTTGTTAGTTCCGAGTAAACTATCGTAAGATACACTCCAACTACAAAACATATTAGCCAAATTATATATAGGCAGTATTGAGCAAGAGAAGATGCCAGAACAGAATCTTATAAAGCCTCGTTTGGATAGCACGTATAGCCATTGCAAGGGAGTGTCACATGAAAATTTTGAATTACTTAAAATGAAGGTTCATGAGATGTAATGAACATTGATGAAGCTGCATGATCAGGGAAATTCAATAGTCTACAGTAGGTAATGTTTATACATGCTTGAACTAGTTAAGTGTGGGCAATACGAAGATGTGCAAAATAAAAGGGCAACGGAGACAAAGTATTTTTGCATTTATTTTACGTCTTGTGAGGAGCAACAGCTTATTTTCAGTATTGAAAAATATGAAAGTTATGCACCTTAATGTAGGTTCTTGATATTGCATTCGTTTCCTAGAAGTTTTAGGAGGTTTATTTGCAAGCCACTGCTGCTGCGTCTGGTTCCAGAGAAGAAGTCCTGCATCGAGTGAAGCTACCATAATTAAGGGGGTTTTCTTTGATAAATTTGAAATAAAAGAGAAAGAGAACAAAAGGGCAAAATGTGAAGCAAGAAGAAATCCTGAAATTGGTAATAAAACTTGAAAAAATTAAGCAAGAAAATTATGTAAAACTGGTTCTAAAACCGATAAATTTAACCTATGGAAGCATAAGCACAAAATAAGTTCACCAAATCAACAATTTGTGAAGTTCTTTACCTTTTGCAAACAATAATACAAATATAGCCAGTATTACCACCTAATATAAAATGCATAAGCTATTTCAACCACGTAAATGTCTTTGACTATTATCAAACTCAAAATGATTGGTTTAATTTTTAAAACAGCTAAAACCAAACAACTAAGCAGGAGCTCCTAGGTGCTCAATAAAGACCCTCTAGCTATGGGAATTGACCAATATCCTATAGGGGACAAGCTAAAATGATTAGAAAGAGAATTTCAATATAACATGCACATATAAATGCTCAGTATAAGGGAATCCAATAATCAGTTTTACTCAGTAATATAGAGAGCGAATAGCCTATGCATTTGAACTTGCCATGATTCACAAATTCAGGAGGGTTGCTTGTGCTACCAGCACCACTTAGGGAATCAAGGGGTTGATTCATTGCACTGATTGATGAAATGCTTCTGGAATGAAGAGCACTATGATCAATCTCAGTGCTAGAGGTCCAGAAATCCTCTGATATGCCAGGTTTCTTCACCGTTCGGCCTTGAATTGTCAGCCCCTGTGTGGATTTAGCAAAGCTAAAGCATCCAAAACAGCCTCTGCTCTGTTACAAATCAGGTTTAACCTCAAATATGATTAGCACCAGCTAACAATAACTCAATCCTCAATTTAAGGAAAATGATCAAGCGTGATATGGATATGACATTTAAATTATCTACAAGACTTATACATTCCATAACAGAAGTTTCATTCCTTTTCCATGCACTTAAAAGAAATCCCATTTCAGAACTTGCAATTGTTTACTACTAATGCTTTCACCTAAATTAGTACTGAAATTTTATTTTACAAAATAATATTAAAAGCAAGGTGCACTAAGATTTACAGAGAAAATGCTGAAAAGACAAGCACAGAATGCAACTTATATTCTCTATCTAGAGTTCATTATACTCCTTTGCTTACAGCTTCAGGTTACCCTTTCCCAGCATATCAAAAGTTCATTCAGCATGCCACAAATAAAATGGTTTTATTTTGAGTGATAATCAGAAGTCAAATTTGAGAAAACTCTCCAAGAAAAAATTAAAATAGCTACTGATTGCCTTTTCCAACTAACTAAAAAGAGATGAATTCAAAAAAGTGAAAAGAAAGAAGCTGTTCTAGTCAAAACATATGTTAATGGACATGATAAAGACGGGGCTAAAAAAAAAAAAGCTCCTAAAAATTTCATCATGCATTCATTCCACTTGAATCAAATGAAGCCTCCGATCATATTCACCACATATACAGCAAGTATTTGCACCCATATCCAGATTTCAGCTCAGGTTACAGGGCTAAACATAACTTATATAAAACAAAATTCTTAGGGATATAGAGCCAAGCAAGTCATCAAGCAATTAAGCAGTCCATTTTTCAAACAAATATAAGCAAAAGTTAAGAAAATAAATAAAAATAGAGAATCTCCCTCACACTGAGAGAAGCGTTGCATTTGCTCTTAAACGATTTCATTGCCGTAAGTGCAAGCTCCCAGATATAACCTCCAGAAAACGCAAGAAATAAACAGCATGGTTTTCTAACAAAACATTTCTCGATTTGAGGCAAAAAACAATACTTATAATACATATCACCTAATACATCCCAAGGAAAAAAAATCCTGCGGATTGTATAATGTAAACCAAGTGTCCAAGACTTGAAGGAAAGAATGGAAAATTTAAAAAGTGCCAAAAGGTCGCTCCCTTACAGAACAAGCAAGCACACAAACATATGATTCCACACTAAGTAAAAGCAAACTTAAACAAAGCATGAGAACATAAGCCTTGCATAGCCCCTCGTTTTCTGACTCATAAAGCTAAAAAGTGCAAAACAGATTGAAAATTTTAACTCCTGAACTACAAGTAATCTGGAAACTTAAGATTCTATTTTTAATCACGTCACCCTTTCTTGCCACCTTTCCAAGCAGCTAAAGTGCAGTAAAAAGCTGAATATGCATCGAAGTTTTCAAAATTCACCTTCAGCTTCAACGTTTCTGCGTTGCCTCTGTATTCTAGCAGAGCCCTAAAGAATTTAGAACTTAAAAACTTTTTTTTTTTAATTCTGCAAAGTTTCTCAACAACCAAACACAAAAAAGGAAAAGAAAAGGAAACGACGACATCAATTCATACATGGATATATGACTATAAATGCATGTAAATGAACGACTGACCCCATGCATGCGAGCAGACGACAGATCCAAGGCGGGACGTAGCTAACGATTTGCATTTACAAACGCCAAAGAACAGATCTTTCAATCGGAAATCCGCATCCAGAAGGAAGGCTAATCAGAATCCTGCAAATTAAACAAATTTTAATCATAAGAAAAGTATGGGATCCAAACGAAGCACAAGAGAATAAAAAATTTAAAAAAAAAAACATTCATAGATTTGAAGAAACCTCAAAACTGGCATGATTGAAATGGGTTTTTTATGTTATCCCTTTGTGAAATTTGGATCCTCTATCCTTCCTGCAAAACCTTGGTTGGCCCTCTGCTTCAACCAAAGACAAAGGGCTCGCTTTCTCTTTGTGCTCTTTATTTTGCTCGCGGCCTTTTTTTTTTTTTTTTTAATTTTTCTCGAGTCTAGTTTCTTCTCTTTGTTTTTGTTTTGTTAGTATGCTTGGCAATGCTGGCAGATAAGAGGAAATTATGGAAGTATGGGTTTCCGAAGAGGTGACGACTCAAATTGGCTGTGTCATGAAAAAGAAAAAAAAAGGAATCACAAACACAATCACAAAGGCGGTTGAATGTTAGGTACATCGTTCATCTGCTCTTGTTTAGACTTTAGAGTGTGTGGGCTTTGGCTACCGTACACTTGTGCCGTAAATTTTTTTAAATTTTTTTAAAATTTACCGTAAAAATTATAAATTTTTATATAAAAACCTTAAATATAAAAAATTTATAAATTAATTATTTTTATTTTTTTATAAAATTAATTTTATAAAAAAATAAAAATAATTAATTTATAAATTTTTTATATTTAAGGTTTTTATATAAAAATTTATAATTTTTATATTAAATTTATAAAAAATTTAAAAATAATTGTACGACACGACCTGTATACCGTAGTATGAGCCGTGCTTGGACTTTGCAACAAACATATCGTGAGCCATTTTGAGGCACATGGATCACATCGCTTGCTCCCCTGGCCTGATAGCTACATAAGGATTAGTTTTGCCACATTCTAGGACATCTTTGGACCCAATGGCCCAAAATACAGCCCAGTGGGCCTGTTATGATTCTTGACTCTGCTTCTATGGCTTTCTTTAGATTGGATGTCTTTGACCATAGACAACAGGGTTCTGTAATAGTCAAGTCTGCATCCATCTTTGGATGATTTTCATTTTTTATTTTTTTTGGGATGTGTATAACATGTCATTAATTTTTTTTTTTGTAAATATCTATCACATTTATGTATAAAAATTTTTTAGATTAAAATAAGGTGAAAAAATGTTCTGGTTTGTAAATAGTCAAGTTTTGGTATTTGTTTATGTATTTTGAGTTTTTGTTTTCAAAATTTAATAAGAATATGTGATTGATTTTATTTTTTGAAATTTTGAAAACAATAATGTTGTACTTATAAAGGATATGAGTTGTTAATGTAAAAAATGCTAATGAGTCATAAAGCATTGAATAAGTGGTGTCACATTAATTTTGTTTGTATACAGACTTTGTACACGTAGCATTACTATTTTGATAATAATATGTGGTTGATATTGATTGAAATATATCGTTAAATGTGCGTTTTCAGAAAACAGAATTTTGAAAATGTAAACGAACAATAAGTAGTTTATTTTTACACAAATTTAAACACAAACTAATGTAATGATTATTCATATACACAACAACATATACGCTGTGATATTATGTACAATCTTTATATTTTATCATCCAGGAGTTGATATCCGGATTTATTAGATTATATACAAACATACATAGCGGAGATGCAGGTCTAGGTGGTGAGGATTGGAGGGAGGTAGTTTGATTTGTTGCCGAGTACCTTAGCCTCGGTGTCGGGAAACAAATTAAATCCTGGAAGATTACTAACAACTCCATTGTCCATGACTTCAATGGGGTAGCGAAGCAAATGGCCAGGGAGATCTCCTTCAAAAGTATTGCTGGAGTACATTTGCCAGTTTCTTTCAGCAATCTCATTTACCGTTCGAATACAACTCTCACTTTCTGGACGTTCGAAGGAGCTCTTGATATCTCTGATGTGCTCGTACCATAATGCCATTCTAAAAGCATGTATATCACCTCTGGCTGGCGCTGAACTATTTGCTATATGATTTGGTTGAAATGCCCCCATTGCAATCTCTGTGTCCCTTGCACCCTCCATTGACCTCTGGTTGATGTTGGCAGATCCGACTATTATGTATTCATCGTCAACTGAGTTGATAAATGAAGGAGAAAAAGGTTGATTATTAGCCTTTAAAAGTTTCGGCAATCAAGAATATATAACAGTCAAAACATTGAATCCCTACAGCATAGATTCTAGAAACAATTCTGTAAACTCTGTTTCTGACATTTGATATCACTAGGTTTGGGAACGAAAGATTAAAACTAGTTAAATAACCTGTGACTCTTAAATTGTCATGAAAGGTGCTTTGGGTGAAGGACTGTTACCTATCATCATCTTTGAATGAACGTAGATCATAAAGCGTCGAGCCTGCTGAGCTTTATAGTAATCAGTATTTGTCTCTGGTGTCTCTGGGGGTACATATTCACCAGGAGTCCTCATCTCACGGTTTCCAAGGCAGAAGAATGACAAATATTGTCTGGGATTTGCATTAATATTTTTCCTTTTAAGGGCATTAGCAATGTCAGAATACATCATCTCGATTGTCCTTCGTTGCCAATCTAATATTGCTTGCACAGAATCGCTCTCTGGTATGCCTTCTGGCCACATTGGAATCACAATGTAGACGGCGAATCTCTGCCTTGCTTCGATCTTGCTAACGATCTTCAGAGACAGCTCCTTGGGTATGAGATGCAAAGCACCAATATCCTCCACTGTAATATCTTTTGATTGCCAACCATATGAGCTTCCCAGGAAATATTGATTCTCAATGTAAATAAAATCCTTTGCCCGCCGAATAGCATTGATATAAGCATCTTGAATGCTTCGGTCAATGACACTATCTTTCCCCGTCACAAGGCCTACTCTAGCTGCATCTTGAATGTTAGTAGGAAAACCATCAACAGCACCGCCATCAATAGAACGAAACAATTGTACATTCCATGTTTCGTTGTTCGAATAAATACTTGACTGTGGATTGATTATGATTTGATCAAGAACCTGCTTTGGAATTAAAAACTTCCTCTCTCCCTGCTTGTTCCACCTTTGCTCGAAATTGTACAAGACATCCCAGGCAACAGGGCCTTCTAATTTGCAATGAATATCATGCCAGGGCTCCCTTGGACCACCTTTGTTGATAGAAGAGCCTGTGAAGTTTGGCTGGTGAAAATCATCATGATGGATGGTGCCAAGAGTTTTAAAAAGGGGATGCTCCGGTACATCATACCTTCCATCACAAAGATCAATGCCGCCAACAAAACTCACAATCCTCCGCTTCAGGCCCCCACCAGGCAATTCACTGTCTACAACAACCGTTTTCTGATGGTGAGTAAACAAAGTAGCTACCTCACGCCCCTGAACGAAGCTTTTATTATCATCAGCAACACGGGGGCACAAAACACAACGAACTTTCGTGTCGTGGAAGAATTCTGCTGTTTCTTGGTCGTGGGTTGCCATCAAACCATCCTTCTTCAGATCCTTAACTGAAGTCCTGTCATCCCACACGAGCATGAGAACAGTCACACCTTCATCAGCCTTCTGCTTCAACAAGTCTCCAAGGTTGATGTCACCTCCAGGCTTTCGCCTCGTTGGGTCTCTTACCAACTTTATTTCAGTATACACAGACCACCCAGTTATGTAAATTAAATGTTTTGCGTTGGTGATTGCATCAAATATGTCCTCCCAGCATCTGTGAGGTTTATAATTCACTCCAGTTTGAGAATAGACATCAAAATCATTGGTCACATGGGCATCGTGGTACAAAGTGACCATGCAGCCCTCTCGTTGGTGGAAGAACGTGTAAGGAACTCCAGCATATTGGGGGCTTGCGATGCCCCGAGACCATAAATTTAAATTATCTTGAGCAACACTTTTATATTGCAACTTAACACGAATTTTAGAGCCTCCTTGTATAGGATCGAAACCTTCATCTAGAATAGGAACCCATCTGTCGAATATGAATCCCCTCACAACATCCTCATCAACTTGTACATAAGCTCTTCCGATTAGTGTTGCTCCAACAGGATTGTCATATTTGATTGTGAATACAACATTTGAGATCGAATGGGCACAATAGATGCGGAACTCCTCGTTCCACTGGGGTCTTGAGTGATGACTTGCTATCATTCTGGTCCTCCCCACTCTAGCCTTGTCCAAATCAACTGTTGCATAAACTGGGGCACCAATGATCTCCAAAATGCAGTATATTTTCAGAAAGTTAGAAGTAAGTAGAGAGAAAAACCAAAAAACCAAAATCTAATAGAACTCACTAGTCATCAAAAGGGCAAATTAACAAAGCTCATGAATTGATGAGCTTAAAGAATAGAAAAAATAATACCTCAGACCCGCACACCGCTTTCTTGACTTGACCTAAAAACTTTTTCCCCCACTTTTTATCGTCATAGGAAACAAAAATTAATTATCAGCATAAATTTGAATATATCAAATAGAATTAATATTTGACTTTGAAAGTAATCCAAACATATTTATATTCATGTTTGAAAAAGATGTGAATCTAGAGAAGTTTTTCGTGATTTCATACAGGAAAGCTGGATTGGAACATAAAATCCTAAACCCTAAACCATGACAAGTTTTGCTGCTATTATATGTATATAATTTACTAGTTGATGTGAGTACTCAAGTTTTCATATCTATAGTTTTCTATAACATTTAATTAGATAATAATTTTTATTCTATCAGCTAAATAATGCGAAAACTAATTATTTGACGAATTCATGTATAGTAAATTTTATATCTATATAGTAAATTTTTATCTAACTAAATATATCATACATGATTAACCCTAAAGATAAATAAAAAATATATAATTCTATTTAAATATTGCAAAATCAGAATAAAACATTTTAGAAACTCCTTGAATGGGATTAATGATTATGAAGTTAAAAAAAATGTAGTTAGCCTTAAAATAAATTTCTAGAATAATAATCAATCAACACTAAAGATATTTATTGAAATGAGAATTTCTAGTTTATTACTACCAAATTTTTGGTTTTCATATATTTTTCTAGTGGATAAAATACACAATTTGTTTTTTGATTGATGCAAGGATATATATTTCATAATGGAAACAAAGAAAGTAATTAAACATGATTCAGATCATATCAACTAGATTCAGAAAAACAAGGAACTCATCTAGACAATATCTTAATCACTTCTGTTTAATTGAACTAGACTTAAAAAGCAAACAAACAAACAATTAATTCGATCGATATATAGTAAATTAACCAAAAGAAATTAATTAAGAATGGGGACAGCAATGAGGAAGAAGAAACTTACCTTTTGGCATAAAGCAAAACCAAATCCAGAGTGTAGCTTATCGATTCCATATATTGTCACCAAAATGGTTCCATGAAGCAAAGCTTGTGAAGACATTTCTCCCTTTTCTACGATAATCGGTTACTTAACAAGAAACCAAAGACAAGGAGGGCAAAGGGGGTTCGTTAAGGTTATCAAGCTGGCAAGGCGCGCAGCTTTGAAATGGTGAGAGGACGTTAACACTGGTAATAAGTAATATGCTCATATATATGGGAAAAAGCATGCAGAATCATATATGCATGGTTTGTATTTTTTTCTATCTTTCTTTCTTGAGATAAAGTATCAAGAAAGAGATAATCTTGGTAGTACAAAACTTCACTTAGAAACTAGAATCTGTTCCCGACTTTGCTTCAAAGGAGCCCCGGACGTTTTGAGAATTGCCAATGCAAATTTCTTAGTATTATTATACTAATATATGTTCAATATCAGTTAATCCCTTATGAAGGTAAGCACTGCTTCAGAAACAGTAGAATGGACCCCAGTGTCAAGTTTAGCGGATCAAGCTTTGGAGCAAAATGGGCTAGGCCCATGTTTATCAAGCTCCAAATTGTTGATAAATTTTTAAAGAAAATTATTTCAAGGGTTCGATTGAGATTACTTGTCTAAATGATATTTGTTTAAGTATTATATAATTTGCATATTTGTTTGAAACGTTGAATTGGGTTTGTTGTCAATGGGTTTGTTAATTGTATAACAAGCCTTATTATATAGATTGGACTCGAGTAATAAAGCTATAAAAATTAAAAAGAAAAAATCCTTAAAAGGTTTTGGACACAAGCCAAAAATCTGTCTAATATTATACTTCAAATATTTATTTTGGATCAAACTCAACCCGAATTATTTGATGAGAGAGACCCAACACGAACCGACAATATCCGAGTGGGCTCTTTAGAATAAATTATCCCAATTTAGTTATTTTTTCATCTACCCGATACTCGAGTCAAGTCTTTTTAATCTAGTACAAATCCGACCTGACCAATGCCCACCGCTACTTGTGGAGGTAAACACTTATGTAGGAACAGTAGAATGGACCCTATCGTCTAGTTTAATGGTTCAAGCTTTGGAGCATAATGGGCTAGGCCCAGGTTTAACAAGTTCCAATATTGTTGCTAAAATTTAATTTCAAACAAAATGATTTCAAGGGTTTCTTTGTCTAAATGATATTAAATTAATGTTAAAAACGCTTTCAATTGCTTGTATAATGTATAATGACGATAGTTGCAACACAAAAGCTATATAGATAAAGACATAGAAAGCTCTTTGTCAAGCTTTGCCATTACCTATAAAAGCAATACGATGTATTGGTATTGCAAAAAATTTAAATACAATGTCAGTCCAACAATCAACAAAGTGATCATATACTTTGTTGATGTGAAAACCTCAAGTCCCTACAAGTCATGGATGAATATACTTAACCAGAAGGGTTCAAATTCAACCTTGTAAAAGACAATACGCAGCTTCCAACTAAATAGAGACACTAATAATAATAGTTGTTGTTTTGGCTAGGTGCATGACTTCCGTCTTCTAATATTGTATACCACACTTAATTTAATTTAGCCAAGTAAACTAAACTCATCATTATGCTCATTAATGATATATTAATTAAGAATATACACATGGGCGATAATTATTTTTATGATAATTGATGAATGTACTAGAGGAGAAAAACTGATATATGAGAAAAATTAAAATCTAGTTAATAAATGGGGTTTGAAAAAATGGAGGAAAGAAAACTAAGTCAGAGTTAAAATTTGAAATAAATATAAATTAATTGTTACTTTTAAATACTTGACAAAGTATGAGTAATTAAATGCATTATCATATTTGTCAAACTCATTTAAATATATATAATTCTAGACTTACAACTTCATATAATCCAAAATCTACAACCTGATGTAACAGTTTATATAACAAAATCTTATTAGAGATATAATTTTTATAATTTTTTTTTATTTTTCTCATCCAGTAAATTCTTATCATATTGACTGCTACTCAGATTATAGAGTTTGAGTTGTATAAAAATTATAAGTCTAAAGCTACTCTTCAAATATTTTTTTTTAATATTTTTATAGGAAAAAATCGCTTGCCGTCATTGGACCCAAGTTATTCAATTAATAGAATGATGCATGGCTATTGGGTCAAGTTTATTTAAAAAGCCAAAAAAAAAAAGGAAAAGAAAATAATCTGTGGGTAGAGAAGGCTGTAGCATGCTATGCATTTATATATTCTTGTGGTTGCGTCGCTGTGTAGGTGAAATCTTTATTGCTGCAATTACTGGTTACTTGGACTTTTAAGCCATTTCACCGACAATTTATCATATAATTATCTACGCTCGGAGTTCCGTATACAATAGTTCTGTTCTGTTTATAACTCAATCCTCATATTTATGATCAACCTGCAAGTCTCTCTCTCTCTCTCTCTCTCAACTCGCAAGGAACATGGTACAAACAAAGAAGTTCAGAGGCGTCAGGCAACGCCAGTGGGGCTCTTGGGTGTCCGAAATTCGCCACCCTTTACTGTAAGCTCACCCACTCACATTATTGCACTTGCACAATGCGCCTCTCATGGTATATATCCTCCTATGTGCATGATTTAACAAATTTTTCTATATTTACATTTACCTCTCCCTCTCAGTCTCACACTTGAACTGAAATGAAATCTTATCTCATCTTCATCTCTCTCTTGCTTAATCTCTGATGATCATAAATATGATATATTCATTCATTTTTGCATCTCGTTGCATATATAAAAGACTGATATCTTTAAACTCCATTTATATCTGCATTACATGGCTAAGCAGATATGCATTCCATGTAGGAATTATCTTCTATCTTTCTTTATTGCCTTGTCGTTGATTATATGTACAAATTTTACTCATTCAGGAAGAGAAGGGTATGGCTAGGCACATTCGAGACAGCTGAGGCAGCAGCGAGGGCATATGACCAGGCAGCGATACTGATGAATGGTCAAAATGCCAAGACCAATTTTCCTGTTCTGAAGACTCAACCTGGTCAAGCCACAGGCAAAAACACTATTAATGATCATCACGATGACTCTTCATCATTTACCCCCAAGGCTCTTTCAGAACTTCTTAACACAAAGCTCCGAAAGTGTTGCAAAGATTTGTCACCTTCGCTCACTTGCCTCAGGCTTGACAACGATAATTCTCACATTGGGGTGTGGCAAAAGCGCGCTGGAACACGTCCCAGCTCTAGTTGGGTCATGAGGGTCGAGCTTGGACAGAAGAAGACACATGTTTTGGAGAATGGATCGTCAATATCATCAGGATCAGCTACGGTTGAGGTGGATTCCAGAAACGGAACTGATGATGAGGATAGGATTGCAATGCAAATGATAGAAGAACTACTGAATTGGAATTGACCCATTTAGAAGGAAAATAGCTAGCTAGCAAGTCTTCAAATCCCTCTGAAGTCCTCTGCGCAGACTCAGAAGATCTATAGTGTAGCATGTACATCGATCTGCAATTTACTAATTTACAATTTCTCTAAGTTGCCACCTTTCTAAAATCATCACTTGATTGGTAATCGTGAAATTTGCGAGGTTGGAGAGTAGTTCATTCTGTTGAAGAAGTGAGAAGCTAGCTAGCTAGCTAGCTAGCCTAGTGAAGTGTACATGTTTGCTAGGATTATCAGGAGTTACATATAAATCTCTGCATATGATCTCATGAATATTAATTTGATTAAGCTATAGTGATTCCTAAAAGTCATTGTAAACTATCCTTATCTAGATTTAATTCATGAGAGAGAGATGTCTTTTATATATAATTATGCTGCCTACTGGAATTGACGAAGGTCGTCCTGATGGAAAGTGAACGTTTGGTTTCTGATTTCTGAAAATTAAAGGAATTAATGCTTTGTGCAAATCATGTCATAAATAAATGTATTAGTAGATAAGCAAGTCTAAATCATTAAATAGTACTAGAACTATGTATACATATTGCACTATTTTCCTCATCTAAAATTGGGTTTTTTTTTTTTACAATAAAGTGAACTTCTTTAATTAGCTACCATTTTTTCAACCAGGATAGAAAAAGAAACAAACTATAATGTTTCAGCTGCATCTCCCTTACTTTCTCTTGTTTCTTTTCTTCTTTTTGATAAACTAGCTGAACCTAACAGTCGAGTTCTGCTCTTCCCTTGGCTTTCTATAGGCTAGCCATATGTGGCACTGTATCATCAGTAATATTTATAACACTTACATGTTTCATTTATGAACTGGACCACATGGTCCACCCTAACGCCCAAGTTTCCCCCTCTTGTCTACTGTTGAAAGTGAAATTTCCCCACATTATAATTCATCTGCCCAACACCTCAAAAGATGCCTTTATGGTTGAGTAGAGTCTACTCTTATCCGTAGCAGCTCCTCTGGTCATGAGATTATGTGTACATATATTTGAGTCTAATTATGAACAGTTGTTTTTTGGATTGAATTTTGCTACAGTATATCATATCGAATATATCATACGTTAAGTTTCAAAATTATATAAAAGTTATAAACGAGTGGAATTCACTCATTTATAATTTTTATATAATTTTAAAAATTGATATATCAAAATATCTTATGGATAATATAATCCATCTAGATTTTGAAGACCACCGCATGTTTTTGTGTAATTGATCATTAATTTAACAGATTTGATTGTTTGTCATATCATATCATATATATATATATATATATATATATATATATTGATTAATTGTTGGTATAGTGTTTATGTACATGAATGGAAATTCTAGGATGAATTATGGGCTCCAAAGTCCTAGCCGGCAAGGGTGCATGGTCACGAAGATACAAGATTGAGATGGAAAGGACAGCTCTGGTTAGGTTCGTTGGGTGATCATTAATGATCATGCAATGTTACTCCTAAAGCAACTTTATTTGTGGGATATTTTTTTAAATAACCCTTTTTTAAGCTAACTTGATAAATGTAACCCCCTTTTAAAATTTAACTATTTATAACCCCTTTTACATATGAAAAGACACTAATATCCTTAGTTTCACTTATGAAAACTGAACATCTTCTTCTGTTTTCCACAGTTTTCATTCTCTACCGTTTTACACAGTTTCACACTACCCAAAATGTACCCATCTTCTTCTTCTTCTCCTCCTCTATGGCCTTCAATGGCTTTATTGACTCCTTCCATCAAATCCTCACTTGTGTCCTTTAAATCAGCCTTTTTGCAAGACAAGTTCTCTTTACAATCCGCAATTATACTTGGGTTTTTCATGAAAACTCACTTCTTTGGTGTTTATGCAAGAGATGCTACGAAAAAAACTATATATGATTTCATCATGAAGGTTATTTATAGGAAATAATGAACTTGCTTGTTATTTTTCTTTAATCAAGTGAAACTTTCTATTATGTAGATTGGTAATAAGTAGGAATAGAATTTTGTGGAATTGGTGCAGTGGAAATATTCTAATTTTGTGGTTGATTTGCCAAGTATGGAATATTTCCTTGGTTTCTAATTGCTTTAGTTTTCTAATTTCTTCTGTTTTGAATCAGTTTGTGGATATTGAATTAGTGTTGATTAAAAAGGGAAATGAATGCTATTGTATCATATTCCAGTCGATTGTTAAAAGATATTTGTACTTGTTATTGTGTTGCTCAATTTGGTAGGGAATAAATGTGATGGACGAGAGTTGTTGGTCTGATAAGGAATATTGCAGAACAACTAAGGTAGAAACAGGAGAACTTATCTCTATATCAAAGTCAGATAAATTGCTTGTCGTTCTTTAAATTGAGTAGTTTGGACAGTTTTAAAATGTAAGTAGTGCAGATATATGAATCAATTCGTAACTTATTATACACTAATGCAGAATTTTTATGTGTTTTTCTAGAATTGGTATTGTCTTTTCAAAAACGGAAGCAGAAAGTGAGGCTCTGGAGTTTGGAAAAAGAACTGGGCTTGATGTAGTAAGCATTTGTCCGACCATTATTTGGGGTCCACTTCTGCAATCTACACTGAATTCAAGTAGCTTAGTTTTGGTTAAGCTTTTGAAAGGCAACTAATTCTAGTGCTCCTATACTGGACAATTTATTGTAAATGCATATAGATTTAGATTGTTGGCATGGTAGCATTGTTTTTTGGGCCATGAGGTAGTTAAAAGTTTTTTCTTCTATTTGTGTTTACATTTAACTAGTTCTGGATTTAGGCTCATTCGAGTGAATCATTTGTGTCTGTGTGTGTGATGACAAATATGTGATTTTTCCTCTAAAACGTGATTCCTTGTCAAGTTTAATGTGAGTCAATGACTCAGCGTTCCAATTGGGATTTTTTTTGGTGATCTAACAGAAGGTTATGAGTCAGTAGAAGACATGGTGCGGATGATAGTTGATGTGCGTGATGTAGCTGAAGCCTTGCTTCTGGCATTTGAGAAGCCTGATGCAGAAGGGAGATACATTTTCACAGCACGCATTATCAAAGTATGCGACCTAGTTAACAAGTTGAAGACTCTATTTCCTAATTACAACTATCCTAAAAAGTAAGTGAATATTATCAACCCAACCAACTGCTTACAGCATTCATATCATGCTTTTGAATTCAAGCCCAATGATTTTTTATTTTGATTTATTTCGTTTGTTTTCCAGTAATTTATTGACTACCCTATTATAACGTTTGTGCATTGGCAGCTTTACTGAAAGAGGGGAAGAAAATGTTCTGACTTCAGAGAAGTTGCAGAGGTTGGGTTGGAGTTACAGGCCATTGGAGGAGACTCTCATTGATTCTATTGAGAGCTATCAGAGCTGAAATCTTAAATTAAATAAAGCAGCAGGCATTTTGATTATGTTTCCTCTTCTATCTGTTTTAGAAGAGGACATATTTAGTTGTAATAACAATTGTATCAAGGTTTGAATAATTGTAATGGAAATGGCTCCGAAATGTAATTATCCCAATGTCTTGTTTGAGATTATATCTGATGTTGGCCTCTGGACTACGTTGTACAGTTATTACATGATAAACCTTGTATAACTTGTTCCATATGCAAAGCTGAAGATGACACCCAAGTTTTCACCTTTTTATTCTATGGGTTAGAGTGAAATACTGCAGGGCATGATAATGAAGCGATAAAAATGAATTTGTAATTTTTTTTTAAACAGCACGACCTAATCGTGCAAAGTGCCAAAAATCAGTTTTCTACCACGAGCACGACCCGGTCGTGCTCAAAAAATATGAAGTCGTGCAAAAAAAAAAAGAATGTAAAAAATAGAATACAGTTTTCATTACCAGCACGATCGGGTCGTGCAGAAAAACAACAAAATGAAGCGCCAAAAAACACAATAGGCTTTATTTTGTTGTTTTTCTGCACAACTGGGTCGTTGAGGCTTTATTTTGTTGTTTTTCTGCACGACTGGGTCGTGCTGGTAGCATGACCCAGTCGTGCAAAAAACCAGAATGAAAACTCATTCTGTGTTCCAGCACGACCCAGTCGTGCAAAAAAACAGAATACAATTTTCATTCTGTTTTCCAGCACGACCAGGTCGTGCTACCTGGACGACCCAGTCATGCAAAAAAACAGAATGCAATTTTCATTCTGTTTTCCAGTACGACCAGGTCGTGTAACCAGCACGACCCAGTCGTGTAAAACAACAGAATGCAGTTTTCATTCTGCTTTTTTGCACGACTAGGTCGTGCTACCAGCACGACCGAGTCGTGCAACAAAACAGAATGAAGTTTCAATTCTTTTGTTTACATGACCAAAACAGTTTTTGTTCTAGGTAATTAGAGTTTATTTTATAGTTGCTTTTGCTCCATTTTCTTGCTACGCATTGGTTTGTAAAAACACTTTACTTATTCCGTAAGCAATCATTGTTAAATCTTCCTAAATCTGCCTACGCATGAAAATAAAGCTACTGCAAAACTTTATTCCTAAGCATTTGATGGAATGGTTTAACAAGGCTCCATCAAAGAAATCTGCATATTTTAGATCTCTTCCCTTGAATCTGTAATTACTCATTCCCTTGAATCAAATAATATCAAACAATGGATACGACGAAAATAATATCACCATAGACATGAATCTGCAATTACTCATTCCCTTGAATCAAATATATATATCCGAAAGACTTTTACAAAGGTTGAGAAGAATGTCATGGTTTATAAAATGCGGAATTTCAAAATGGTATTGTAACTCATTTCCACGATCTCATATCAAAAAATAGAAATCCGGAGGCTCCATTAAATGATTCCGATGGGGAGTAACCACATGTACCTACTGCTTTTTAAAAGCTTTACTTTAAGCAATGGATGATATGTGTGTTGCAATCATTTATAGATGTGTGTGTTGTAATTGTTTTGTTGGACATGTTAGTGGTTGATGTTGTTGCCTAATGACTTCAATAAATAACATTATTATTAAGTTGTTCTTGTACACCGGTTAGCTATGGCATTGTAATGCAATTTCATTTCTCTTACATTGTAATTTTATATAATATCAATAGAAATGGACAAGAGTGACATCTAAAACAGGACAAAGCATTGTGTAATAGAGCAAATTCTAAAATTTGGCATGACCAGGTCGTTTGTTAAATCTGTTTTATTGCAACATAGTTAAATCAGTTTTAATGCACGAACAGGTCGTGTTCATTGCACGACCCAGTTGTGGAATAGAGTGAAAGCTGTTTTATATGAGCAATTTGCATTCTGCATATGAGCACGACCCGGTCGTGCAACAAAACAGATTGCAGTAAGCAATCTGCATATGAGCACGACCCGATCGTGCAATCAGCACGACCGGGTCGTGCAAAAAAACAGATTGCAGTAAGCAATCTGCATATGAGCACGACCGGGTCGTGCAACAAAACAGATTGCAATAAGCAATCTGCACTTGAGCACAACCTGGTTGTGCAGTCAGCACGACCCGGTCGTGCAGAAAAACAGATTGCATTAAGCAATCTGTATATGAGCACAACCTGGTCGTGCTGACTGCACGACCTGGTCGTGCAAAAACCAGATTGCATTAAGCAATATGCATTTCAGCAAGACCCGGTCGTGCAGAAAACCAGATTGCATTAAGCAATCTGTTTTATTGCACAACCCGATCGTGCTGATAGCATGACAGGGTCATGCAACAAAGCAATGTCCGTTTTGTTGCATTGCTTTGTTGCACGACCGGGTTGTGAAACTAAACCGAATCTGCCTTAATGCACGATCCAGTTGTGCAACAAAACAGATTCTATTATGAATTCTGTTTTATTGCACGACTTGGTCGTGCAATAGAGTCTAATGGGTTTGTTATATGACCCCGTCATGCTGATTGCAATAGAGTGAATTCCGGGCAATGTGCACGACCCGATTACATCAAAACCTTGGCACGACCCGGTCGTGCACAAGGTGAAAGTGGCATTTTTGCACCACCACGAGCGACTTAGCATATTTAAAAATAGTCGTGCAAATAGGAGTACAACAGCCGAAAATATTATAAGAAGTTAAAAAGACGATGTGTTTACAATTGTTATATATACACCTTTAAACCGTGGATGAATTTGACATATAATAACCAAAGTGCTTTAACTATTAAAAAAGTGAAACATGGATACAACGACAATAATATCACCAAAGGTATGACTTTGTAATTACTCATTCCCTTGAATCAAATACATATATCCGAAAGAGTATTACAAAGTTTGAGAAGAATGTCATGGTTTCTAAAATACAGAATTTCAACATGGTTTTGTAACTCATTTCCACGATCTCATATCAAACATATCTACCTCCAACTCTTTCGTATAGTTTCAAGCATGGTCTGCATGACGTATAACTTCTCTAGACTCACCAGTAATCAGGCAACGAAGATACATTATAACAAAAACTCCACAATCTCTGCTGCATAAGAAAAGAACATAATGGTTAGTTGCAACTTCAAGAGAGAATATTACCATAAAAGAAACAAGTTTAGTTTTAAATTGGAGTAACCTTAACTGTTGTTGGGGAACACCTTCGACTCGAATAACCGGCCATGGATCTGCATCACTACCGTTGTTCCCATCAATGGCCTGTAGCAATAAAGGAATCATATGTGCATATGACGACATTTGGCTTTGAAATTCATCATCCGCGTATAGGTTGTGGTCCGAGTCATATACATCGATCTTGGACTTCTGAAATTATTGGACTTCTGAAAAAACACAAACCTGACTCGATTTTGGATCCAACAAGCATTCACTGACAACTTATACTCTCAAAGCCACTATAGTCAGTCATTGTCCTAAGCAATAATATTCTAGCCTAGCAGAATTGTATGAGTTGCGGAGGCTAAGCTAAGCCACATAATAGCACATACCAATAGCTCATGGAATCTGCAACATAAAAAAAAATTAAAAAAAATAGAGGGAAGCGGGAGACTCTGATGACGAATCCTGTCAATATCTGGGGAAAACGTTATTCACTACATTTATGATAGCCCATCAATATTCATAAAGAGACAGCAGCTTTAGTCTTTAGATGCATTTCTGCATAAGGGGTCCATCAACATTAATAGAGAGATAGCAAGAATCTGCCTGCTGGCATCACTTAGAACAAAAGTTAAGAAATTGTCATAGGGCTGAAAAAGCAACTACACAATGTAAAGAAAAAAGAATACAACTGCTTAGTATTGGAAAAAGCCCCAAACATTACCAGGAAAATTAAAATAAAACAAAAACAGATTGTAAATTCTTCATGCAAAGAACAGAATACACAGATTACACAATTATGTGGGGATACTGTAGTATTCTACCACAACCAACAATAAGATCTTAAGTTTCATTTATTTCCTGAAAAATAGAGTATTTGCAATTAGAATTAGATCTAGACATGAGATAACTAAAACCAGGCAGCATATTTAGCATGAATCTCTCTCCAAGAAAGTTAATAAACTTCCAGCATCCTAACTTAATTTGAGGCAATTCGACTGTTCTAAAATGCTAAATGCATCCACTTTTAGTTCAACATAATAGCCCTTGAAAATCAACTCTCAGGAGATAATGGAGTGAGCAAATCACTCAATAATGGTCAAAATTGAATATTATTGCTTGTACTTCCTTGACCAAAAAGGCACACAAGAGCCAGCACAATAACACTAGCAAAAATCCCCATAGCCCAGCAAAACACCACCACCAAAAAGCCTCGCAACCCAACAAAACACCACAAGCAAAAAGCCCCAGCATAGCCGTCTAATGAAAGCCCCAAAACCCCGAACTCAACAAACCCCAATCCACAGAAGTTTCATGAAACAATAATTTCTAGATTTCGGTTATAACAATAATAATAAACACTATATCAAGCGTCCAAACCCAGTCCGCGTAATTAAATATACAAGAAACACAAAACATTTAAAGTGTTAATAAAATTGCTCATCAGGAATCCAAACCCAGCAACACCAGTCCCGGTTCGCGACCAGAGCGGCGGAGCAACGCCATGGGTGAGACCAAAGTGGCAGCACGATGGGAGAACTACAGCGGAGCAACGCCATGGCCACAACCAGCAACCTACGAAATCCGTGACACAGGAGACGAACAGCAGCAGAGCGAGGCCACGAGCGCGACGAGCAAGTGACTACAGCGGCGGGACGATGAGAGAACGACAGCGGAGTGATGCCACGGGCTTGACCAGCAAGCGACCAACGGGGCAGCACGAGGGGAGAACAACGATGTAGCAAGCCGAGGACGACGCGATCACAGTGCATGATGGAGCATTATAGCAGCGAAACAAAGACAATAGCACGATGGAGTTTAGTGAGCGCAGTGGCGGATCGATGGAGACGGAGAAGTTGAGTCAGTGCGTCATACGGTTTGCATGAATAGGGTTTATGTCTTTCTATTCTTGTTGTCTTTTTTTGGATTGTCAAGGATATTTTCGTATTTTTCTTTACTAAAAGAGGTTATTAATAGTTAAAATAGAAAAGAGGGTCAGTTATAGAAAATGAGTGGGAGAGGGGGTCATTTGATGAAAATCGGGCTTTATTTGTCCATCTGTTAAGAAATATCATGCCCTTGCATTCATGAGGGAATAGTGTTAGGTTAGCTCACCCAATTGAATAGAACCAAATTTATTCATTTTAATGAAAAATACACTTTAAAAAATATTAGATACAGAGATAACCCTATTTGGAATAAAGAAGCTCTATATATCACCCAACGTTAAATTTCTATTTTTATATTTTGATATGTCAAATCAAATTGTTTGTTACAATTTCTCTTTCTCCAGCTCTCCCTCATCATTCCTCCTCCTTTCTCATTAACTTTCTCATCTTCTCTGCTCTTGATGATTCTAATAGGTTTAAAGAATACAATAATCTTTCCTTCTCTCCTGCTAACCATTTAGGCTTCTTCTTGAAGTTGTGTTGTAAGCTGCTGATTTTGAAACTTTCGTGTTGAAACATCTAATTTGCTGCTTCTGTATCTTTAATCCGTTTGTTTTTGACACAGGAGTCTATACAAACGAGTTATTTGTGGTTATGATCAGTGTACTTAAAGAGTTGGAGATCGTTCGTTAGATAACAGCAAGTAAAGCTTTAACTGGTTTTCAGGGTGCAGAAGTCCATCATTGATTGAATACTAAAATTTGACATACGAAAGGTGAACCTTTTTGGGTAACAATTTGTATCATATATGTTGACCTATTTAATTATTCGTATCGAAACATAAAATACGGATTCGATATGATTATTAAATATGTCATTTATATATTATAATCGTGTTATATTTAATTCACATAATTTATCTAATTATTTAATCTAATTATACATAATATATCATATTTTATATATTTATATCAATTAAAATTATTTTTACAATATAAATAATTGTTAATATAAAAAAATTATTAAAATCATCATAATTTATTATTATATAAATTAATTTATTTTATAATATAAAATTTTCAGTTTTATAATATATATATTATAAGTAGATAAAAATTTATATCATTAAATCAGTTTATATTTTAAAGATTGATAAGATATGTTTAACTATTCGTGTTATTAAATGGGTTAACGTATTGAATACACTCAACGCGAAACCAACCTATTTATTAATTACGTATCATGCTCGTGTTATATTGATATTGTGATAACGTGTCATGACTCAAATTACCGCTCTTAATCTCAAGTACAATTGAGTAATTACATGTGATACCTTCGCCAAGTAACAAAATTATCCTATAATTTTAATCTTTTACCGCTTATACATATCACAGAAATATCCATTAAACGCAAATTTGCATAAGTTTCTGCGAGCCATGAGCCTGCAGAAATTTATTGGCTGAAAACACATTCCTGCTAACAGAGACCAAAGTTCAGCAATAAGCAAACCCTTGCATAAAAAACCACCACGCACGATGATACGAGGCTGCCAATCTAGTAACTAAATATAGAAAATGCACTACTCGCAACGCTGCATCAACAATTCATCATATGCACTACGCGAGAACTAGTAACTACAAAAATTTATGATTCAAGACAACAGGGTACAGGGAGAAGCTAATCTTATATCTCTCAAAATTCACTTACTTATTGACATACTGAAAGAAGGGGAAGCAGCGTTTCTTGCTTGCTGTTTGACAGTCAAAGAAAAGCAGCACGCGGTAATTGCAAGAACTAGGCAATCAAAAGGTTTTGCTTTGATGATTCTAACATGTTTTTTTGGAATACAAGAGTGGCAGTTCAGTCTCATTTTCTCTTGTAAATTAACTACCATTCCTCTTTACTCCTAAAATAGTTTAGGTTACAGGAATCAGGTCAATTATCAATGAGTCTGCTATCGTTCTGATCAAGAAATATGGTGAGGAACTTCAAAGACGGCTGATTCAGGTTAAATTGACGGCCATAGCAACTCACTGCTGACATGCCACACAGGCCAAGTTGCTCCTACAAGTGGCCAACTGTGCCTATATTTAATAGCAAAGATAAAAGAAAAACCTAATGGGTTTTCTCCCATTAAGAAGTAATCATATGATACATTCTCAAGGTAGATCAACGACAATCTGTGAACGAGAGAATGGGTCAAAAAGAATGAATTGCTTGCAACTTGAAGACGATCAACGAAATAATTCAGAGCAGTGGAAAAAATATGTATAGCAATCAAATTTCCAAACAAGCCATGAAAAACCAAACATTTAGTAATGATTAGCTATATATTTATCAGAGCATCCATGACTAACAGTACCAAAGGCAGTACTGCCATCATAAAATGACATGACAGCTTACCTTTTAAAAATGGCAGAGTGGCTTGCAGCCCATAAGCCTGTTACAGCCACAAAGAGTAGCTGTTAACAGCTTCAGATGCTGTTCACATTCTTTCAGCAAGATACCTCGCTAAAGAGTTGACTGGCTTGGCAGTGTCAACGTTCTCCATTCCTCGAAACCTAATCTTGATTCGAGCAAGATAATCAGCCGCAATCCAAGCAAAACTCAACATGACTATATTCCTAGCATTATCATCCAGCTCTTGCAACTGCAGTGACTTCTGCACCCAGTCAGGATGGTAAGTGACCTGGTACCATGCTGATGCCTTACGTTCATACAATACATTCTTCTCAGCATCAGAAAGTTGCTCAAAATTGGAGTCCATTTTCTCAAAAATTTGCCTAAATTCTTTTCTCAAGGCACTGTAAGAATGCTTGAGCCTCTCCTTCAGTTCTCCTTGCTTCCGGCTGCTGTACTTTGGCATGGACCAAATATGCCCAGTTACTACCTCTTCCTCCCTGTTCACTTTGTACTGTCCTAGAAGACCATTCAGCTGACCATCATAGGAGCACTTTTGATTCCATGCATCAACAATGAAATCACTGGATCCAGCGACCTCGAGATCTGTATCATAGGGGATTTCAGAAGGATTAAAGTTTAACTCAGCTGAAGCAGAAATGTCTTCATCATAGGCATCTTTAATCTGTCGATACATTCTTCCCAGTATTTTACTCGACTTGTAGGACTGATAGTCTTCTTTTCCCATGAAATCTGGATACATTTTTGGTTTCAGATGTGACGGCATTGTCACTAGCTTCCCAGTTTTGGGGAAATCAACAGCTGTGGCAGCTAACTCCGCTAAGACGATGCAGTTCTCATCCAGAGCTCCATACTCACTGCGGTCAGCATGAACTACATGGGCATTGCAGATTGCACCCAGGTTCTCATTTACCATGTTTTTGACAAAAAATTCTATTATGTCCTGTAGAATAAACTCAATTAGAACCATGGGACACTTTGACTTCAAGAGGTATGCTCTCAAACGAGACTCATTTTTTGAACTAAAAAAGGATCCAAAGCTTTTGCAAGAAATCACATAATGTCTGCAATCTACCTTTTAATACTACCATGCCTAGACATGCTATTCTATAATTTCATCAGCATAGTTCAATTCACTTTTCCATATTGAAATTCTGAGGTTGCACCAACAATGCAGCACTAGCAGCGTCTTACATACCAATTTGAAAATGACACGATGCTGAGATCTAAACATAATAGTGCCATTAAATGTTAATTGGGGTGCCTAATTTGTGGTAATTGAGCTCGGTCAAGTCACATACAGACACAAAAGAAGAAAAATAATATATAATTTCATATGTTTGGGAGGATCTTAGCATTGACTTGCTATGCTTACAACATAAATTACAATAAATTGAAGCCAGCAGCACCATACTTGCAAAAATAAATTGCACAAAATATATGGTTTTGGCTAATTGCTTAACCAAAGTATATATGCAATTACTCCATCATCTTAAAACCTTGATGCCAATAAAGAAAGAGAATATGAAAAGGATTTTTTTGCATGAGACAAGAATTATATGATATCGATAAAGAAAAAGAATTATAAGAAACTATATATTAAGAACAAACAATTTTATAAGTTCAGATATAACATTCAGAGACAGCATAGATAACTACCAGATGATTGACTGGACGTGACAGAAGTTTGGGCTCAGCAGGAGCATACTGCATGGGAGGCCAGCTCTTCTTACTGGGAGGGATAAGACTTTCATCCCAAGTGACAAAGTAGAGATCACCATCAAGGTCACTTCCAGAAGCTTCATTTGTGTGGGGCCTTTCACCTTTTTGAGGGAAAACAAGACAATCATACAGATGATGTAAAACAGGCACATCAACTGCTTCCAAAATTCTTATATCTCCGGGGTGGAGGCAGGGGTTCTTAGCTATAACAACAAACCCAGTAATAACCTGCAAATTTCTTTTTGTCTCCACAAACCTAGAGCCATGTTTTGAAAAGCAACTTTCCAGAGATGGCTTAGACACTTGAATAAAACATTGACCCTGTTCCAATACTGCAAGCTCATCCAGGCAACCCATCAACCATCTTCCAGAAGAGACAAAAATCCTAGCTTTTTCTCTGAGCCCCCAGAGTTGTGCAGCTCTTATACAAGTAAGCATACCACGTAAATGAGGCTCTATCTCAGGCTTAAAACCTGCACTCAGCATCATCGCTGCTGTATTTCCTTGGTCGGAACAGGATGCAGTAAGCACATCAAATGCCACATCTGTGTCTGTTAGCATCTGGTTCAATCTAGAAACCATAGATACCTGCATTTTCCAGAATGTCTCATCTGGAACGTTCAAGGTTGAGAGCAATGTAATTATCTGCCTGTTGAGAAAACCAGGCTGAAACCTAGTCCATGAACATATCTCCAAGGTCGTGTGGTTGGACAGGAACTTGTTCATACTCTCCCTCAAACATAATCGAATGCCATCACCTTTTGCAGGCCAACAGGCCACAACCCCTTTGTAACCAGCATATCTAATCTGATAAGCACAAGGAGGTGGGCTCACATCCAATTTCAATTTCTCTGCAACTTCAGTCGCAAGATCTGGAGTGAGCATACCAATACCATCAGAGAAAACATATCCATTCCTCTCAATATCGGGAAGCTCTTGAACCTCCTCTCTTGGTACTTCCACCGTAGAATATGTGGATGAGAAGCATTGACCCATCCTGGCAGCACACTTGGCAATATTTTTGTTTGTGAACCTCCCCATCCAACTTTTGATCTGATTCACACTTGTCTTCCCATCTTCAGCAAAAAACCAAGCAGAACGGTCCCTTAACTGATTGGATGAGAAGGCTAGAAAAGAATATTTCCTACCACACAAATAGAATCCATCAGTGAGAATGCTCTTCACCCTTTTAAATATTCGTGTTCTTTGCTGGAAGGAGTTTGATGTGATGTCTCTCACAATGGGAGCAACATAATAGCTAAGTACATTGTTATTCATTGTCTGGAGCCCTTCATCCATAAATGTCACTCTTAGGAACCGATCAGCAACATCTCTATAATTCCTAAGAACCCTATTGGAGAGTTCAACTTCTGGTGGAAGACAGTAAGCTTTTGTTGGAGTAATAGCCAGCCTTTTTATTTCTACAATGTCATCCATCTGCTTAGGACTCTTATAAAGCTTGGGATTCCTAAGAAGCCATTCTTGCACAACTTTCAACCTGTTATAAGCATCAAACACTGGTCGTTTATAAGAACAGATATGCTTCAATGCAGCCACATTTACTTCCTTAGTTTGGCTCCTTAGTAGATCAAAGAAGCTGTCTGATAGTTGATGTTGATTAAATATACCTTTGTGCATTACAGCATTCACCAAAAACATTATGTCAAAGGGTATCCCTTCCTTAAAATGAATACAGAAGAAAGAATCTGACATGGGCACCCCAAAATCAGGTTCATCTCCGATCTTAAGTGGCCGCCTGAGGAACTCTGCTTGCACCCTCTGTCCTCTAAGATAATCCATGGCCCTGTTGAGCTTCCCGCCATGACGGGGAGGAATGGAAACTCGATAAGTGTTACACCGACCAATTGCCCCGCTAGGTGTAAAATCTGTGGTTCGAATCCAAGGATCATCATCATCCAGTAAATCAAATGGAACTGCTACCTCAATATCATCATCAGCAGTTCGATACCAGACCCAAGGTGACGAAGCCAGCTGTAACAGAACTACTAGATAGGATGAGTTAGAATACTGCCTGATCTGATAGATGTCCCTCACCAAGAACTCAACCTTAAAATCACATTTAATAACAGAATGCTCAGTTGAGCCTTTGAAAGCGAATGCAACGTCTCTTGAAAAACAAAACTTGCATGTCCCATCAAAAGGATCCACCAAAAAATCAACGCCTGAAGGAGGACCTCTCCAACCCACAAAGTACTCATCTCGGCTCACCAGTGTACCAATCTCAAGACGGACATCAGATAACTTGAAGGGAATTGTAGTCCTTCTCCTCTGATTCATGTGGTACGGATTTTCAGGGCCCAAACTGACCTTCAATGCTCGATTATTAAAAAAGAGTTCACAACGGCCAACAGCATTTACCGCCCAAGCTGCTGAATCGGGCGAGGCAAAATGCACAAATGCATGAGGCTCAACCTTCTTATAATCACCATTACTTTGAATTTCAGAAGTATTGATATCGAAATTTGGATAGGACTCTGGAGGGGTTGAAGAAGTCTTCAATCTACATCTCCACACACATCCAACTTCACATTCCAAGAACTTCATGAGGTCTTTAGCTTTGACATGACTGTCAAATCCCCCAAAACTAACTTGAGTGACAACTGAGTTCTTTACACTTTCTTCTGACTCCATCTTGACCAAAATGTCGACCAATTCAATCCACAAAAATGAATTAAAATCTCCGAACAAAGAAACCAAAAATCTACATTAAAAAACCAGATATTTCACAATACAATAATATAATTCAAATTCAACCCCATAATCAAACACAAAAATATAAAGAAAACCAAAGATTTCAACCCCTTTTCACTGTGATATAAACCATTGTTTGATGCCTCAATAATAATCAAAATAAAAAAGAACAAAATTATTTTCAGCCCTTTCCCGGCAAAAACGTATTGATCAAGAAATGAAAAATACATGGATTCTAGAATTGGTGGAGACTATCAACAACGATAAATTATAACCTAACAGCAAATTTTTCTTTGGTTATATTTGCAATCAAAGCTTTAAACAAAAGATACCAAGTTTGTTCTTCTTTTCTTTTCCTGAACCATCTCAAAAGAGAGAATAATTTTAAACAATTTGCGTACTCATTTTCCAAAATACCCATAACCCACAATCCATATTCCATCGGCAACATAACCAAACAAAAAAATTTTTAAAAATTGACTTGAACCCACAATCCATTGCAAGAAATTAGAAGAATTCAAGCAGAATTTCATTACGAGTAAACTCAAACAAAAATTACCTTAGAGGCGATCAGAAGAGGGGGAGACGGAGAGAGAAAAGGCGTGAGAGAATCAGAGTGGCCAAGTGAGGAGGAGGAATGGAATGGAATGAAATGAAATGAAATGAGCGTGCTTATTATATATCCACTTTCTTCATTGTTGCCTTCTCAGGGAAGTTGAGAGGACAATGAGAGAGAAGCAGAGGTGAGTAAAGCATTGGTTTTTCTTTTTATTTTTGTTTTGTTTCCCGCTTTCGCTGCTGCTGCTTTGTCATACTTGTGGAAATTCCTTTGCTTTCAGCGGCTCTGATTAACTTGATTAAATGCCCGATTTCTATAAATTTTTCGACAACTAACGACTTGATTGATGCAAGTAACGAGATGATTCGTTTCAGCTTGCGCGTGGATTTATTTACTTTTATTTGACTCAAAATAACTTGTCTTTGGGAAAATTCTCATTTTGCACCCTAAAATATATATTTAATGACTTTTATAATTTTTTAAGAAATATATACAATTTTTTAGAATATTGATGTAATTTTTTAAATTTTAACGTGTGTTTTGAGGACACACCCATATAAAAAATAATAATAATTTTACCAAACTTCTTGGCTTAAACTCAAGAATTCTGAGGCATCTTTTTTACAGATTTATATTACTTTAGGGATGTTAATACTATATTTTGTCAGAATATATGAACCGTTAGTTTTAAGACAATCAAATTTTAAAAAGAAATCCAAATATTAGGCATGTCCGATAATAATTGTTTAAGAAATTTCACATAATTTGCTTTATTATTTTGTTATCTAATTAATCTATTAATTATATTTTTATTCATATATCCTCTCGTTTAAATGCATTAGCATTGTATTAGTAATTTATTGATAGACAAATCAGAAATATGAATGTATGTGACCTGTTGGGCCCATGTGCTTGTGCTATTGTCGTGACCAAATTAGATTTGGCATATTACGATGAAAATCTTGTTTGTATCTAATTGCTTAAATTCACGTTATTGCCTAAAATACAACATCTTTAATTGGGATAATCCAATTCTCCTAATATAAATAAGATAACATCATGGAATTATAGTTTAATAGGTGTTATGTATTTAGACATTATCCTATATTAAGATATTTAATATATCATCCTAATTCACTTAAGAAATATATTGTTTGTATCTTATTATACTTTGATCCTAATAAATCCTAATTCACTTAAGAGAATATATTGATTGTATCGTATTATACTTTGATTGTAGTGCATCGTTTCTTTGTTATTGAGAGTTTTAGGCTTATTGACATACATCCTTTCATTGTCATTGAGACCTACGGGCTTATTGAAAATTATATACCGTGTGAGACTTGAGTATTCATGTATATTAACACATGTCTGTAACATTCTAATATTATGTGTTATGTCGCTCTTAGGTAAACGTCGTGTAAATAATAATAATATAATAAATTACAACTCTTATTATAAGTGAATATAGATTTTATAACTAAATTATTTATAATTATTCTGTTTCAATTTATTTTATAATTTTATGTTATATTCTGCGTAATAATATCCATCACCTTCGCATCTAACATGACTTATTTTAATTTTTAACTAATTATTGATTGTGACTTTTCTACTCTCCCTCTGATATAATTTTAAAAAGAAAAAATAGCCACATTGATTTGATATATAATATATTAGTGTAGATTAGTAGACCAGTAGCCGCGAAGAATTTATTCCATTTCTTATTAGCAACTCACCTTCTTTGCGAAGGCAAGTAATATTATTATACACAAACTTATCAACTCAGTTGACGCACCAGGTTTTATATTATTTCTAAATGATAAATATTATTACCAATGGCTTCAAATTTAAGCTAAACCTAAAAAACCCACTTTTTGGAGCACGTGGGGTTTAAGGGGCTCCACATTATTTATAAATAATAAATTTTGTAATTAATGTCTTAAAACTAAAATAGTAGTTAAAATCATTATCGGATTAAGATATTATATATATTATATTAGAAAAAATAATACCATTAAGATATTATCTTTATTATATTAGAAAAATAATACCATCTTATAGATCCCTCCTTAAAAAAAAAAAAAAACAAATTTGGAGCTGAAGTCACTTTATAGGGGCTTCGCATTATCTATGAAGAATAAAATTTTAATTAAACCAAAATTATTTAATTAAATAATTTAATATAGTATTCCGATGCACGAATATGTTTTATGCTTTATAATTTAAATTATTGATAAGTACGCTTTATATAAATATTTAAGAATAAATAACAACAATAACTATAATTAAAGTTGACCAGTATCAAGTCAAACGTGACATCGACCAACTTGTTAACTTAAAATAAATGTGAATATTATTTTTTTATTTATAAATTAAATAGATAATAAAAACTTTATTATAAGAAAATAATATAAAATCCATTATATACTCAAAGGAAGTTATATTTTAAGTACATATATTAACAATTAACACTCAACACTTAAATTTAAATACTATATATATCTATTAAAAATTATATTTAATTATTAAAATTTAAAAAATAAATAATTTATTCATTTAAAATTATTAAATTCACTGTAAAATAATTTTTTTATAATAAAACTACATTAGCTTCAAGACTTTAATTTGTTGACACGTGCCTACATTAACACGACTTGTAATTAATTTTATAAGACAACATCATCGTATCAAAAATTAGATTTTTTTTTTGTAGGATATTAAACAAAACATTTAATTATTAATAATAAATTACAAATATGGAGAAATATTATAAGGAACATTATTGTCACTGTACTATAAATAGTAAAGCAAAGTGAGGGGCTGGGAAAAAAAGAGGATATTCTTATTCTCATGAAAGAATATTCCAATTCCACCAAACAAACAAAGAAACCGGTGAGAGTTAAATGTTGAATGTTGTACTTGAGTTGCAGTTATCTTACACGTTTCAAAAAGTTTTCCAATCAATCAACGGAATTTTTTCAACGCCTCGGCCGGCGGCGACAAAGAGAGGAAGATGAAGTTTTGGAAAAGTCTCAGCATATTGATCGAAGAGACGTTACCTGATTGGCGAGACAAGTTCTTGTCGTACAAGGATTTGAAGAAGCAGTTGAAGCTTATCCATCCAAAAGACGGAGAGAAAGAGCAGCGGCAGCCGGAGAATAGTAGTAACAAACGGCAGAGATTAGAGGAAGGAGATAGGGAGGAGAACGAGGAGACGAAGCAGGTCAATCAATTTGTGAAGTTGTTGGAGGATGAAATTGAGAAATTCAATTTCTTTTTTGTCGAAAAAGAAGAGGAGTATGTGATCAAATGGAAGGTATTTTATTTTATTATTATTATTTTTTGTTAGGGTTCCAATTCAAAATTTCGTAATTTTGGGACCTTGTGAGACTTCTGGTTTGTTGGGAAATACTTTCTTTGTATTAGTGTTAATTTTGTAATAAAATTTGTTGAGGAAATATTGTATTTTATTCATTGGTTTAGCATGCAATGGTTTTTGAGCTGTTTTCTTGTCGGTGGATGAAATGCAGGAGTTGCAAGATAAGGCAGCAAAGGCCAAGGTTTCGGGTTTAAACGAAGAGTTGATGAAAGTGGGAAGGGAGATTGTGGATTTTCATGGAGAGATGGTTTTGCTGGAGAATTACAGTGCACTTAACTACACAGGTGTTTCTATTTTTCTTGATCAGTTGAATTGATTTGAAATATGGGTGCTGATTTGCCAATGTCTATAAGCTTAATAGCACCTTCTCTCCCTTGAGTGTGAGATGTAGGGTGACATCGTAGTTCCGATTCTGCTCTTTTGTGAGGATATGGTTTGCCTAGTGCATATTTGTAGATAAAAAGGCTTGTTGGTGTTTTGAATGATTTATCACTTAAATGTTCATGGGAATTCATCTCTAGAAGACGTATTAACCTTTGAGCAAATGCTAGCGCTTGGTTTACAGTAGATAAAATTGCATGTTGTCAAATAGATGATGTAGCAGAATAGAATAGTTTGATATTTGGTGGAGTTGACATCAGTTATCAGAATAGTTCGATACGCTTTTGGTTGGATTGATATAAGGTGGGACGTAGAGCTTTCATTTTGCTGCAATGAAAAGGGGTTAATAGAATTTTTCTGCCAATTTGTCTCAAGTGAAGTGATTATTTTAATAAGTTATAAAGTTAGAAGGTTGTGATTCATTTAAGTACTTTTCAATTTTCATTAGGGAGATGCTAACGAATCTGTGATAATTTAAATGTCTCATATAGACAAGAATATGCCAATTGTTAAATTGTTCTGTCACTGACTTCATTAGAATGGAAAAAACAGTTGCGGGGAACAAATGTTCTGTAGGTGCTATAGTCATGTTTTGGTTTGTACTAAGTGGTTGAAAAAGAAAAAAAAAAATTCTTTGAGACGAGTACATATTAAGACTTGCTATTAGCAGTAGGAAGGAATATTCTGTTATGGCTTGAGCCATTTATGACCTTTCTTGTGCACTAAGTGGTACAAAGAAAAAGCAAGTTTCTTTAAGATGAGTGCATATTATATTATACGTTGCTATTGACTGTAGAAAGGAATATTGTTATGGCTTGACTGGAGCCATTTATGACTTTTCTTGATCCTAATTTATCATCTCAGGACTAGTGAAGATTTTGAAGAAATATGACAAGCGAAGTGGAACTCTTATTCGGT
This sequence comes from Boswellia sacra, assembly GCA_013180625.2. Lineage (NCBI taxonomy): Eukaryota > Viridiplantae > Streptophyta > Magnoliopsida > Sapindales > Burseraceae > Boswellia > Boswellia sacra. Next base: position 548,240 of record SNVD02011181.1, read on the forward strand.
TGCCTTTCATCCAGAAAGTTTTGCAGCAACCGTTCTATACAACTGATGTGCTTGACAAGCTTGTTAAGGAGTGTGAGACAATGCTTGATCATCTTTTTTCCTTAAATGAACCATCAGGCTCATCCGAAGCATCCGAAGAGAAAGGAAACCTTGGCCCAAAAACTTCAATAAACAGAGAGGGACCTCTCACAGTTCCCA